>NW_020769316.1:59806-71910 GCF_900518735.1 Pseudonaja textilis | reverse complement strand
GGGGAGAACCAACCAATGAGTGAAGGGGAGAACGCCCACTCAAAGTGCATGGACCTGAGTGAGAACTCCTATAGTTCTCAGGACATAACAGTTGCTATGAAACCAGGGATGATAAGAAGATGGAATTATGGGTTGGCAGCCTGGGGAACAACCCCTTGATCCTCAGACAGTCTCTTTAGGTAGTCCTTGTCTTACGACCATTGGCTTAATGACTGCTTGAGGTTACAACGATCTTCCTCCTCCAAACTGGATCTGATGGGGCCACGACTAAAGCCAAGTGGTTGACTTTGGACCAATAGAATAGAATAAACAGAGTTGGAAGGGACCTTGGAGATCTTCTAGTCCAACCCCCTGCCTAGGCAGGAAGTCCTGCACCATTTCAGACAAATGATTATCCAACGTCTTTTTAAAAAATTCCAGTGTTGGAGCATTCACAACTTCTGGAGGCAGGTTGTTCCACAGATTAATTGTTCTCACTGTCAGAAAATGTCTCCTTAGTTCTAGGTTGCTTCTCTTCTTGATTAGTTTCCACCCGTTGCTTCTTCTCCTGCCTTCTCAGGTGCTTTGGAGAATAGCTTGACTCCCTCTTCTTTGGGGCAGCCCCTGAGATATTGGAAGACTGCTATCATGTCACCCTAGTCCTTTTTTTCATCAGAGTAGACCAGTGGTGGCTAATCCTTTTTGGGTTCCTGTGCCAAAAATTGTGCGCGCGCTTGCACGCTCACGCTTGCGTGCCAGCACCCAGAAGGCAATGCGCGCCCCCCACGCCCCCTACGTATGCGCACCCAATCCCTTCCCACCCAGCCATCCCTTCCTCCCCCTTACCTGCACTCTGCCTCACAGCTGATTTTCAGCCAGTTTGTGGCCTTTTTCGGCCTCTCTGAGGCTCGAGGAAGGCTTTTCAGGCTGAAAACTAGCCCTGTTTCGTCACTATTTTTGGAAAAAACAGGAAGTGACAAAATGGGGCTAGTTTTTGGCCTGCAAAGCCTGCAGAAGCCTTCCTGAAGCCTTTGGAAGGCCAAAAAAGGCCTCAAACCAGCCGAAAATCAGCTGTGAGGTGCGCACATGAGCAGGGAGGTAAGTTTGCCTGCAGCTTGCGTGATGGGCACAAATGGCTCTGCGTGCCACCCATGGCACACGTGCCATAGGTTCGCTATCACGGGACTAGACCTACCCAATTCCAGCAACCGTTCATCGTGTGTTTTAGCCTCCACTCCCCTAATCCCCTTGGTTGCTCTTCTCTGCAATCTTTCTAGAGTCTCAATGTCTTTTTTTTACATCGTGGAGACCCAAACTGGGTGCAGGATTCCAACTGCGGCCTTACCAAGGCCTTATAAAGCGGTATTAACACTTCACGTGATCTTGATTCTATCCCTCTCACCAGGAGACTGTGATTTCTAGTCCTACCTTGGAACGCCAAGCCAGCGAGGCAATCCTGGGCCAGTCCCTTTCTCTCAGGACATAATGTCACTTCTGAAAAACCTTCCCACAGTCCACACTCTCCAAAGCATCTAACACAATTGAACGCAAGGGGAAAAAAATAAATAAATCATAATATGCATTTTTTTAAAAAATTATTTTTTTCTCAGTTTGGCTCTTGAGTTTTTCCTTTGTAAAGCAAAATTATCAACATTAAAAAAAAAAAATCCTTCAGATTTGCCCAGAAAATACAGTCTCACTATTTCTATGGCGATTCCTCCGTCCAGCCACTGGCGCTGCTGTGGATGTGTTGACAGCTGTGGGAAAACTCCAGGCCAAGAAGTGTTTGTTCCTTCTGTTGCTACTTGGATGGCAATGATTGGTGCCGGTATTGGGTTGAGCAGCTGTAGTTTTCTGGATTTGATCCCATGACCTGCTACGAGACACCTCACCCTACCCTGATATTTTAAATTTGGATTCCCCACTGTTTGCACAACTTGGGATGAAACAAGTTGGGTCAAATTAAGAAGCACTGAAAATCAAAGCAAGCTTCTGAGAGCTACTGTTGGCCTCTCAATCCAATCCCGGGAGTTGAATTAGTTTAATGCAAAGAAGGACCAGGGGTAACAGGATAGCAGTTTTCCAGGATTTGAGGGGCTGCCCCAAAGAAGAGGGAGTCAAGCCATCCTGAAAAGCAGAGGTGGTATTCCAGCAGGTTCTGAACGGTTCTGGGGAACCAGTAACCGAAATATTGAGTAGTTCGGAGAACCAGCCAATCTCACCTCTGACTGCCAACCCCATCTCTTCTCTGCCTCCTATTGAGTCCCAGCTGATTGGCTGGGTCTCCTTTGGTTGCCCTGCACGGGAGAACGGAGCTGGAAAGCAGGTTAGTGGGCTAGGGAGGGAGATTTTACAGCATCCTTCCCGTGCCATGCCCACCAAGCCACATCACACCACGTCCACCAAGCCACGCCCACAGAACCAGTTGTAAAAATTTTTTTGAATCCCACCGCTGCTGCAAAGCGCCTGAGGGCAGGGCAAGAAGTAATGGATGGAAACTAATCAAGGAGAGAAGCAACCTGGAATTAAGGAGAAACTTGCCAACAGGGAGGACAATTAACCAGTGGAACTGCTTGCCACCAGGAGTTGTGGATGCTCCATCACTGGAGGTTTTCCAGAAGAGATTGGACAGGCCTTTGTTTAGAACGGTGTAGGGTTTTCTGCTTGAGCAGAGGGTGGACTAGATGCCCTTCAAGATCCTTTTCAATTCCGTTATTCTGTTCTGAACCATTTCCCCTATCTTCTGCAAGGGCGAAACATGTTCTGCATCAGCTCGTGGCTGAAGAAGGTACAAAACTGCCATTCGGTGGGCTGTTCCTTTGCCCAGTTGTCTCTCTACATTGTCCACAGCTCCTGTTGTGCAATCCTCAAACATCTCAAGAACATTTCTGGTGACAGCTGTCAGCCTTGGCAGATCTGGTGCTGTTGAACCATTAGAAGATCTTTCATGTCAAAGTCCAGGATGGAATCTGGTTCAAGACCAAAGTACAGGCATGGCTAGAAGAGAGACTAGTAAGTTCTTCTTCTACTGTCACATCAGGGTTTCTCAAATTTAGCCAGTTTTAAAAGCGTAGACTTCAACTCCCAGAATTCCCCAGTGTGTATTCTGGGAGTGGAATGCCACCTAAGCTGGATGAGGAATTGCCAGAGGTGACATCTATCCATGCTGCCTGGAGAATTCTGGGAGTTGAAGTCCACCCATGCCAGCTAGAGAATTCTGGGAGTTGAAGTCCACTCACACTGGCTAGGGACTTCTGGGAGTTGAAGTCCACCAAAGCTGGATGGGGGAATTCTCAGAGGTGACATCAATTCATGCTGGCTGGAGAATTCTGGGAGTTGAATTTTACCCATTCTGGCCACGGACTTCTAGGAGTTGAAGTCTACTTACGATGGCTAGGGAATTCTGGGAGTTGAAGTCCACCCATACCAGTTGGGGAATTATGAAAGTTGCAGGCCACTCACACTGACTGGAGAATTCTGGGAGTTGAAGTCCACTCACAGTGGCATGAGAATTCTGTCCATGTATCCAAGGGGTTGGAATTCAAAAATGCCAACAACTAATTCTCTGCCCAGTTGCTGAGTGGGTATGGCCATAGTGGGCGTGGCCTACGGGAACTTCTGGGAGGGGCATTTTTTGCCCACCCAGAGCCTCTGCGCGGACCCTGCACTTATCTGCATCCAAAACGGGCCACATGGAGACTCCTTGGAGGGCCGGGCAGAGAGGGCGGGGCCAGCCGCTTGGTTCAATTACCGGTTTTGGCAAACCTGGTGTAAATTTAACAACCGGTTCACGTGAACCGGCCCGAACTGGCTGAATTCCACCCCTGCATCTATCTTGAAATGGCCAAAGCTTGGAAACCTGCGTTTGATGACTCCACGCAAAGAGATGGACCCCCCGCATTGAAAAATAAACTCGGCTGGGCTGATCATTGTAATCTTCAGGCAAGACCGAGGGCGGGTTTAATATATTTTTGTTTTCATTTATCTTGCCTCCCCTCAAAAGTGGCAAGACTCTGGGTGAAGGTGAGGCATATGTGGAGCGAGACACAGATCCGCATCTGACGCTCCCTGGAACCTGCTGTGAACTTTTTCTGCACATCCATTTTTAATGTTCAGTGGCAGATGCTCTTCTTATCAACAATTTGCTGAGCTGGGAAATTCAGCAAGCCTTTTTTTTTAAAAAAAAGAATGAAAAACAAAGCAGAACAAGAGGCTCAGCAAGTTAGCTTTCATTTAAATCAGCAATTTCTGCAGGGTGTTTTTTTTTTGGTTTTTTTTTTTTAGGGAAAGGGTCAACAGAATAAGTGTAGGCCTTGATTTGTGACCACAATGGGGAGCAGAATTTCTATTGCTAAGTTTGATAATAATCACAAAAACAACCAGAGAGAGTGGAAGAGCTTTATTATTAAGCTTTTGCAAAAGGGAATTCTGCTCATGGAAGAAGACATTTTCCCCAGGAGGGCTGGGGTTGATAGACAGGTTCAAACATACAACCTCTGCCCCTTTCCTGGGTTCACAATCCATCCCCCTATTCCACACCCATAGCATAACACCTGTTTCCTTGTCTTTGGAAACTACTCTCGTTCTCATTGCTATGTCTTCCTGTTTTTTGCAGGAAGCTTTCGCAGGAAACAATTCTCTCATTTCAGCAGTGTGAAGATCCGTCTGTGCACCTCAGAGACTCTTTGCCGAGCCCTTCCTTGTCAGCACTGCGTTTGGAAATATTTACTTGGTAGCTCTTCAGGCTAGATAAGGTCTGCGCTTCTAATTACACCCTTGAAAGACTGTCTTTGGCTGAAAGTGAAGGCAAGAAATTCACCTTCGTTTAATAAAAGGGGTTTTGCCGGGACAAAAAGTCTGCTTAGTGCTTTTGGGAGAAGCCGAGGTCAGAAGAGTTTGCCTGTTGGTGCCTCCACTCTAAAATGCTCCCTTGAGGGTAGATAATTACACTTTCCTCCCCTGGTTCTCCACTTCTAGGTTCAAGTTAAAAGGAAACAAACAAATCACCAGAACGTCGAGGGAAAAATCCCCTTTTCCAAAGACCAGGCGCTTGGAAAACCTGCAGAAATCAAAACCAAGGCCTCTTGCACAGCATGCCTTCAGCCCCAAACACAGAGAGTGGGGGGTATCACTTACCGATGTCAAATTAGGCATAGATAAGTTAAAATGGGCCCAGAAGAGAGAGAAACGGGGGGAGGGGAGAGCATTACCTGCAAAATTGATAATGGAAAAGCTTTTGAGTTAGCACTTTGCAGCTCGGTGCTGATTCAGAGAAAAGAAGAAGAAGGTGTTATTTGCAGGAAAGTGCTTCAAGACGGGGCCTGGTTTCCATTTTGCAATGAAGTCCAAAACCCGTCTGTGCTTCCGTGTTTTGATGTCGCCCATTTTACACAGACAAGAGAGACTCGTCCCCAAGTGTTTGCACCCGGGTTCAGCAGGGAAGGGGACACTGAGCGGAGAAAAACATCCTGCAGAAGGCACAGCTCCACAACTCGGTCCTTTCAGCAGTTCCAAGAAGGCTCCACACCCAATTGCACTACTCAGGTGAGCCTGAGGATGCTGTTGTGGCCCGCTGGCGGCTGGTGGAGCTGCCAGTAGAGTCGGATAGTAGTGAGGAGGTTGGGGAAGAATCTGGGCCAGTCTTGGAGGCTGAGGAAGGCTCGGACGAGGGCTCTGCATCGGAGGCAGAGATAGGGCCAGGGCAGGCTGGCAGTCATCAGCTGCCTTCGGGCTCGGACAGCAATGAGGCAGGTGAGCTTCAGCAACCGGTTCCCAGCCTGCAGATGCGCAGGGCTACCAGAAGACAAGAACAATTGAGAAAGCAGAGTCGACTCTGGAGTAAGGCCACACCTCAGAGATGATTGGGCCCTCCGATGGGATATAAGAGGAGCGAACGGGACATGAGCTTTTGCAGGAAGCAATTAGTTTGTCTGGTTGTTTCAAGCTTTGAAAAGTTCTGTTTGACTCTGTGCCATGTAACGCCTTACCCTGCGTTTGGCCATTAGTTCTCTGCCGCATTCCAAGTGCGATAAGGTGGGTGTTTATAAACATTCCCCTGAAAGACTGTTTGTGAAGCCTTGCAGGCTGGGAATGAACATAATTCACAGCCGTGGAAATAAAAAAAAAGGTTTTGACGGGACTAAGATTGTGTTTTATGCTTTCTAAGGAAGAACAGATGCAGACAAACCTCCAAGTGGCCTCCATGGGCCTCTAAAAGGATGCAAATGACCAGCTGCCTGCAAGGAGTATAAATCCTTCTCTTCCCCACCATCTAGTCAGAGCCGAAGAAGCTTCTTGGATGAGAAGCGAAACGTCTTCATAGAAAAACCAGAAAGTCCAGTTGCCTCCTGAAAAAAGCACCTTTGGGACAACCATGACCTGGAAAACAGAATCTCTAAAAATTTTAGCTATACAATTTGGGATGAACACCCTTTGAATGTGTGGATGTAGGAATGAATTCCCAGAAGGGGGAAAATTGCAGATTATAGGAACCAGGAGCACTGCTCAGGTGACCCTGATGGAAACAGATAAGTCTCCAAGTGGCCTCAATGACCCTCTTAAAGGATGCAAATGACCAGCTGTCTGCAAGGAATATAAATCCTTCTATTCCCCACCTTCCAGTCAGAACTGAAGAAGCTTCTCAGTTGAGAAGTGAAACGTCTTCAAAAGAAAAACGAGAAAAGTCCTGTTGCCTCTTGAAAAAAGCACGTTTGGGACAACCGTGACCTGGATGATGGAGAATCTCCATTTAGCCACGCACTTTGGGAAGAGACCTCTTCGAATGGTGCAGGAGCGTGAATGGATTTCGAGAGAAAAAATGCAGACTACAGGAACCATTTGCGCTTCAGTTTGAGATGCAGACAACACAGGCTCATCCCCAACAGCCTGCACCCGGGTTTGACAGGGAAGATGTCATGCCCCTTGGTGGAGACCGACTCTGAGTCAGAGGAGAAACAGCCAACAGGGAGTGGAAGTGCGGCCCCGGAGGTTGTGGAGGAGGCTGGGGAAGGGCAGAGGCCGACTGGGCAGTCAGAGGAGGACCCAGGACCATCCCCTCTCCATCCTAGGGGCACCCAGGGAGGAGAGGCTAAGGGAGAGACATGGTCTACTTGGGAGGAGAGGGCCTTGATCCCCTTCATGGGCTGCAGCTGTGACAACTGAATAACAGGACAGACCTGCGTAGGGGCCAGTGCTGGAAACAAAGCATGGAAATATCTCTAGTCTATCGTTCCTCTCTGAGTTTGGCATCCTTCCCAGTGTTTGTTCTGTTATCTGTGGATGTCCTCCAGCTCTTATCTTGCCTGGTTTGTGTTGCTTTTTTTTCTCCTTCTTATAACTGTTGGTGTGGGAGTTTTTTGTCTTCCGTCAAGGTTATTCAGAGTGTGGAAGCAAAGTGAAGGAATAACAGGGGCTTCACTTGTTTTCTGTGTTTGTTTTGTATCCCACCCTGGGTCATCACAGAAGAGACACAACGTGAAAACATCCTGCAGAAAGAACAACTCCACAACCCGGTCCTTTAGGCAGTTCCAAGAAGGCTCTCCATCCATTTGCACCCACTCAGGTGACCCGGAGGACACAGATGAACCTCCAAGTGGCCTCAATGACTCATCAAAAGGATGCAAATGACCAGCTGTCTTGCAAGGCATATAAATCCTTCCATTTCCCCACCATCCAGTCAGAGCTGAAGAAGCTTCTTGGAGGAGAAGCGAAACGTCTTCAAAGAAAAACCAGAAAGTCCAGTTAGCAGTGGTAGCTAACCTTTTGGGGCTCCTGTGCCAAAAATTGTGCGTGTGGTCATGCACGCGCAGTCACGTGCCAGCACCAAAAAGGCAATGTGCGTGCCCCCCATGCCCCCTGTGCATGCGTGCGCAATCCCCCTGCCGCTGCCCCCTTACCGGCACTGTGCTTCCCAGCTGATTTTCTGCCCATTTGAGGCCTTTTTTTGGCCTCTCAGAGGCTTGAGCAGCCTTTACAGGCCGAAAAATAGGCCTATTTTGTCACTTCTGGTATTACAGGAAGTGATGAAACAGGCCTAATTTTTTAGGCTGCAGAAGCTGTCCTCAAGCCTCTGAGAGGCCGAAAATCATCTGGGAGGTGCGCGCATACACAGTGAGGTAAGTTTGCCTGCAGCTCGCGTGCCAGCACAAATAGGCTTTGCGTGCCACCTGTGGCACGCATGCCATAGGTTCGCCATCATGGGTATAGGGTCTCCTGCTTGAGGAGGGGGTTGGACTAGAAGACCTCCAAGGTACCTTCTGGCTCTATTCTGATTGAAATCAAAGTTTTACAGGCTTTTTTTTGCCACAGCTGTTAATAGCTACAGCACTTAGACTTATATAGAGCTTCATAGTGCTTTACAGCCCTCTCGAACCTGTTTTACAGAGTCAGCCTCTGGCCCCCAACAATTTTGGGTCCTCATTTTACCCACCTCAGAAGGACGGAAGGCTGTCAACCTTGAGGCTTGTGGGATTCAAACTGCCAAATTGCTGTCAGTCAGGCAGTCCGCAGAAGTAGCCTGCAGTACTGCCCTCTGACCGCTGTGCCCCCAATTTCTATTCTGACTGAAATGGAAATTTTACAAGCTTTTTTGGGCCACTGCTGCTAAGGATATCATTATAGGCTTTCTGATTTGAGGAGGGGATTTAGAGGTGAAATGCTGCTGGTTCAGCCTGGTTCACCCGACCCGGTAGTAAAAAAAAAATGCTACCGGTTCGGCCAAGTGGTATTTCCGATGATGAGCTGGGTGACGATCAGCTGCACGGCACAATTTAGATTAGCTAGAAAGCAGGAAATCATTGGATTTCTTTTTTTCGACCTAATCTAAATCACGCGACACAGCAGATCCCCCCCTCCTGCTGTTGTGTTTACCTCAAAAGGCTTCAAAATGTTTCTATTTTCAGCACCCAGGAGGCTTCCCTGAGGCCCACTAGGCCAAAAACAGGGCACCGGGGGTGGGAAAAAGAAAAGAAAAAAGACTTTTGACTCCCCCAGTCATATGACTACATAGCCACTCTCACCCAGTCACTTGCCCACCTGGTCACGGCCACCTAGCCCCCCCTACCTAGCCATGCCCACAGAACCGGTAGTAGAAAAATATTGAGTCCTACCACTGAGGGGGTTGGACTAGAACAGGGGTCGCCAACCTTTTGGACCTCAGGGACCAGCAAACTCATAATTTTATATCCTGCGGACCAAAGACCCTGGGAAAATCCCCCCCAAAAAGTCTGCAGGAAAATTCCCCACCCCGTTTTCCTACCGATCGATCGTTCTTTATTTGGGATCTCAGGATACCGTCTCCAGCTCCGTTCTCAGGGGGAGAGAGAGAGAGAAAGAGAGACTTTTGGCTTCATGCAAGGAAAGCAGCAGAAGCCGCAGAAGTCTTTCTTTCTCTCCCCCAAACTCCGCCAGAAATGAGTCTTTCCCAGCGCAGCCTCTTGGAGCAGGAGGCCTTGCAGGATCCCAAAGATTCATTTCTGGCGGAGTTTGGGGGAGAGAAAGAAAGACTTGTGCTGCTTTCCTTGCGTGCAGCCAAAAGCAGAAGAAGCGGAAAGAAGCAGTCCGGTGGCCAGACAAAGCAAGTGGGGCAAGTTTTTCCCCCTCCCTTCACTTCCTCGTATTGTGCGCAGTGCAAGAGACACAAGCCTTGTGTTCCCGTGGGCCTTGTAGGCAGCACAGCCTTGTGTTCCTGTGCAGCCTGGTTAATTGCTTTGGGGGGCACATTTCTCTCTGGACCACCAAAATTTTCTCACGAACCACCAATGGTCCCCGGGCCACTGGCTGGTGACCACTGGACTAGTTGACCTCCAAGGTCCCTTCCAACTTTGTTATTCCAAATTCATAGGAACTGTATATATATGGATCTTTGGTTGTTCGGGTTTTCTCCCGCGTAAGATTCGAAGTATCTAGGCAACGTTTCGATGAAGTCTCATTCATCATCTTCAGGCTTCTGTCTCCGGCTCTGTGCTTCTCAGAGTGATGTGAGATTGCAGCTGCTTCTTCCTTTTAACTGCTAGTGGGGGTGGGACTTGATTGGGTGGAGGCTTTTGGTTTTCTCTGCGGGGGGGGGGTGGGTTTGGGGGGGGGGGGGGTTGGGGTGGGTTCTGATTGGGGGGGGGGTTAGCCGTGTTCTGATTGGTTGGAGGCGTGTTCTGTTCAGGTGGGGGCTTGGTTGTGCTCAGGTTAGTCTTAGTTGCTGGGGGATTTGAGTTGGTGAGCTGTGATCTTGCTGTTTGGCTTCGAGTTCGTGGTCGTGCTGCATCTTCATAGTGGGCGTCGGTTCGCTTCATGTATGGCTCGGGGGGGTTTGAAGTGGGTAGTGATGCAGCTGCAGTGCAGCTTCTGGTCCATGGTCGTGTCTCATCTTCTGAGTGGGTGTGAGTCTGTTTTCTACATGGAAGTGTGGTGGTGGCATCTTGTGTGGCTCTCATGGGTGTGGGTCTGGTGTCATTCTTCATGTTAGGTACTCGTCTGTTCATGAGGGCGGGTTTCCAAATGGCTGGAAGGCGGGAGGTATCATCTCGTTTGTTCATGCTGTGTGGGCGTTTTTCTATCTCTATGGCTTCTCTGATTATTCTGCTGTTGAAGTGTTCGGTTTTGGCGATAGTTCTGGTATTTTTAAAATCAATTTCATGTCCTGTGGCTTTGAGGTGTTGGACCAGGGAAGAGGTCGTTTCTACTTTTTTGATTGAGTTCTTATGTTCTTCAATGCGTGCACTTATTCTTCTGTTAGTTTGTCCAATGTATGTGGTAGGGCAGGCAGTGCAGGGGATTTCGTATACTCCTTGGTTTTCTAATTCGATTTTGTCTTTGGGGTTTCTTAGGATGGTGGATATTTTTCTGTTTGTGCAGAATGCTGTTTTGATGTTGTGTTTTTGGAGGATCTTGCTGATTTTGTCTGTAGTGCCTTTTATATATGGGAGGAGGGCTTTGCCGTTTTCTTGTTCTCTGTCTTGGATTTTGGTTGGGGTTTCTTTTTGGATTAGGTGGGTAATCTTCTTTCTTTGGAATCCATTGGCTGTAAGTACGTTGGTGAGAGTGTGTAGTTCGTTTTTTTGGTGTTGTTCATCGGCTAAGCATTTTGTTCTGGAGATGAGTGATCAGAACACAGCCAAGCCCCCACCCAATCAAGTCCCACCCCACTAGCAGTTAAAAGGAAGAAGCAGCTGCAATCTCACATCACTCTGAGAAGCAAGAGCCGAAGACAGAAGCCTGAAGATGATGAATGAGACTTCATCGAAACGTTGCCTAGATACTTCGAATCTTACACGGGAGAAAACCCGAACAACCAAAGATCCACATACAAATACCCGCGAGAACCTCAGAAAATATATATATATATATATATATATATATATATATATATTAATTAGACATTACCTTAATCATTCCGAGATCCTCAATTAGGACTTTGGCTCCGAGCCCGTGTCAGATTGCACAGCCCGAAGCCATATTAGCCAGAAAGAGAGAGAGAGCAACTCAATATTCCCGGCAAGATAACAGGTATAAGTGTCATGTGTGTTCACCCCACTGTATCTAATACGTTGCCGCTAAGAATGCAATTATGCATTAAGCAGGAGAAAAGCTGCCAAAGCGACAGCTCGGCTCGCCGGCAGCCCCGGCGCGATGGTGTCACATTTCCCTTCTGATCGAGCCAGAGATTTCAATCTGGTGCCATTCTCCTCGCACGTTTAATCCGTCAAGGAAAGGGCAGTACCCACAGGGGTTGGCCTTTGACCCTGCCAAGTCGCTCGGCTTGGCAAAAAAAAAGAAAAAAAGAAAAAGAGAGAGAGAGAGAGAGAGAGAGAGAGAGAGAGACTGCCTTGGGGGAGGAAAAAAAAATGGAATTTGCAAAGCGCCATGGCTGCACCAATAAAGATACACAGACAGAAATACATCTGTATTTCTCTAAACTGGGAAGGAAACTGGCAGTGTGCGATGAACGCAGTTGTGATTTGTATGCTTGGTGGATTTCTCTGCATCTTTCACAGCCTAGGGAGCCTTTTGTCCTTTCCTTTGTGGACAATTTTTTAAAAAAAATATATAAAAAAAAGGAGAGAAAATTCCACTTGGAAAACAGACAGGTGATAAATATCAGAGGCCTGTTTTCAAGTTGGAAGTCAATGCGC
>NW_020769316.1:36500-48514 GCF_900518735.1 Pseudonaja textilis | reverse complement strand
CACCAGGAGACTGGGAGTTCTAGTCCCTCCTTAGGTATGAAAGCTGGGTGGGTGACTTTGGGCCAATCACCAGGAGACAGTGAGTTCTAGTCCCTCCTTATGTATGAAAGCTGGCTGGGTGACTTTGGGCCAATCACCAGGAGACAGTGAGTTCTAGTCCCTCCTTAGGTATGAAAGCTGGCTGGGTGACTTTGGGCCAATCACCAGGAGACTGTGAGTTCTAGTTCTGCCTTAGGCATTGAAAGCCAGCTGGATGACCTTGGGCCAATCACCAGGAGTCTGTGAGACTGTGGACAGTTGCAGCCAGGCCTCGTGCACCTCAACACCCACCTTGCTGTTCCTTTTCTTCTGCAGCCAGCAAGGCTGGCAAGGCTTTCATGAAGGCCTCTAACAGTGAAAAGGAGGCCAAGGGCGACACACGCAAGTGAGGTTAGTCAGTGGATGCTTCCCCTCTGAAAATAAGCCCTGGTGCCTTTTTTTGGTGGGAAAAAAAATACAAGGCAGGGTCTTATTTTCGGGGAAACACAGTGTTTAGCTGGTTGTCCACTAAGACTCCGAGATCCCTTTCCCAGTTACTGCTATTAAGCCTGGTTTCACCCAGTCTATATGTGTCCTTTGGGTTTTTCTTGCCTAAGTGCAGGACTTTACTTTTCTCTTCATTGGATTTCGTTTGGAGGCTTATTGGAAAGAAAGTTTATTGATGGAAAGAACCACACACAAAGACAGCGTGCGGTTTTGGGTCAGCTGAACAAAATGGTGGAGCGGGTGGATGGATTCTTTATAGGTTTCTGTGACTTTGAAGTTTGAACTGTTCTGGGGGGCTTGTGCAATCCCAGAAGAATGAAATATTTGGGGAAATATTAAACATTCTTGTGCAATGAAGGGGGCTTGTGTTTCTAAAAGGGTGTTGGGCAATTCCAATTGTGGCTTTATGGCTTTCCTCCTGTGTTTGGATCTTGGGTGAGGCGCTGCTTGTTCTAATCCTACCATTCTGCTTTCGTTAGCTGTCCTACTTTGCTGCAAGGAGTCTCAAAATATCCTGTCTTGAATTGGTTTCTGCCTGGAGTATTTCCTTCGCTTATGAATAGAGCCATTTAGACAGTTATCTTCCTCTTTCAATTCTTTATCGCCTTAAGTGCTGGCATCTGTTGTGGGCTATTAAGAACGATTCAGGGGGTTGCTTTCTGCCTCTTAAAAAAACATGTTTTTCCTTTTTCTCCCTTAGGGGAATATAATATTCTGCCTTTTTAAAAAAATATTTCCCCAAATATTTTATGCTTCTGGGATGGGCTTCCCACAACCTGTATAGGTAGAAACTTACCAATGTTTCCGTTTTCCTTTCTTCCCCTTGCGCTTGAAGGGATCTGGCATTGTTTTCCTCCTTGCGGGGAGAAGAAAAATTGCAAGAATTTTTAGCAATGGCTAATGAATGGGATTTAACTGCTCAGATTCTGCAAGACTGACTCACTTTTAATGCCCGCAGCAAATTTCAATTTGCTAATCCCGCCGGCTGCGTGGCATTCACGGGTCGGTAATTGAGGGTATCACTTATCCAAACAGCTGGATAACACAACATTGTTGTGCAACAATACTACAGGTGAACGACAACCTTCGCAATACAGCCCGCCAGCAAACATCGTTTATTTCTCTTTTAACAGCTTGGCCCACTTAAGAGTCACAGTGATAAAATGCAAGCCGAAGAATGAATTAGAAAGATTTGCAGGTTTTAGCCCTCGACTTATCACCGTTGGTTCTGTCGTAAAAAAAAAAAAAAATTCAGTAAAAGAGGAACACAGACAAACCACAAGCAATAAATCCTACTTTGAAATCAGAGGTTTATTTCATGAGCAATTTGGAACATAAAAAGACATCATAACATAACAACATTTCAGTAAGATAATACAAACAACCCATTGCAATGAGGTCCACTGACATGGCTGAGTCTGGCAAGGAGTAGCCATGGCATTGGCCCTGATCTGAGGTAAAACCCCTTCTTATATAGTC
The DNA here is from genome assembly GCF_900518735.1 of Pseudonaja textilis. The sequence goes on along the minus strand of NW_020769316.1, from coordinate 46,510 downwards.
TTTTCCCTACATCTCTTCTGTTCCTCTGGAAGATTACTAGAGTAACTTCCTCATTCACTATGCCATCCTGTCACTTGGCACTTATTTGAAAAACTCTTGTCATCTGCACTTTTTGGTTCTGTATTGTCATAATGTCCCAGAAAGTTATATCAAAAATAGCCCCAAAACTTATCTAACTGCAACTGTTAGCTTTACACAATTTCTGATTACAATTTCCCTTAGTTTGCGTCTTTTACCAAGTTACTGCTTTAATATATATCATATAAGAAGCAATAAAAGCCAGGTTCAAACTAGGCAGTATAGACACAGAAAAAGAGCTAAGGTTCTCACCTCACAGTTCAAAGTTATGACGGGCTTGGGAAAAGTGACTCGTGACCGGTCCTTGAAGTTACAGCTGTTGTAGTCACATGATGCCAATTTGGGCAATTGGTAACTACCTCATATTAATGACAATTATAGTGTCCTGAGGGGGTTTACCTCCCAGTTGTTCTCAAAATGGGAGCAAATGAATTAAAATGGGAATTGAAAGTTGGAAAAATGCAAAAAAACAAACAAACCCAAAATCCTTCAAAGAGAAACAGTCTGTGATGAGCCGGGGTATGGCACAGAGGTAACAGGCAGCTGGCAGTTCAAACTACCCCTTTATTGCTCCAAATTTCCCTCAAATGCTTCCATGGTCAGGTTTCCAAATGATGAAATCCATTTAAAAAGAAAAGGGCAAAGTCCGTCTTCCAAAACAATTTCTTTTATTTAGGAAAGCATCAAATTGGCAAAGTCTGTTGTAATTCCGGATCTGACACAACCCGGAATTACACCACATAATATTGGAAGTTAGAAACAGCCCCAATAAATAACATTCCCCAATAGAAGTAAATCAACGTTGCCTGGTGTGTCATCAATCTCCACCTCCAGGTCTCAGCAGGGTCAGCTTCTGTTCCCACGGGAAGGAGAGCCACCTAGCCTAAACAACTTTATCTCCACTCCTCCCACCTCAGGAATGTGGCAAGCCCAAAACCCCCCCCCCCCCCCCCCGATAACTAGCAAAAAGAAAGAAAGAAAAGAAATATATACTAAGGCTAAATAAAATGGCTACGCCTATATCAATTTCAGGCTTGACACCCACCACATTTTTGGCAAGTCCCAGAGCAAAGTGATGACACACACACACACATACACACCCCTCAAGCAGCTGCAAAAAGTCCAACCCAATGCTGTGAGCATCACAGCTGCAAAGCAAGAAAGCCAGCAGGACAAGTCATAGTGTCCAGGAAGCAAAGGAACAAGGCAAGTAATCCAGAAATCCAGGGAGACTGCGAGGAATCCAGGAAAATGCAAACATCAGTACTCAACACTCCATGAATTCAGTGTTTGCTCCTGACAGACGCCGCTCCCCACAGCCTCTCCTTAGTCTCCATCCCCAACTGTGCTTTGTGAAGAGGAGCGGGATGATCCTCTCCCTTCCAACTCGGATTATCTGTTACCCTAGAACACTCTAGACAAGTGGTTGTCCAGTCTCTTCTTGAAAACCTTCAGTGATGGAGCACCAACAACTTCTGAAGGCAAGGTGACTTGGGTTTGCTCTTCGTCAGAGTCAGAGTGGAATCCACGATTGTGCGTGGTTTCGCCCGAGCTCACTTGCTGGAGGGTCCCGATCGAGACCAGAACCACCCTGGTGGGGTGGTGAAGAAGGAGGGAGCCTGGAGGGTTGAGTGGAGTTACAACTCCCCTCCCTGACAGGAAAATCCCTCCCAAAGGCAAGCTGCAGTGGTGGTCCTAAAATGGCCACCACAAAGACAAAGAACATTCTGGTCAACTAAGTTTTGTGCTGGAGCAGACAAGTAGCGAGCAGAGTGTGAACCAGGCAAAGGACATCGCTTTTGAGGTACCCTGGTATCAAATTAAAGGGCTATCTTGGAGGAAAGTGTGTGGAAGCGGTGACCAGAGAAAGCGAGAAAGAAATTGGATCTTATAAAACTTGGATTGGATTACTGTACTGGATTAATTTGGAGGAGAGAATTTAAAGGAAAATACTTTAACACAACAAAGGTTTAGAAATTAAACTGAATTGAATTATGGGCAGTTAAAGGGTATAATTAAATGCTGAAATTAAGTGTGTTGAAAAGAAAAGAAATAATAGCCAATGATTGAAATTAGCGAACTTAATAAAAGTATTATATTCAATAAAGAAAGTTAAAGGTAAAAAGACAAGAGTGCCACCTGATGGTACAGGAAAACTTCAGTACATCTTAAAAAGTGTCTGGTCTTCTCAAGAGTTTGGATTTTGAAACTTAAAAGAAAATAAAAGAAACTTTATTATTGTTATAGAACCATCCGAACAAAGACTCAAGAGTATGGATTGTTGAAAATAAATCCAAAAGATATTGGCTGAAATAATATACTAGACTCTGGGACTGAATATATCTATTAAAGAAGAGGATTTTAACTTTTAAGGAAGAGGAAAGACAAAAAAAAAGGAGAAGATATAATGGAGGAACTATTTGTTGATATAAGACTGGACTTACAAGATTGGATTTGCAAGATACAAGGAACATGATAAAAATTAAACTTGAAATGTGCAATTATGTACTACAGAAATTAGAAATGGTGACTCAGCATACACAAGAACAAAAAAAACCAGAGGGGGAGGAGTTCTATAGAGCCAACACTGAAGGACAAAATGAACAACAATTATTTAAGCAGAGGGGAAAAGGAATTAGAATTAAAAATTTGTGGTCTGATGGGATGATAAAAGGGAGAATGGTTCGGAAAATGGATAAAGAGAGAGGGAAAAAGCAGAGAACGGAAGGGCAAAAGAAAGATCCAAAGAGGAAGAGAGAAAAGTTTAATATTTATTTTATTTATTTTTATTTGTCAATTGCTTACAAGATAAAACATAGTTATGAATACACGGATACATATAAGAAAAATAAAAAGAAACAATAGGATAGGGACAGTAGGCACCTTGGTGCGCTTAGGCACGCCCCCTACAGACCTCTTAGGAAAGGGGTGAGGTCAATAATAGAAAGTCTAAGGTTAAAGTTTTTAGGGTTTGGGGAAGAAACCACAGAGTCAGGTAGAGTATTCCAGACATTGACCCCTCTGTTGCTGAAGTTGTATTTCCTGTAATCAAGTTTGGTGTAGTAAACCTTGAGTTTGTATCTATTGTGTGCTCTTGTGTTGTTATGGTTGAAGCTGAAGTATTCATTGACAGGTAGGACATTGCAATGTATGATTTTATATACCATACTTACATCGGACTGAACGCGGGATAGTTCTAGGTTTTCTAGGTCTAGAATTTCGAGTCTGGTGGCATAAGGTCTCCTGCAACGAGTAGAGGAGTGGACAACTCTTCTTGTGAAATATTTCTGGACTTTCTCAACTGTGTTAATATCAGATACGTAATGTGGGTTCCAGACTGATGAGCTGTATTTGAGTATTGGTATAGCAAATGTTTTGTATTCTCTAGTTATTAGTGTAATATTACCAGAGAAAAAGCTATGTAAGATTAAGTTAACAACTCTTAACACCTTTTTGGCTATGTAGTTACAGTGGGCTCTAGCACTTAGGTCATTTGAGATGAGTACTCCAAGATCCTTGACAGAGTTTGGATATGGAGGGCAATAAGAATGGGAAAAAAGGGAATTAAGAGAAAGGACCAGAAAATAAAGAGGAATAGGAAACAAAAAAGGATGAAAAGAAAGTACATTGTCCAAAGAATGAGAGATAATGGGTGAAAAAAAAGGATAAGGAAGGAAAATCTGCAAAGTAATATGTTGTGATGTATAAGAATATATTGAAAATAGTATTTTGTAATGTATAGATGATTCATAAGGTGTTTGGGAAAATATAATGCAGAATCTGAGAAAAATATATATATTTCTGTTATATACTAGATAAGGAGATTGATTTTAAGGTAGAATGAAGGTGGTTAGCTCGAATTATTAACCAGAGGGGATAATTATATTTACAGATAAGGATTGATAAAATGAAAAATGTGACAGAAAAAAGTAATATGAGAAATGACAATAGAAATGAGAAGAGAATTTTAGATAACATTGTAAAATAAGATATGAGAATGTATTAATATAATATGAATTGGAATTGGATAAGATAAGCTTAATATTTAACAATAATAAGGATGATGCACTATGAAACTAAACAAATAAAATGAACAGGTAACTATGGTCATGTTTGTATTGAGATGTGAAACCTGGAACCATACTGCTTGCCAAATGAGAATTTTTTATTTAAAAAATAAAATAAAAGCAGAGAGAAAATTGAATAATGGAATTACTAGGTATGTTTAACTGATATGGTGGTAGGCGTTTGGACAGTTTTGAAAGGTTGAAAATAACCATTGAAGGATTATTAATGTGAATATATGCATTGAGAGATATGATTGGTATAATTAATTTTGCCTATACTAAAATGTATGATACATTGATGCCACACTGATAGCATATTGTTGTGCATATGCAGATTGAAATAAAAAATATTTTTGGAAAAAAAAACTTCTAGAGGCCAGCTGTTCCACTGATCAATTGTTCTCATGGTTAGGAAGTTTCTCCTTAATCCCAGGTTGCTTCTCTCCTTGATTAGTTTCCATCCATTGTTTCTGGTTCTGCCTTCAGGGGCTTTGGAGAATAAGTGGACCCCATTCTCTTTGGGGCAGCCCCACAGATATTGGAAGACTGCTATCATGTCTCCCCTAGTCCTTCTTTTCATTAAAAGAGGCATACCCAATTCCAGCAACTGCCCATCCAAAGTTTTAGCCTACAGTCCTTTAATTACCTTTGTTGTTCTTTTCCATGCTCTTTCTAAAGACTTAACATCAGAATAGAACAGTGGAATAGAGCAGAGAACAGAACAGAAATAGAAAATAGAATAGTGGCATAGCATAGCATAGCATAGCATAGCATAGCATAGCATAGCATAGCATAGCATAGCAGAATAGAATAAGTAGCATAGCATAGAATAGAATAATAGCATAGAATTGAACAGAACAGAACACAATAGAATAGAATAGTAGAATAGAATAGAATAAGTAGCATAGCATAGCATAGCATAGCATAGCATAGCATAGCATAGTAGCATAGAATAGAACAGAACAGAACAGAATAGTAGAATAGAATAGAATAGAATAGAATAATAGCATAGAATAGAACAGTAGAATAGAATAAAACGAAATAGAATGGAATGGAATGGAATAGAATAGAATAGAATAGAATAGAATAGAATAGAATAGAATAAGTAGCATAGCATAGAATAGAATAATAGCATAGAATAGAACAGAACAGAACACAATAGAATAGAATAGTAGAATAGAATAGAATAAGTAGCATAGCATAGTATAGCATAGCATAGCATAGCATAGCATAGCATAGAATAATAACATAGAATAGAACAGAACAGAATAGTAGAATAGAATAAAATAGAATAGAATAGAATGGAATAGTAGCATAGAATAGAATAAAATGAAATAGAATGGAATGGAATGGAATAGAATAGAATAGAATAGAATAGAATAGAATAGAATAGAATAGAATAGAATAGAATAGAATAGAATAGAATAGAAGATAACACAGAAAAGAAGAGAACTGGAAGTCACAAAAACCGTCATAAGTACATGCCAGCCGCCAAGCAGCTGAATTTTGATCACATGACAACAAGGATGCTGCAATAGCATGGAAAACATAAGTCCCTTTTTTTCCAGGGCTGTTGTAAGTTCCCAAATTGAACTATCATAAGTCAAGCACTACCTGTCTGGTATGCAGAAAATCCTTGCCTCTCCTCCTTCCTTTCAACCTGAATTCAGTTATTTATTCGGAGGCTCCCGAGTGTCCGCAACCCAATAAATAAAGTCCATTCCAAAGATAATTGGATCGCAATCTCGCACCCGTGTCTCTTATCTTCCCGTGCCTATAATTGATAATATTGCCTACCCTGTTTTAAAAAGCTAAGGTAGTTTGTTTCTTCTACTCCTTTGGTGAAGATAAGCTTAGAGAAAGGCTCTTGTCTTGCAATCTATTATCTGCAATTCAAAAGGCTTGTCGCACCAGCCGGCTGGCACATTCACCAGCGCTTTTAATGTTCGATGGGTTCTAAAACAAGTTGTAAACTCTCTGTCGAGGAGGAGTACAACTCCAAGCCTCCCACGGCCTCTGCCCAAGCTTGTGAGAGTACACCCTCCAACATACAGACAGCCCTCGACATACAACCGCGATGGGGCATGGGAATTTCTGTTGCTAAATGAGGCGGTCAGTAAGGGAGACACACCCCATGTTATGTTTTAACCTTTCTTGCCTTTAGGAACTGTGTACGTTCTCATCCCTGGAGGTTTTTAAGAAGTGAGTAATAGATGGTCACTTACCTTGAGATGGAATAGTGTTTCTTGCTGCTTGAGCAGGGGGTTGGACTAGAAGACCTCCAAGGTACCTTCCAACTCTGTTATTCTGTATTTTTTGCACTATAATACGCCCTTTTTTCCACAAAAAAGTGGGAGGAAATGTCTGTGCGTCTTATAAAATGAATGTTGCCAAAGCCCCACCCACCCAGTGTTCGATTTTTGGACTCTGAAATGCCCCATTTTTGGCTGTTTTATCGGTCCATTTTCAGCCTTTTTTCAGCCTAGTTTTGGCCTTCGCGCGCCCTGATTTCAGCCCTTGTCCTTTTTAAAGCCCCCTTCCACTCTGTTTTGCTCCTTTCTTGCCTGTTTTTGAACTCTGTGTACCCTGGGAAAACACGCCAAAATGAGCCGAAAAAGAGCCAAAAACAAGCTCAGAAAAGGACCAGAAAAGAGCTGGAAAAAGGGCCCAAAAACAGTCTGAAAACAGGGCGCACGGAGGCCAAAACTAATTTTTTTTCCTTTTTCTTTGCTAAATCTAGGTGTGTCTTATGGTCAGGTGCGAAAAATAGGGCATTTAATATCGCATGTCTTAACAGCAGGGAGGTTTATATTCACGCCACATTGGAAAAAGGAAGAAAAACCCCATGAGACGAAGCGATAATTAGGAAGATACTAGATTGGGCAGAAATGGACAGACTTCTGCTGAAGACGAAACAGAAAGAGGATGCCAAATATAATATCAAACGTGGGGTTTATTTGACCAGCAGTTGGGGAAAAAAAAGAGGTGGAGATGAAGAATGCAACCTGTATTGTTAAGCAAATTAAATAACCCAGACAACACAACGGCCATCTTTGAAAGCCCATATTGAGACCAAGATGGCCAGATTTTGAGCCTGGGAAAGTGGGGGAGGGGAATTTCTTGGAGTGTATGTGGTTAGACATAATAACCAGTGGTGGTATTCAGCCGGTTCACACCGGATCGGGCGAACCGGTAGCAAGGATATGGCGTGGGTTGCCGAACCAGTAATAAGTTCTGACTGGTCACGCCCCCGACTTGATTGCTGGCTCGCTTGCCCTGCCCAGCTGGTGATGGCTCACCCTGCTCACCTGACACCTGCCCCTCCCAACAACCAGTTGTTCATACAATTAGCTGTGCCAGGATTCCCCTTTGCTGAGACCCAGGAAGGCAAAAAATGGAGGGAGGGGCTCAGCCTCCCCTCTATTTTTGCCTTTCTGAGCCTCAGAGGAGCCTTCTGGGAGAAAAAACATCCCCCCAGGCTCCTTTGAGGCCCAGAAGGCCCCAAAAATGGGTGGGTGGGTGGGAAAACTGCAAAAAAGCAAAAAAAAAAAAAAAAGCCACGCCCACCCAGTCACCTGGCCACAGCCATCTAACCACACAGAGATGATAGTAAAAATTTTTGAATCCCACCACTGATAATAACATTCTTTTTCTAATTCAAGGTCATGTTATTTTGCACATAAGTGAGGGGACGTCTTAAGTTGGGACGGATGGCGATTGGTGCCTGTGAGGTGATGATGGGTGCAGGGGGTGGATTTGTAGTTTTTACTTATTGCATGGAAGCCCAGAACTTTCAGGTTTGCGATTCCCCAATTGGTGCCAGTTTATTATTGTCATGCCCTTGTTAGAGTCGGACTCTGAGGGAGGAACAGCTGACAGGGAGTGGAGGTGTGGCTCTAGAGGTTGTGTCAGAGGCCAGCTGGGCAGTCAGAGGAAGAACCAGGCCCATCCCCTCTTCATCCTAGGATATGCAGGGAGGAATAGAGAAGGGAGCAACTTGGCTTATGAGAGAGGAAGCGGCCATGATCCCCCTCATTGGTTGCAGCTGGGGAGACTAGTATATAAGAGAGATGATTAAAACACAGCATTGCCAAAAGCAAAGTGTGTTTTATTTTGGGCTTGGTTGGTGTCCTTCCAACAGACTGTGCCTTGTTAACTCCTTGAAGTTGGTAATTACTTATCCTGGTCGTTGTGGAATTTCCTTCATTGCTGTTTGTTTTAGTTTTTTATTTCACCTCTATCTGCTCATTAAGTTCGGACTGTATTGCTTTCTTTTGAAGACTATTTTTGAATACGTTTTATCTCCAACTGAGAATTATTGAATGATGGGGCCAAGTTGGAGGCATTAAAGGACATTTATTTACGTTTTGGATTTTGTTCCGTTTGTGTTACACTCTGGGTCATCACAACTACCCCAAATAAAAAGAACTTTTGAGCAGAGAAGATGTCTGTCTTGGAGTTATTGGTTGGAGTGGAGGTTTGCTGGAACACTGACAACAATGTTTATTAAGCACTAACAAAATGTAAACAATACAAAACCAATAAAATCTTTTCTTTTAAAAAAAGACATTATATAGCAGTGGTGGCTAACCTTTTTGGGCTCCTGTGCCAAAAATTGTTCACGCGCTTGCATACTCGCATTCGCGTGCCAGACCCAGAAGGCAGCGCACACTCCCTATGCATACACGCGCAATCCCCACCCACCCCGCTGCCACCTTACCTGCACTGCACCTCACAGCTGATTTACGGGCGGTTTGAGACCTTTTCGGCCTCCCAATGGCTTCAGGAAGGTTTCTGCAGGCTTTTCAGGCCAAAAACTAGGCCCATTTCATCACTTCCGGGATTTCCAGAAACACAGTAAGTGACGAAACTGGCCTAGTTTTTGGCCTGAAAAGCCTGCAGAAGTCTTCCTGAAGCCTCTGAGAGGCTGAAAAAGGCCTCAAACCAGCTGAAAATCAGCTGTGAGGCGCGCGCATGCACACACGTGCCATAAGTTCACCATTACAGGTATATAGGAAATGGACTCGGTCCGCACTCCGAGAACAATATTTCAAAAGTTTGTCACCAAAATGTCACTTTTAATGAGGGGAAAAAACACACAGTGAGGGAATCCAATTAACTGTACTTCATTGATTTCCTTTGCAAGGAAATGAAATTCCAGTTTCATTCTTATTATTTTAACCAGCGTCTTTCTAGAGTTCAGCTGGAACAGAAAAAAAACAAAACAAAACATTTAACCAGGAAAAGTAAATGACATGGATTTTCCTCTGATTTCTGATTAAACAGTAGTCCTCAACTTACGTATCCGCAAATGAGCCCAACATTTACGTTGTCAAATGGGGAATCAGTTAAATGAGTTTGTCCTGTTTTACAAACTTCTCATGCCGCGGTCGTTAAGGGAATCACTGGCAGATGTTAAACGAGTAGCATGGTTGTTAAGTGAATCGGGCTTCCTTGTGGACGTTGCTTGTTGGAGGGTCGCAAAGGGGGATCACGTGACTCCGTCTCCCAGAACGCTGCGACTGTTATAAAGGTGAGTCAGTTGCCAACTGTCTGAATGTAAATCACGTGACCGCAGGGATGCTTGCAATGGTCGTAAGTGTGAAAAACTTATGTTCATGAGTCACTTTTTTTCAGTGCCGTTGTAACTTTGAACAGTCTCACTGAACAACTGTTGTAAGTTGAGGATTTCCTTCCTTTCTTTCCTCCCTCTTTCCTTCCTTCCTTTCTCATTTCTTTTTCCCCTGCCTTCCTCTTTCTTCCTTTTCTTTCCTTCCTTCCTTTTTATGTCCTTCCTTTTTTTCTCATTTCTTTTTCCCCTTCCTTCCTTCCTTCCTTCCTTCCTTCCTTCCTTCCTTCCTTCCT
>NW_020769316.1:0-10425 GCF_900518735.1 Pseudonaja textilis | reverse complement strand
TCCTCCTCCTCCTCCTCCTCCTCCTCCTCCTCCTCCTCCACTTCCTCTTCTTCCTCTTCCTCTTCCTCCTCCTCTACCTCTTCTTTCTCTTTTTCTTCCTCCTTCATTATTCTGCTTTTCTATTCTCCAAATGCCCTGAAGGCAGGACAAGAAGCAATGGATAGAATCTAACCAGGAGAGAAGCAACCTGGAACTAAGGAGCAGAAATTTCCTGACACTAGCAGAATTAATCAGCGGAACAGCTTCCCTCCAGAAGGTTTTTAAAGAAGAATTTGGACAACCATTTGTCTGGCTTGAGTAGCGGGTTGGACTACAAGACCTCCAAGGTCCCTTCCAACTCTACTATTCCATGTTCTAAGAACCTGGGCATAGGGAATGACAAGGGGTGTGCTGGGTTCAAGCTACATTGGAAATCTCCCATGGTAATTGTGCAACCTTTTGTTTCTTTCTCAGCCTTCTGATTAAAGAAGTTATCAGCAAGGCAGATCAAGAATCTCTTGACATTTTTATTTTATTTATTTTATTTTATTTATTTTGTCAATCAATTATAAGATAACAGGTGTAAGTATAAACATAGTTATGAATACATGAAATGGGTACATATAAGAAAAAAAGAAAGAAACAATAGGACAGGGACGGTAGGCATATTGGTGCGCTTATGCACGCCCCCTACAGACCTCTTAGGAAAGGGGTGAGGTCAATAGTAGACAGTCTAAGTGTTATGTCCCTGGAACTTAAAGAAGTTCCCACCCAGGTCCGTCCGCGCTGCGGGGGCGGTTGCCCTCCCTCTCATTGGCTGGTTCTCCCCAGCAGCCAGCTATAAAAGCAGGCTGCGGGGTCCGACCAGTCGCTGATCGCTGCGAGCCAGTTCCAGGCTTGGCAAGCACGTTCAGTCCTTTATTATCCTAATAAAGTATTGTTGCACCATGCCCTGGTTCAGCCTCTCATTATCCGAACTTAACACTGGCGACGAGGATGGGATGGCTACCAGAGGCAAAATGCAACCGCTGAATCACTAGCCGCTGATCCACAGCCAGAGAGAACGATCAGCAGGCAACGAGAGCGAACGCTGATCCGCAGCCAGAGAGAGCGGTCAGCAAACAGTGAGAGTGAGAAGCGTCTGTAGCCGCTAGTTAGCCAGCTACAGGGAAAGTGTAGCGCTGCGAGCCGCAGCCACTCGTTTCCTTAGGCGCGAAATTCAAACGGCTGTCATTTGAATTTCCGCCCAAGAGTACAGCGCGGTGCTGTATTGCGAAGTCACTGACGCCCACGCAGGCGCGAATTTCAAAACGCTGCCAACGGCCGTTGCAGCCTACCTCATGTTAATCCAGAGAGAGGGAGAGAGTTGTGAAAACCTCCCCAGAGCTGAAATCACTTGCCTGCCATAGGCACAAAAAACCTTCCTGCTGCTGCCCCAGAGAGATTTTCTCAACAGATTATCCAACGAGATTCTCATCATGAACTCCAACCCAGCTTTCCCATCATTCAAGCCGGATGAGGAGAAGTGGGAGTCATACAAGAATCGCTTTAACCATTACATCGACGCCATTGGGCTGGCTGATGCAGGGGAGCACCGAAAAAAATCATATTTCCTGATCTACTGCGGAGCCATCGTCTTTGATACTGCCACAGCACTCGTGGCTCCATGTGAGTTAAAAAATGTCCCCTGGACAGAACTGTTAGAAATCCTTACTAACCACTATTCTCCTAGACCCTCACAGATTGCCAGGCAGTTCACCTTCCGTATGAGGAAACAATCAGACAAAGAAACTATCAACCAGTACATGGCTGCCCTCAGGACTGCAGCACTCCATTGTGGGTTTGGGACCTACCTGGAAGACATGCTCCTCGATCAGCTAGTCTGTGGGGTCAAGGATCTTCACCTTCAGAGGCGCCTACTCGCCAGGAAGGACCTCAACCTCGCTCAAGCCGTCGAGGAAGCCCTGGCAGCGGAGCTGGCAGCACACTCAGCCACCGAGATCCAAGGTCCTGGCTCCAAACAAATTGCAGTTTCCGTCCACTCTGAAGAGGTGGTCATCGAGGAGGACCACAGTGATGCGGCCGACATCCACCGCCTAGCCCACACCAGACAACCGCAGGTAGGAGCCAAGCGAGAAAGCATCAGTCCATCCAAGCACATCACCCTGTGCCTATCCTGTGGTGGATCTCACCTGAGGACCACCTGCAAATTCAAGGGAGCCACCTGCAACAATTGTCACAAAAAGGGGCACATCGCCAGAGTCTGTCAAGCCACTCACAACTCGGCACAAAGGGTCCCTTCCTTTTCACATTCCGGACCCCAAAGGCAAGTATTGAACTGTCGCACCCGCCACCATGCTAAGCACGCTTGCCATACCATTAGTAAAATCTCTCTCTCCGTTTTATTAGAAGGTAAACCTTGCCGCATGGAGGTTGACATGGGGTCAGCGCTCTCAATTATCTCTTGGAGCACCCTCAAGAAACTACAGCCCAGTCTATCCAGAAACCGGCTCCAGAAGTGCCAGCTTAGCCTGAAGGACTACCAGGGGAAGATCATTCCTGTAATTGGCAGAGGCAAGTTTCTTGTTAATTTTAAAACTTTCAAAGGCCACCTACCTCTAGTGGTAGTTAGCGGCAACCTTCCTACACTTTTGGGACTTGATTGGTTCCCCCACCTCGGCCTAGGGTTAACAGGAGTCCATGCGGTCTCAACCTCTGACACTGACTCCCTATTCGCTGACTACTCAGACGTATTCAGCAATGAGCTGGGGTGTTATAACGGTACCCCTATCTCATTCTCAGTCGACCCCCAAGCAGTCCCAATCCAGTTGAAACCTCGTAGAGTTCCATTCGCTATTCGGCCTAAATTAGATGCGGAACTGGATAAATTATTAAAACAAGGGGTCATTGAGCCAACAAATTTCGCCAAATGGGAGACGCCCATTGTCACACCCCTCAAAAAAGACGGTAGCCTGAGAATTTGCTCGGACTACAAAACCACAATTAATAAGTTTTTACAAGTTAGCGCTTACCCAGTGCCCGTCATTCAGCACTTATTACACACTTTTGAACCTGGCAGCATTTTTGCCAAATTGGACATGTCTCAAGCGTATCAACAGTTCCCTGTTGACAACCAAACAGCGGAACTCCAGACCATTGTCACCCACAGGGGTGCTTTCCGGTGCAAGCGTCTCCAATTTGGCGTAAGTGTTGCCCCAGGCATTTTTCAATCCCTCATGGAGCGGATTTTGCAGGGCCTCCCTGGTGTAGTACCCTACTTCGACGACATCTTAGTCTCAGCCAGGGACAGACCCCAACTCTTCCAGAGAGTTCGAGCAGTGTTAGAGAGGTTCAGACAGCATGGCCTCAAATTAAAAAAAGAAAAATGTGCCATTGCCACTAGACAGGTGGACTTTCTGGGTTATAAAATTGACGCCTCAGGCATTCACCCCCTGGAGTCCAAGGTTAAGGCAATTCACGAGGCACCCACTCCAACCTCCAAAGCGGAACTGCAGGCCTTCTTGGGGCTATTGAATTTTTATGCATCTTTCTTGCCCCATAAAGCATCTGTGGCAGAACCCCTGCACAGACTTTTGGATAAAAAATCGTCTTGGCATTGGGGACACAAGGAAGACTCCGCTTTTCGCGCAGTCAAATCACTACTCACGTCAGAGACGGTCCTTATTCAGTTTGACCCCAACCTTCCATTAGTACTAGCAGCGGACGCATCCCCTTTTGGAATTGGGGCAGTGTTAAGCCACAGGCTCCCCAATGGCTCCGAGGCTCCCATCGCGTTTTTTTCCAGGACGCTCTCTGCAACAGAGCGCAATTATAGCCAAATCGATAAGGAAGCTTTAGCAGCTGTCGCAGCAGTGAAGAAATTTCATGAATTTCTTTTTGGCCACTTTTTCGAGCTGGTCACGGATCATAAGCCTCTCCTAGGTCTACTAGCAGGTGACAAACAGACCCCTCAAGTCCTATCTCCTAGAATGACGAGGTGGACTCTTTTCCTAGCAGCATACTCGTATAGACTCATACACCGTCCAGGTAAAACATTGTCCCACGCAGACGCCCTCAGCCGCTGCCCCCTGCCTGCTCCAGCTGAGGATCCGGCCCCGGTCCATGCTATCTTTGAGGTCACCCAACTGGACCTCCCCATCACTGCCCTTGACATTGCCGCCAAATCCAAGGCAGACAAAACGATCGCCCAGGTACTGGACTGGGTGAGGAGGGGGTGGCCGGGCAGTGATGTTGAAACCAAATTCACGCCTTTTAAGACCCGCCTACAGGAGTTATCCAGTTTGCAGGGCTGTTTGCTGTGGGGCACACGAGTGGTCATCCCAACCTCACTGCGTACCCGAGTTTTGGAGGCGTTGCATGAGGGCCACCCTGGCATCGTCAGGATGAAGGCATTCGCACGCAGCTACGTATGGTGGCCTGGCCTCGACAATGACATCATCAGATGGGTAAGCTCCTGCCATCCCTGCCAGGAATCCCGTCCATCTCCTCCAATTGCCACCCCCACTAAGTGGGAAAGCGCCAGCGCACCTTGGTCCAGGATTCACATCGACCTAGCGGGCCCGATGCACGGCAAAATGTTCCTGGTGGTCGTGGACTCTTACTCTAAATGGATTGACGTGGCACAACTATCCACAACCACCACGCAAGCGGTTACCAAGGTATTGACTCGCCTGTTCGTAACACACGGGCTACCAGACTCTATTGTTTCCGACAATGGCCCCCAGTTCGCATCAGCCGAGTTCAGTCGCTTCGCTGCCAATCTGGGCATCCGCCACATCTTCACGGCTCCCTTTCATCCTGCCAGTAACGGATTGGCAGAAAGAGCCGTTAGGACAACTAAAGAAGCTCTAGCTAGGTTCAGCAAGGAAGACTGGCACCACAGACTCTCCTGTTTCTTGCTGAGCCAGCACTCAACCCCGTGCACCGTCACTAATAAGTCCCCGGCTGAACTCCTGATGGGTAGACGCCTGCGGACTGTATTGGACAGGCTTCACCCACATTACTGCCCTGACTCTCCCCTCGCTTCCACATCGGGGGTTAGGCATTTTGTCTTACAGGAAACCGTGTTCGCGAGGAACTTCGCTGGAGACCCTCTGTGGATCCCGGGCGAGATCGTGGCCATCACCGGACCCAGGTCGTATCGAGTCAGACTGGAGGATGGTCGAATCTGGAGAAGGCACCTGGACCAGCTGCGGAAGCGCCAAGGCACTATCGTTAGCAGTGACTCAGGGTTGCAGACCAGTGCGAGGCTACAGCATCAACCCCACATCAGCACCAATTCCGGTGACCTGTTTACACCTGCAGCCGAGCCGGGGAGCCCGAACACGAACCGGGACCATCAGACGGCTGACCAGTCCGAACCAGTCAACGGGAGCACGTCCCCAGTGACCAGCCCTACGAGTCCCGAACCAGCACTGACCGAGGAACGCGTTCGTGACACCCCACCGGTCCGACCTTCCTCTGCAGACTCTGAACTACCAGACAACTCACCAGAGTTGCGCCGTTCTGGGCGCCAGCATAAGCCTCCCGCGTACCTTAAGGACTATGCGTGTGCGCATCTGGGGGGAAGGGGTGTTATGTCCCTGGAACTTAAAGAAGTTCCCACCCAGGTCCGTCCGCGCTGCGGGGGCGGTTGCCCTCCCTCTCATTGGCTGGTTCTCCCCAGCAGCCAGCTATAAAAGCAGGCTGCGGGGTCCGACCAGTCGCTGATCGCTGCGAGCCAGTTCCAGGCTTGGCAAGCACGTTCAGTCCTTTATTATCCTAATAAAGTATTGTTGCACCATGCCCTGGTTCAGCCTCTCATTATCCGAACTTAACACTAAGGTTAAAGTTTTTGGGGTTTGGGGAAAAAACCACATAGTCAGGTAGAGTATTCCAGACATTGACCCCTCTGTTGTTGAAGTCGTATTTTCTGCAGTCAAGTTTGGTGCGATTAACCTTGAGTTTGTATCTATTGTGTGCTCTTGTATTGTTGTGGTTGAAGCTGAAGTATTCATTTGCAGGTAGGACATTGCAATGTATGATCTTATATACTATACTTAGATCGGACCAAAGGTGGCGTAGTTCTAGGTTGTCTAGGTCTAGAATTTCGAGTCTGGTGGCATAAGGTCTTCTTTAATGAGTACAGGAGTGGACCACCCCAATTGGCAGAACAAACTCTTCTAACAGATGTTGAAGTTTCACGCATCACCTCCAACCAGTTTTAAATATGGCTCATTAACTAAAGTCACAGCTGTCTTGATTCACTCAGCAATGCTAACTCATCAAGTACAGGCATGATTATGTGTAAGGTTATACAACATTTACTTTCCAAACAAGAGAGAGAGAAAGAGAGAGAGAGAAATGAAAAATTATGTTTCTTTTTCTCAACTATATACAGCTTTATCACCAAATGCAGGCTTTTAAGAAGAGGCTAGACAACCATTTGGCTGGAATTCTGTAGAGATTCTCCATCATCCAGGTCATGTTTATCCCAAAGGTGCTTTTTCAAGAGGCAACTGGACTTTCTTGGTTTTTCTTTTTCTTTTGAAGACGTTTCGCTTCTCATCCAAGAAGCTTCTTCAGCTCTGACAAGATGGTGGGGGAATGGAAGAATTTCATGGGGTGCAATGAAATCCAGTTTCGTTGAACTCACCGAAGACAAATTTCTTGTGCATCCAATAACACTTGGCCAATAAAGAATTCTATCCTATTCTATTTATATTCCTTGCAGACAAAGCTGGTCATTTGCGTCCCTTGAGTCGGTGGTTGAGGCCACTTGGAGGTTTATCTGGATCCTGAATGGTATCTCTCCTTCCTCTGGAAATCCATTCCTACTCCCATACCATTCAAAGGTTGTTCACCCAAAATTGTATAGCTAAAAGAATCGAAATATAAAAATGTTGTGGCTCCGGGCTTGGATTCAGCTCCTGTGACTGATATGAGTTCAAGTGAGGAGGTCATGGCAGAAAAATATGAGCCGGCATGGATCAGTGATTGGACTGATAACCAGGAGATGGACGTGACAAAGGACGACAGACCTGATGTATTAGAATTGTCAGGACCTTTGACCTCCTCTGGTTCCTTATCTGATCAACAGCTGGGAATGGCTGACAGGGAAGTTTTGAGAGAGTCTTCTAGTGGAGATGAGAACTTGGAAAATTTGGGATTAAATGTAAAAAATAGAAGACGGCAAAATCAGCTGGAGCGAATGAGGAGAGCAAGTCAGTAAATTAGCACGTTGCCTCAATGAGTATAAAAGGACACAGCTGGGCTGGTAAAATTTGCCAGGAACAAAGTGACTATTTGAGTGAGGACGTTACAACAAGAAGCTCTGAGACTGGAGATTTATTGCCAGGACTGGTTTGCCGGACAGAGTAAAGATTTATGCTGTGAGGTTTCTGCCAGCCGTTATCTTGTAAGACTTCTTTCCATTTGATTTAATTGTGAAGCGGCTGCTTTCTGTTTTGTTCGTTTGAATTTTGAAGGGGAGTCATAACATAAAAATATATAAAAGAACACAAATCATTCCATTCCCCACGCATTCTGTCTGAGCTGAGGAAGCCTCTCGGATGAGAAGCAAAACATCTTCAAAGAGAAAACAAATGAATGTTCAGTTGCCTCTGACCTGGATGAATCTCTGCAGACTTTTAGCTATACAATTTGGGACAAACACCCTTGGAATGGTGTGGAATGTATTTCCAGGGAGAAACGAAATGCAGACTTACAGGAACCATTTGCACCACTCAGGTGACCCTGAGGACTACAGACAAACTTCCAAGTGGCCTCAATGACCCTCTAAAAGGATGCAAATGACCAGCTGTCTGCAAGGACTATAAATCCTTCCATTCCCCACCATCCAGTCAGAGCCGAAGAAGCTTTTTGGATGAGAAGCAAAACCTCTTCAAAGAAAAAAATCAAAAACAGAAAGTCTTAGTTGCCTCCAGAAAAAGCAACATTTGCCATATTTATCTGGAATGGTATACGGTCTCCTGCTCTCCGTGAGGGGTTGGACTAGAAGACCTCGAAGGTCCCTTTCAGCTTTGTTATTCTGTGAAGAGGTATAAACCAGAGTGGAGGCTGAAAGAGCAAGTGAGCAAAGCAATTGAGAACAATCACATTTAAAGGAGGTGGAATCTAAGGCACGGAGCTCCAAAAACCGATAACCCAGCCTCACTCTAGTAACTATTTATTTAATCAGTGTTTACTGGAGGAATTCCCACCAGGAAATAACAGGAGGAGCTGCTGCAGGAAACAAGCGAACAAATAAAAAAAAAAGACGCAGTTACTTTTGTACAAAGGAGGAGAAAAATGATTCAAAATCATACATATGCATAGGTAACCGAGGGTGTAAGCATACATATTCATAATTAGCAACCCTGGTGTTACTTCCCTCCCCTTCCTTCTATTGTTCTCGTCTCCAGGAAAGATTTCTTGTCTTAATAGAAAGAAATATATCGCTTATGTTTGATCGAAATAATACCAAAAAAAAAAAAAAATGATGTTGAGACTCTGAAAACAGTGCACTGAAGAGTGCAGAGAACTAAGACAGTCGGGGGATTGGAAGCAGTGGTGGGATTCAAATTTTTTTTACAACCAGTTCTGTGGACGTGGCTTGATGGGCGTGGCAGGGGAAGGATACTGCAAAATTCCCATTCCCTCCCCATCCCACTAACCTGCTTTCCAGTTACGTTCTCCTGTGCAGGGCAACCAAAGGAGACCCAGCCAATCAGCTGTGGGCATGGTTTGGTGGGTGTGGCTTGGTGGGCATGGCGTTCTGTGGGCGTGGCTTGGTGGGCGTGGCAGGGGAAGGATACTGCAAAATTCCCATTCCCTCCCCATCCCACTAATCTGCTTTCCAGTTACGTTCTCCTGTGCAGGGCAACCAAAGGAGACCCAGCCAATCAGCTGTGGGCGTGGTTTGGTGGGTGTGGCTTGGTGGGCGTGGCATTCTGTGGGTGTGGCTTGGTGGGCGTGGCAGGGGAAGGATATACTGCAAAATCCCCCTTCCCTCCCCACCCCACTAACCTGCTTTCCAGCTCTGTTCTCCTTCGCAGGGCAACCAAAGGAGACCCAGCCAATCAGCTGTGGGCACGATTTGGTGGGTGTGGCTTGGTGGGCATGGCGTTCTGTGGGCGTGGCTTGTTGGGCGTGGCAGGGGAAGGATACTGCAAAATCCCCAGTCCCTCCCCACCCCACTAACCTGCTTTCCAGCTCCGTTCTCCTGTGCAGGGCAACAAAAGGAGACCCAGCCAATCAGCTGTGGGCATGGTTTGATGGGTGTGGCTTGGTGGGCGTGGCGTTCTGTGGGCGTGGCTTGGTGGGCGTGGCAGAGGAAGGATACTGCAAAATCCCCCTTCCCTGCCCACCCCACTAACCTGCTTTCCAGCTCCGTTCTCCTTCGCAGGGCAACCAAAGAAGGCCCAGCCGATCATCTGGGACTCAATGGGAGGCGGAGAATAGAGGGGGGTGGGTGGGGCCAGACAGAGGTGGGATTTGCCGGTTCTCCAAACTACTCAAAATTTCTGCTACTGGTTCTCCAGAACTGGTCAGAACCTGCTGAATTCACCACCTCTGGCTGGAGGCTAAAACTTAAAAAGAATGGTTGCAGGACTTGGGTAAGTCTAGTTTAATGAAAAGAAGGACTAGGGGAGACGTGATAGCCGTCTTCCAATATTTGAGCAGCTGCCCCAAAGAAGAAAGGAGTCAAGCTATTCTCCAAAGCCCCTGAAGGCAGAACAAGAAGCAACGGGTGGAAACTAACCAAGAAGAGAAGCAACTTAGAACTAAGGAGAAATTTCCTCACAGTTAGAACAACCAACCAGTGGGACAACTGGCCTCCTTAAGTTGTAAATGCTCAAACACTGGAGGTTTTTAAGAAAAGACTGGATAACTATTTGTCGGAAGTGGTGTAGGGTTTCCTGCCTAAGCAGGGGGTTGGACTAGAAGACCTCCAAGGTCCCTGACAACTCTTCTATTCTATTCTATTCTATTCTATTCTATTCTATTCTATTCTATTCTATTCTATTCTATTCTACTCTACTCTACTCTACTCTACTCTACTCTATTCTACTCTACTCTACTCTATTCTATTCTATTCTATTCTATTCTATTCTATTCTACTCTACTCTATTTTTCTCTATTGTATTCTACTCTACTCTATTCTACTCTATTTTTCTCTATTGTATTCTACTCTACTCTACTCTATTCTATTCTATTCTATTCTATTCTAATCAACTCAGCTCTGCTCTGCTCTACTCTACTCTACTCTACTCTATTCTACTCTATTCTACTCTACTCTATTTTTCTCTATTGTATTCTACTCTACTCTACTCTACTCTATTCTATTCTATTCTATTCTATTCTATTCTATTCTATTCTATTCTATTCTATTCTATTCTATTCTAATCAACTCAGCTCTGCTCTGCTCTACTCTACTCTACTCTA
>NW_020769315.1:32196714-32225269 GCF_900518735.1 Pseudonaja textilis | reverse complement strand
CTTCCTTCCTTCCTTCCTTCCTTCCTTCCTTCCTTCCTTCCTTCCTTTCTTTCTTTCTTTCTTTCCTTCCTTTCTTCACTTTCTAGGCAACTAACCACAACAGAAATAGGTCCCTTTTAACATATTGTAATGGGAGAATTCCTTTCAGCTGGCAGGCATCTTATTATTTAAATTGGAAGCTGTTGTTTCTCAAGCACATGCACCGTTATAGCCTATGATGTGTGATATACTCCCCATACACATTCATTGTGTGCTTAAATACAGACTGGAAATGTTTACATACATTGTAGCATATAATATGAACTTATAAAGTCATACAATATTTGTGGCTTCATGTTATTGCCATTGAATGCACATGGATTGTTAGCATCTGGAGACAGTTACGTAGACCATCAATGTTAGTCAGTGTGATTATTCTCCAGGCTTACATGGGTACAGCATGCATTTATGGCACAACTTCTGCTAAAGAATTCTCTCTCAAGTATTTCAGAACAAAAAATGTTGTCCATTGTAGCAAAACCAAAACTAAACAGGGTTAGGGAAGCTGGCCCTTCATGGCCAGTGAAATTTGTCACATTACAATCATAGTTCCACCAGTGGTGGTATTCTACTGGTTCGGCCTTGTTTGAGTGAACTGGTAGTAAAAAAAAATGCTACCATTCAGCTGAACCGGTAGTAAAAAAAAAAACAGCTCTTGGCTCAGGTGAACTGGTATTTCTTTTTCTTTTCTCCTCCTGATGATCAGCTTTGCCCCCCTCCCTATCTTACTGCTTTGCCCAGGAGGCTTCCCTGAGGCAAAAAAATGGAGTGCAGGGGGGGGAAGCCACACCCACCCAGTCACATAGCCACTCTCACCTAGCCACACCCACAGAACCAGTAGTAAAAATATTTGCATCCCACCCCTGAGTTCCACTCTGGGTCATGTGAGCAGGAGAGAAGGGGATTAGAATGGAATTGAGCCACTACCCCTTTGCCTCTCTAACAGGGAAGTATTGGTGATTTTTATTCCTAGATTTTTTTTTTTTCTTTTGGAGGCCCAAGTTGGATTTTGCTTCATTTTTCAACTTCATTTTACTTAGCCAGTTTTTCTTACCAAAATAATATTTGGTCCTATGTTGAGTAATCCTGCTGATGGGTCCAGTAGAGAGTGAACCCCTTCATGACCGATTTCCAAAAATCCATTGGGTTGGAAAGAATGAACACTTTATGGTAAGCGTCTATGGAGATTGTCTATCAACCAGATCATTTCCAAAAAGCAACTGAGCTTTCTTGGCTTTTCTTTTCTTTCTGTGTTCTTGAGTTAGAACTGAAGAAGCTTCTTGGATGAGAAGCGATGTTTTCAAAGGAAAAACAACAAGAAAATCCAGTTGCCTTTTGCATGGGGGAAAATAGCCTCTTTGGGACTTTACAGATAAGAGATAGTCAGAGTTGGAAGGGACCTTGTAGGTCATCCAGTCCAAACCCCCGCCCAAGCGGGAGAACCTACACCATTTCTGACAAATGGCAGTCCAATCTCTTCCAGGAGTTTGCCTATAGCTCTGTAGGCTTTTTAAGGAAAACCTACAGAGCACAGCTTCTAAAATTCTTCCCTACCTTTTCATCATCAGCAACCCAAGGAAGGATCTGTAATTTCTTCCATGTGACAAAGTCAGGCTGATTGCGTTTTTGTGTATGTGCATGTTTCTAGTTTCCTCTTGTGTCATGTCTTGGCGCATTCGCGTGTATGTGTGTATTAGAAAGTTCAAGGCGATATGAATATACTCCACTCTGGAGGGAGGGCAGAAAGACTTAGAATAGAGTAGTCAATAGCATTCTGAAGAGTTGGCAGCTGTTTCTCCCATAGGGGTGCATTTTTCCCCACCTGACTTGATCGGAGTTATTTTTCAGAACATGACCATTTGGTTGCCACCATCTCCACCACGACCTCCACCATCACCATCAAATTTGGTCCTATATTGTCCATGTTTGGGGGGACATCTCCTACTTATAGACAGAGAGCTAGCTAACAATTGAGCCTCTCAATTCCTTTTCCTTCCTTTTTTTTTGCACTGGAAAGAATGAAAAATAAAGAGTTGAATAGTATGTTAATAGAACAATTTATGCTGGAATCCATCACATATTATGACCTATAAAACATCTATCACTTTTAAGATCTAAAGATGTTTGTGGATAGAATGTCTGTTTGTGTTTCCAACTTTCTTCCTGCTTTCTTTGTTACTGTTTCTCCCACCTTCATTTCAGCCCATAAGATCAAGAAGAGTCATTCTACGTACAGGTAATCCTCAACTTACGACCACAATTGAGTCCAAAATTTCTGTTGCCAAGCGAAACATTTGTCAAGTGAGTTTTGCCCTCCTTTACTCTCTTTGTTGCTATAGTTGTTAAGTGAATCTTTGCAGTTGTTAAGTTAGAAACATGGCTGTTCAGTCAATCTGGCTTTCTCGCTGACCTTGCTTGTCCGAAGGTCGCAAAAGGTGATCGCACGACACTGGGATACTGCAACCGTCATAAATGCGAGCCAGTTGCCAAGCGTCTGAATTTTGATCACATGACTATAGGACTGCTGCACTGGTCCTAAGTGTGGAAAATGATCATGTCACATTTTAGTGCCATTGTAACTTTCAACTGTCACTAAATGAACTATAGTAAGCTGAGAACCACCTATGTTAGGATTACAATTTAACTCTCTGAAATGAAAAGTATATATATCCATCTAATCATTTGAAATATTCAACCATAAGCTCAGTTGGTTCTTTTTCATGTCTGGATACGTTGCTTAGCTTCCTTTAAAAAAAGGAAGGTCTACGGAGAGTGTCATATTTTACATGGATGCAGAATCTTTTCAAGCATTGCTCAGGAACAGGTTACTTGGAACAACATCAATCAAATCTCTCCTTCTGAATGAAGGAGCATCATGATATCTGACTGACAAGCCCAGCCTCTAAAACCAGAGTCGCTTGAGAAATCGGTCCAATAAAGGATGTGAAACTGTGAGAACACAAATATGGAAAAAATACATGGGGTGGAATTCTTTGTAGGCATTCTTGGGATCCTGGCTGTGTTTCATACATAAAAGCTAAAGTTGTTGGTTTTTTTAATAATATAAGAAACATTTATAATAACAAATTATGAATTGAATTAAAGTGGTTGCAACAAAAACCCTATCCACAAAGCAGGATGCAATAATCCAGTTGCTATTTAATTACATATTTTTCCAGTTGCTATTTAATTACGTGTTATTCTATTTTCTTTAAAAAATATTTCTATGAACTTTGAAGCCCTATCAGTATAATTAATTTATGTCAATTTAAGATGACATTTCTGCTGTCTCACAAAATGTGATTTTTCTCAGAGAATTATAGGAACTGGAGCTACTGTAAATGAATATTCCTTGAAAAGGCAAAATGTCACTTTTTCCCTACCAACTCTGCTTGCCTTTACAATTCTATTGAGCTGATTTATAATATCTTGTTTATTTATTTAAAATAAGTATAAATTTAAGTATTTCCATTTATTAATTACATTTATGAGAATTTTAATTTAATTATTTATCAATCATTTACTCCTAACTTGTTACGTTCCCTTTCCATTTTGGATGGCATTGTAGGAAGAGAATTCCAGCTTATAAAGTGCTAAGTCAAGAAATATTGAAATATAATAACAATTCTTTCAAAAAGAATTGAACATTTGAATTTACTGGGAAGAAATATTTTTTTGAAGGAATATAATTCTTAATTGCCATGTATTGTGTTTATTCAAAAGGTAATCCGCATTCTAATAAGTCAAATATCAGGATTCTTTTGGATATATTTATTTTACTATTGCTATAGTTTAAAATGGGTTTGGGACTTATTTATATACATGTGCCTAGAATAGGCATACTTTTGGCAATTTGCCCTAAATTCTGGTAAATGTTGGCATCCCTTGAGACAAAAGTCTGTCGGAATAAAGAGTTTAGCAATTGAAGGAGAAAAAAGGGGGACTCCTGGCAACCTTGATCAAGTAAATGGCCATGGAAATTGTGAAGACAACAAAGGAGACAAGACTTTTGCAAGAGAGATTTTGGCCAAGTTTACAAGAGAGAAAGAGGCCAAGAAGAAGACTAGCAAGGGAGCCAAGAAGTTGGCCTCCAGAGAGACAAAGAAAGAAAAAAGTTTTTAAAATAGAAACATTTAGAGAGGATCATCAAAGAATTCGGCTGTGGGAAACCTGTCCAGCAAGAGAGGATAAAAAGCTGAGATGTTTATTATTTTAATTTTTTGGAATGTTACAAATGCATGTACCAGAGGACGTCATTAGAAAAACATGCTTCTATCCAGGTTATGAATTTCAAAGTTTCTTTTGAGATAGCCTATCATTCTTCTCCTCTTCCAAAACCAAACCAAGAGATGTTCATCTCTTGTTTGCCTGCAGTATCACTGATTAGATACAGAAAACAGTGTTTTTCATTTCATTTCTACTCCTACGTGACACACTTATAATAATTAGGGACAGGGTGTGATCTATTGAAGAATAATATTTTATCTTCGGTGGAAGAGTCTCTAATGCCTGGAAGGTAATTTAATTAGAAACATTGCATATACAGAGAAATGTAAACAACACCCATACACAGATGCACAAATTTGCCAAAATATCTACGCATATTTCTGTGCATACTTTTCCAAATATACATTTTCCTCTATTTTATCCAACACAATCCATTCTGACAGCAGGGTTTTTTTTTTTTTGACTTGCATCCTTTTTCTCTCTGTGATTTTAGGCAAAATGATACTACGTATATGCACATTTAGTTTTACTTGTAACTTTTACTTTAAGGAAAGCAAGATTTTTACACACATGTACATTCTGATTCTCCTATGCATTTGGGATTTAGGAATATTTTGAAAAGTATACAAAAATCTAATTCATCTTTTTTTTTGAGCATAGCTAACCACAATAGATAGAAATGAAAGCTAAATGACAAGAAATGTTTTGTTTTATTGCTTTCATACATAAACTTTGCATTATAAGTGAAGAATTATTTCAGACATTGTATATTTGATATTAAAAAACTGAATGAATGATCTAAAACTATAATTTAAAGGGCTTAGAAATAATATTTGAGATTGTACCATTGAAATTTACTGGTACTAAAAGTCAAATGCAACCCAGCATTAATGGTTCCTTTGTTCAATTAATTGATCGATCAATCGATCGATCTTGAAGAAGGTGTGTTCGTCAATTCCCAGAATTCCGGGAACTTTGCTGACAGGGGAATTCTGGGAATTGAAGTCCACACCTTTTCAAGTGGTCAAGGTTGAGAAACACTGATCCAGATCTTCCAGTACATGTCTCTGTAATAGAATAGTGATAAGAGATACCCAGTGCTAGTTTTCCCCTCTCGTATATAGTGTATATATAGTGGTCATGATTATTTAAGAACCCATTTAAATAAGGGAATAAATAAACCACCCTCCCTAAGGCCTCAAGGATGCTCCTGATTCT
Source organism: Pseudonaja textilis (assembly GCF_900518735.1). The sequence continues at coordinate 32,219,785 of NW_020769315.1, read as the reverse complement.
GGTTTTCTATCATGTTGAGGTAACTGTAAATTAAAATATTGTGCAGGCTTGATACATTAAACAAATTCACAGAAAATTGTTCCCCCAAATTTGGGAACAGAAAAAAAAAAATCAGGATCACCCCGATTTTATGTCTACTATGCAAAATGGTTGCAAACAGAAATAAGGCACTTACAAGTGTGAGAGCTTTTATTCATGTGTTGTAAATCTTCTTTTGCCAGCCAAGGTAGAAGTAAGGGTCAGTAATTTGGAGTAACAAAGACTTGGGAGTTTGAAGAGAGGTTGCTTACTTTGTAAATTATGAGGCTTCTGCAAGCTGTTTGCCTGGAGTTTGGAGGCAGGGATTTTGAGAGAAATCCAATCAAGGCTGTAGGCTGACGGCCAGAGAATTCCACAGAAGCCAGTCCAAAAGTCAAGTCAAAGACCTGATGGCAGGCAAAAGGCAAGAGGAAGAAACTTGCAAGGGGACATTTCAGAAAGAGAGGTCAAGAAACAGGAGAAATGTTCCCAAGGAGAAGAGATCTGAAACATGCTTTGATATGACCAGAGCTTCTGGCCTTGCTTAATTAGAGGAGTTAATTTCTACTTCCTTCAAGAAGCTGAGCCAGCCGCTACCATTCAGCCTACTTTAGCTGGTGCATGTTCCAGGCTTGGTACTGGATAGATTATAATGCCTTGTGGTCAGAATCTGTGGCCATTCATTCTGAATCAGAACCCACTTTCAAGTTACATATTGCTTCAGCCTCAAAATCAGAGGAATTCAAATAATAAGATGGCCCTTCTCATTTTGAATCGTTCATTTCCTCCCCACTTCATCCCAGCCCCTGTGGGGGTCTCAGTCTTCTCCTAAATACAAGGACAAACACGCAACAAGCTTATAAAACCAAACCAAATTATTAACTCATCATTAGTACTTAAGGGGTATTGCATCTTGATGAGTTATAATTGACTATTCTGTCTCAATTATTTTGGACATGCACTAGGCCAGGGATATCACAGAGGCATCACATGTTGTATCATGACTCCCCCCCTTTGCTAAATTGGATGTGGGTGTGGTCAGCAGGTGACATATCTGGCCTGCGAGCCACAAGTTTGACACGCTGCACTAGGCTAAACCAAGTGGCACATCCTTTTCTCTCCATTGCAATTCTTTTGGGTGGGGTGTTTCACTCACATTTTCTTTGTCGCAAAATTTCAGTTTGAAGGTTCTGTGAAGTCCAACTAAAGGGGATCTTTGCATGCATGGTATACAGCTTTAGTACCACTAGTAGTATTTGGGTGTGAAGTGCAGCAGTGTGTTGTATACACACAAATGCACATCTCTGAATTTGCATTCTTTTATCTTTATCTTCTTTCTTCTGAAAAATGCGCAAGCACAATGTTCAAAAAACAGCCTGGAAAATTCAAAACAATGCTGATAAAAATGGCCAAGCATTTAATTCCAAGCCCAAAATAAAATGCTTGGATCATGTGTATTTTTGAGTGCCAAACTCTCAAAAACAACTGTTTCAAGTTTGGAAAGTTTTGATGTTTTACACACTCTCTAAAGTCTAGTATGCTGTCTGTAATAATGTTTTTATGTTTTTAATTTTATCCCTGAGCAATAGCATCTTAACCCACAATGCAGTGTAAATGCCATGCTACCCCATTATGAGGAATGAGAGAGAAAGAGATTCTCCAGTGATGGTGGGGGGAGGGGGTGGCAGGAGAATAACCCAATATCCAAAGCTATAGCTGCAGTAATTGTAGATTTGTGTGTATGATATGTATGCTATTTTTCTGCATATTTATGTATGTGTGTTTTGAAAGCCACCTTAGGCTGAGGAAGCTTAAATATAAACAGGCAAATAAGTCTAAATGCCTTCAAGATCCAAAAAAGATAAATAAATCTGCACATTGCTTCCTCTCCTATATTTATTTCCATCTTCAACACTGAACAGATCCTAAGTAAGGATAGATTTTTGTCCCTAAAACGGTTAAACGTTTACAGAACTCAGACTCTTTTTAGCTCAGGCTTATGAGTATCTCAGCATCCCAAAGCAATGTTTAGGTGGGTGAATGGACAAGGAAGGAAAGTCATGGAGGAACGGACTGGAAGATTTCTTTGACAATATTTATACCTTTTAATATTTGAACATTAAACCTGGTGTTTTGAGGATTCTATAAGTGGATTTCATAGAGGGATGAGATTGCTGGGTTTGAATGACAGTGCTGGGAGGGAGACAGATGTTTTGAAAGGAGGCAAATTCTGTATCTTTCAAATAACTGGCAACATACCCATGTTTGCATTTTGAAAGCAATGGTTTTTATTTGTATTTTGCAGAAAGCACATATTGGAATTGATGACACAATATGGAATAAACTGAAGGATTAACTAATTGCTGTACCTGAATGTGTAACTATAACTTAAATTTAGCTTTATAAGGAAACAATTGGTAAAAGTTGCTAACTTGTCTCCACCTATTATTCTCCATTCGAGCTCCTACCTTCATCGGACTTTCTTTTCGCTGGATCTCCAACATATATGAGAACCAGAAGTGGCATTCAGCAGGAAATTTTGAGTAGTTCGCAAAACTGGCAAATACCACCTCTAACTGGCCCCACCCTCATCTATTCTCTGCCTCCTGAGTCCCAGCTGATCGGCTGGGTCTTCTTTTGTTGCCCTGCACAGGAGAATGGAGCTGGAAAGCAGGTTGGGGGGGGGGTTGGTTAGGGTTAGGGTTAGGGTGTGGGGTGGGAATGGAGATTTTACAGTATCCTTCCCCTGCCACGCCCACCAAGCCATACCCTCCAAACCAAGCCAAGCCCAACAAGCCACGCCCACAGAACCAGAAGTAAAAAAAATTGAATCCCACCACTGATGAGAACCCATATATAGGATAAGGAAGGTGACTGAGACTCTGGATAGGATTGCACCCTCGCAACCTCTCCTCACCCATAGACCTCTCTGTGCCCTGTGGTATACAGAGGAACTGAGAGGGATGAAATGCATGAGGAGACATCTAGAGCGCTGCTGACGGAAGACAGGAGATGAACTCGATTGAACATGGGTAAAAACTGCTACTAAGGCCCACCTCGTGGCAATTCGTGAGGCGAAGTGTAAATACTTCTCCACACTAATTGCATCTACAGATAATTGCCCAGCCACCCTCTTTAAGGTGAGCTGTCTCCTCCTAGGGAAGAGGGAGATTGAGGTCCACCTGAAGGGATGCGCTGAGGAATTTGCAGATTTTTCTGGAAGACAAAATCGCTCAACTTCATTCCCAGTTAGATGACGGCGTGGTTGCTGGTCCGGTGGAAACTCCTGAAGCAGGTTCTTGGCCTGTTCTCTGGGAATGGTTTGACCCTGTTGCTCCTGAGGAAATGGACAGGATCCTAGGGAGAATGTGCATAAGCACTTGTATTTTAGAACCATGCCCCTCCTGGCTTGTGAAAGCTTCCCAGGAAGTAACAGGTGGGTGGACTCTGGTGGTGATTATCTACAGGAGGGGATGGTGCCCCAGCATTTTAAGGAGGCTGTAGTCTGTCCTCTTCTTAAGAAACCATTGCTGGACTCCACCTGGTTGGATAATTTCCAACCTGTCTCCGATCTTCCCTTTTTGGGCAAGGTTATTGAGAAGGTGGTCACACAGCAGCTCCAGAGGTTTCTGGATGAAATGGATTATCTTGACCCCTACCCCTACCAGTCAGGATTCAGGCCTGGATTTGGGACAGAAACGGCATTGGTCGCACTTTTGGATGAACTCTGGTGGGAGTGGGATGGGGGTACTACATCCATCCTTGCTCTACTTGACTCTCAGCGGCTTTTGATACCATTGACTAGGGGGTTCTCCTGGGATGGCTTCGGGGGATGGGAATGGAAGGCCTTATGCTGTCTTGGTTCACTTCCTTCCTCTGAGGCCACTCTCTGTTGATAGAAGGGGAGAGATCCAGCCCTCACCCACTTCTTTAAGGGGTTCTGCAGGGCTCGGTACTCTCTCCACTCCTGTTCAACATTTATATGAAGCTGCTGGGTGAGATCATCAGTCACCATAGACTGAGGTATCACCAATATGCTGATGATACTCAGCTGTATGTCTTGGCCCATGGTGAGTTAAAGTCAATGGCGGGGAGGGAAGCTAGATTTGCTTAATGATCATGTGATTCATTTAAGCAAAAGAAGATTGTAAAATCAAGTACAATTTGCTTAACGATTGCATCACTTAGTGATGGACGTTTGTACCCAATTGTGATTGTAAATTGAAGAGTACCTGTATGTGGCATCCTCAACTCTTATTTGCTTATAGCAACAGCACTTAGACTTATGTATTGCTTCACAGCACTTTATAGCCTTTTCTAAGTGGTTTTACAGAGTCAGCATATTACCCCCAACAATCTGGATCCTCATTTTACAGATTTCGGAAGGATGGAAGGCTGTGTCAACCTTGAGCCAGTGAGACTTGAACTGCCAAACTGCTGGCAATCAGCAGTCAACAGAATTAGCCTGCAATACTGCATTCTAACCACTGCGCCACTGCAGCTCTTATCAGACTTATCAGATGCTAGCTACTGAGAGAGAACAAAAGATGCTTGATTGAATTAAAAAAGTTCTTCCAGACACAACTCTGTATTTTGAGTAAATTGCAGCATGGGATGAGAACTGTAACGCCTCAAACATCCAAACACTCAAACCTAATTTTGATTCCTGGTGACTGCATACACAAGTCCATGTAGATTTCTTGACAATATTGGTTTTAGGGGAGAAGTGGTTTGTCCTTGCCTTCTACTTGGGACTGAGAAAGAATGACTGGCTCAAAGTCACTCAGCTGGCTTTCTGCCTCCAGCAGGATTACAGCTTGCTGTTTTCTGGTCTCTAGCTTCGTGCCTTTAACCACCGCACCAAACTGGTTTTAAAATGTACTGCTACAAATAAACCATTGCTGCCATATTCGATGTTTTTAATCTTCATATATTGTCCATTTGTGTTGTGTGTTTGTGTTTGCATGTGTGCACAGTTTTCATTTTAAAACAATCCCCAATCTCTTCCATTCACAAAGGCTGGCAGAAAAGATAGAAGAAAGGCACCCAGCCTGGTTATGTCAGAAACATAATTTTAACAGAACAAGACAAATATAACCAGGAATGGCATGTTGGCAAATGCTGACATATCAGGCTGTGTATTTAAAACCAGAGTAATTTTTTGGAAAATAATCTAGTTCATTTTCCCCCACCAACATGTTTATTTTTTGAAATACACAGAACAGTCTTCTACATGCCTATTGATGTACCAGTTTGGACAGTGGTGGGATTCAATTTTTTTTTACTGCCAGTTCTGTGGGCATGTCTTGGTGGGCGTGGCATGGCTGGGTGGGTGTGGCTTGGTGGGTGTGGCAGGGGAAGGATACTGTAAAATCCCCATTCCCTCCCCACCCCACTAACCTGCTTTCCAGCTCTGTTCTCCTGTGCAAGGCAACAAAAGAAGACCCAGCCGATTAGCTGGGACTCGGGAGGCAGAGAATAGATGGGAGCAGGGCCAGTCAGAGGTAGTATTCCGAACTACTCAAAATTTCTGATAGTTGTTCTCTGAACTACTCAAAATTTCCACTACCAGTTCTCTAAAACTGGTCAGAACCTGCTTACCACCTCTGAGTTTGGATCCAAAATTTTGTGCATTTATTCTGAATCAAACGGATGGGGACTTCAATAACATGGGATGGTAGCAGGGTTCCAATGTATAATTTTACCACATCTTCTCCTTCTAGTCACTCAGGTATTTTATTCCTCTCTTAAATATTCATACATTTACACCGGGAACATGATTTAAGTCCAAGAGTAAGGATGCAAAATTAATAAATATAGTATTTATATTTTAAATTTGATTTTTGCCCATGAGTCCAAATTGAGGGAAGATTTTTGAAATATTGACTTAAATCAAATAATGGTTCCACCACACATCTCATTGCATACAACTGATAACAAGCCTCTCTGGATCAAAGAAAACCAAGTTAAAAACTGTCCACACCATGAAGCTTCCAGTCTAATTCATCTCCAAGTGGTGTGAGGCCAAACAGCCACATTTCTGACCTACTAGAATCATGATGGCGAACCTATGGCACACATGCCATAAGTGGCATGTAGAGCCACTTGTGCTGGCACAGGCAAACTTACCTCACTGTGCTTGTCCTCACCTCACAGCTGATTTTTTTCCCCCCGGTTGGTTTGAGGCCTTTTTTGGCTTCCCAGAGGCTTGGAAAATGCCTCTGCAAGGTTTTTCAGGCCAAATTATAGTCCTGTTTCATCACTTCCAGTACTACAGGAAGTGATGAAACAGGCCTATAATTCGTCCTAAAAAGCCTTGCAGAGGCATGTTCCAAGCTTTTGGGATGCCAAAAAAGGCCTCAAACCAACCGGGGGAAAAAAATCAGCTGTGAGGCGCAGTGCAGGTAAGGAGGTGGGGATTGTGCACACATGCGCAGGGGGTGTGGGGAGGGGGGCCCATGCATTGCATTCTGGGTGATGGCATGTGATTGCGTGTGCGCTGGTGCATGCACATTTTTTGGCACAGGAGCCCAAAAAGGTTAGCCACCACTGTACTAGAAGAAAATATAATGAATAGATGTAGGCCTCAGTTGTTGCTTGCTTTCAGTTGTGCAGCAAAGTAGAAGCTTCACGTAGAATATCATGAACTTAAGAATTCTGGGCATGGAGAACCTGCTGCTGTAAGATTATGTAACCCTCATCAGTTTCAAAGTTTTTGGAAAACTGATATGAAAATCTGAAAGATCACCAATATAAGGGAAGGTTAATGAAAAACCTTAAGTTGTCATCCCTAAATGATAGTGCAGATTTTCACAGTCCAGTTATAATAGCCCTGTCAAAGGATGACTAGCACTGTGAGGTCCTTGGTGCTTTCTGATCTTTGTTGTTTTCTCGCAGGTGTTTCATTGTGTCTAGCAGATTGGCTTTTTCTTACATCCTCTTGTATTATTTTAGTTGAGCAGGGAATCTCAGTCTTTGGGGGCTGGTGGGCATAATTAGAATTTTGAGAATATATGGTGGTGATTCTCTTAAAACAGCTTCTCAAATGATCACAAAGGACAGGTTTGGCTGAATACAATCAACCAATTTTTTTTTTCGATTCTCCCCTTAGTATTTTTCCTACTTCCTTGTATACATTTTGTCTACCCTGTGTTCTGGCTAGGTGGCCACATAGTGGTAAATAAAGTTGAGATTTCCACTGTATTCTGCAATATGCAAAGTGAATAATAGGTGCATCATACATTTTAAGGAGATACTTGGTTGATACCTAGCTTGCTGACAGAACCCGTATCAACCATCACCACCAGTCAATGATATTTGTGATACATTTTTAAATGTTCAGTTGACTGAGTTTCAAGTTTAATGAATAAAATATAATAATAATAGAATAAAGTCTTAGAAAATCTGTGCATTGACAATTTTTTCATCTGTCAGTTACAAAAGGCTGCACTTCTTGGATCCATGCAATATGCTGATGTTCTGTCTCACCTGTGACCACGAAGTGAGAGTCCAAATTTCCAAAGGAATATAAATAAACAGACAGGACCAGGAATGACAGAGTTAAACTCCTTTGGCTGGAGAAGTCCTTGGCAGTCTTCCAAAAGCTGCCTGCCAAGTCCGATAACAAGACAAGACCATAAATCAAAGGCAAACGCTGCACGGAGAATTTGTCAAAGCTTCTATCCCAAATAAACAAGTTGTCCCGAATGAGAATTCAGAGCTAACATGCCCCCTTTTATTTCCTGAGGGGCGTGTCAGTCTCTCATCTCAGTCCCTGATTTGACATTTCCTTTTATGTTGCATTTCACGTCTATGTCTACGTCTTTGCCTTGCATCAAACCAACATTCCTCAGTCAGAGGCTCCGCTATGCTCTCCTGATTATCTGCTGACACCTGAGGCACAACCAGGGAGGAAGGTCCTGGGGAGGAAGATGATTCCGAATCCTCCAGCAAAGCAGGCTCAAACCTCAGAGCCAAATCCTCCTCTTCCTCCTGGTTCAAGTCTCTGTCCTCCAGCAAAGCAGGCTCAAACCTTGAGGCCAAATCCCTCTCTTCCTCATTGCTTAAGTCTGTATCTTCTAACAAGGCAGGCTCAGACCTCCGAGTCACAACATGCTGATATATTACAAAATCCTAGATTTCTGAAAACAACTCAATGCACATGGAAGCCAAAACCAGCTAAAGAACCGGCAGCTATGATTTCAGATTTTTGTGTATGTAATAATAAAAATCAACAAAATACAGAAATCTGTAAATAGAAGTAGGATGACTGTGGCGAGACTAAAGTAAAACTAGTACCAATAATAATAATAGGTGCCTTGGGGATCCTGTCTCTGGAGCACCACTTGAGTACCATTGGCATTAACAAAATCATCATCAATCAGTTGAAAAAAGTAGATTTCTTTGGAACAGCTTACATCCTACAGTGGTTACCTTCATCACTGTCAAACAAGAAAATCTGTCTATCCCATTTCCTTGGGAAAAACTTGATAAAAGTATAAAAACACCAAATCCAGTGTAAACTTCTGTCTGACTGTGTGACCAAGCATAATAACAGTAGCAATGAAGGCAGGAATTCTGTTGAGTTCCAAGAAGTTGTCCACAGAAGTATAAGCACCCAGAGGCCCCTTTGATAATCCCAGTATTTGAAAGAAGGAGAAGACGTGGCTAATTGCAATATCCCATCCCCAATATATCCTCATAATTAAATATTTAGATTTGCTAATGCCTAGTGGTAGCTTAACTAGTTTTGAATTTGTCTCCACAAAGAAGATGCACTATTGATTTTCCCCCACTGTGTCATTCTCATGTTTTTTACTACATAAAAATGAAAATGACAAAAAAAAGCGGAAACTAATAAGTGATTAAAGAGATTACTTAGAGGCAATTAATAAACTACATGTCCTTAATTCCTTTGCTCTACCCTAGAGGAAGAAATAAAAGAGGAAAAACAATGTACTCAGTTAGAATTTCTTCTGGGTAAATGATATAGAAGGATCATGGCTGATGTTAATACATTGTTAGATATGGAAATGTTATTTTAATTCTACTTTTAAATGATTGCAGAAATGCAGAACCTCAGCATTGCTGTATTGTTACAGTTTTAACTTAAATATAACGAAATTGTTTGCTAAGATTTAAAAATAAGTATTGGGTGGAATAATAATGAGTAAGAGAAAGCTATGCACATGGTAACTTTGCAGATGTTTGCAGATGGATATTCTGAGAAATCCCATTTATTTTCAAAGAAGAGCTATGGTAATTCGATTGCAACAATCCAGAAAACCACTAGAGAGCATCAAAGAGGCTAGAGGCTTTCTGAATCTCTTTTATCTTCTCTAGTACTCATCCAGTTGTTTGCTGGCTAGATATACCTTATTGGAAGCTCTAGCCAACATCATAATAATATTACAAATGAATTTCCAAATATCATTGAACATAGAAGCACTAGATTTTTATTTAATGTTAAATGGAGAGATATTTCAAAGAAAATCTTTCTCTCCTCCCTGCCTCTGAACTGAAGAGTTGTACAAGTCTGAATTGAAGCCAGAAGGTGGATACACCGAAACCAAAACCTTTTGAGACAAGTATAGACTTCCTATACACATGATTACATACTTTTAACTTTCCACTTGACTGAGTGATGGAAATAGTTATGTGGAAAGATCTTTCCCTTAAAAAAAAAATCAAAGTAAATTGACTCTTTCTTGGAAAGATCCCACTACACATGCAGTATTTATTAATGCAGGATTATTTCTTTAAAAATCTGATTCTGATTACATGTTTTTCAAACACGGACAGATATAACAGTATGTGCACGTCATGTGTTGAAAATTGTTTTAGATGTCTATGATTCATTTGTAAAATCTACTTCTATGGCACATCCCATGATATTAATTTCATATTGTATTGGCTGCCATTCAATGCTTTTAAGAGGATTCATTGTGTTAGCTACTTAGCATTTAACAAGTCAAATGCTTGGGGATTGTACCTTTGGTATACACCATGTTTTGATCAAATCACAAGCCCTGCCTGGTGCTAGGAGTAGGAGGGGTTCATGGGCACATTCACAGATCTTCACCACCCTCTTAGCCCTGGACCTCTTTTATGGAAGGGTAGCTCAAAACTCCATTAATGATCTACAGCCCACAAAGATGTTCATGGACATTCTTAATCATCCTTCCAGGTCATGGTTGTCCCAAAAGTGCTTCTTCCTTGGGTTTTTTTTCCCCCCTTTAAAAGGGTTTCATTTCTAATCCAAGAAGCTTCTTTAGAATTTTCAGAAATGAAAGATGTTTCCATTTACAAACCTTGGTGGGTAGGTCTACATTCCCTGTCAAAATGGGACAAATATGTAAATAACTTCTAGCATGAACAAATGTACATCTCAAGAAGATACAAGGATGAAATCTTGCAGCAGATCTAGACACCAGCTACGTCCCCAAGTTATCCTGCCAATGCTACTAAAAGACAAAATGCCATTATTTATAATGGTCCTGTATTTGTGTCTCCCCCCCGCCCCCCAGTGTAAAATATGTCATCGTTAGTCTGCAAGGACATAGATAAGACAAATCAGCCTATTCCTATACAAATGATTAGTTAGAGAGAAATTAGATTTCAAAAATAACAGAAGTGGGAAAAAAACCTGGGAAATATTTCATCCCCAGAAGACACTGCCACTGACTGCAGGATGGCTATTCTTAAATAAGAGAATCACAAAAATAATGAAAGGGCTGAATGTTTATTAATTAGGAGATTTTATATCATTTCCAATGGATTTGTTTTAATGTTAATAACTGGTATGTCCAAAGTGGCTTTATGGTATCTCACAAGTATTAGTGTTTGGACATTTCCTCTCCTTTCTCATCTATGGATCTGATGCAGTGAATTGTCCATAAAATCTCTGCTATAATCCATCTGCTAATGTGCTAGAAATAAACTTTATGATGTCTCCTGATTCTTAGCTACAGAGGGCTTTCCATGAAAGGGTGTTGTACAGACAGACCAGAAACTTTGCCAAATATCTAAGCTTGTATGCTGTATTTCTCTTTCAGTGTGACACTGTATCATTATTACTGTGACTACTGCGTCACAGAACAGCGTCTTTCTGAAGCTTGTTTGTATCCCCTATGCTATTTTCTCACTTTTCAAGAAAATGTGTATTTGTATTTTTTATTTTTTAAAAAATATATTATATTGATTTTACAATTAAAATAGACCAACAACACATACATAAATGCAAGAGAGAAAAAGAAAACAAGAAAAAAAAGAATAGAAAGAAAAAGATAGAAAACAATTAAAAACATTTTCATCTCCAACAGTTTGTGAGTTTTTTTATCCTTATTTTATGCCATATACACAATTAATCCTTACATATATCTGTATATCACTACTATGATTCTATCATATCTTCTTTTGCCTTTTAGTGTGAAACCTATCTTTGGTCTATCCATTTGTACCAGCAGTTCCAGCTGTTGTAATATATTGAAGTAATAATAGTGGCAATAGATAACGCCAAGGTTAATTTGTCCATTTCTGCACAACTTGAAATTTTTTGAATAATCATCTCCTCTGATGGAACAAGAGGCTGTTTCCAACATTGAGCAAAAGCCAATCTGGCCACTGTCAAAATATGTATTATTAGATATTTCATTTTTTTTTGGTAGTTCTTTATCAAAGATCCCTAATAGAAAGGACTCTGGTTTAAATGCGACCTGTTCTCTTGTCATTTCCTAGAAAATGTGTATTTGCAAACTAATGTTGACCATTAGCATAATGATGACATGAGAGATTTTGTACACCAGGTGCTGATCATGTTTTGTGACATTTTGCTTCTGGGTGCTGGGGACTTGTAGTTTATCATACACACCTGTACAGTTCACTGAACCAGAAGTCATAGGAAACTGCAGTAGCAAATCATGAAGTGTGGTAGTACTTTATTCTCCTGCTGCTGAGACTGTTCAAAAGCCAAACAAAACAAAACAAAACAAAAAACAGTGGTAAGGAGACCACCTGGTATAATAGGACCATGCAATAGGACCATCCATCTGACCAATTGGTATATCTTAATAATTTAGGAAAGAACAAGCTCATTTGGTAAATTTGCTCAAAGCAACAAGCAGAGATATTATATCACACCTCTCTCAGTAAAATTGGTTGCTCATCTGGGGATTGCTTCATTGCATCCCAGGTCTATGACTTTGAATTCCAGGATTAAAACCATAATCCCTTTTTAAATTCAATACTTTCATTTTTTGGGGGGTGGAAATCATCCACACATTCATTGTAGATCACAAAGCAAAGCACTATCAGGTCAGTAATACAGATGGTACATATACTGTATAGGCTCTAGATTCAGGGCTGTTAAACTCACGGCCCCTGGGTTGGATGCGACAAATGCCGGCCACGGCCACGCCCGGTTTAGCGAAGGGGGAAAAAGTCATGATATGTCACATGAAATTATCTTGATGAAATTGGTAACTCGACTAAGTCAATTGTTCTGGATTAACACCAGTTTTGTGATGACACGAGTTTGACACCTCTAACCTAGATCAACTCTGAGAAGGTAGTAATTACACTGCATTTGCAGGAAGATATAACAGAGTGGAATTTGGCACAACACATAATGTGATTTTTTTTTTGTTTGAGGCTGCTTAATTAAATTATTCTTTGTTTGCAGTCTATTCTGAGACTTGTATAGTAAGCTATGTGATGGTCATCGCACTGCATGGATGTAAATTGAAACGAAGGAAGAGATTAGTTTCATGTGACTGCTGCAACCTACCACAATCCCCAGGATTCTATAAATGAAAACAAAAAGTTAAGGAAAAAAAAGGCATTGGAATAAAACCTGCTTGTTAATAGAACAATATAAAACCATAAACTTCCCTGCTATTAATATTGGCTGATTCTTGATATTGGTCTGGGATCCAAAACAGACTATAACTCCCAGGTGCGGGGCGGGGGGGATAAGATTGCCTTAAGACATCTACACTATCAAAAAATTATTCATATTTGGAAATAATTTTAGTTTAGCCTCTAGAATTCCTAAAACTTTTAGGGCACATTTTTGTTTGAGGCCAGGGGTTCATATCTTTTCTCCAATCGCTAAAAATAAAGTTGCTTCTAATAATTTTATTCAAAAACTTTTTTTCTCGCTTTCTCATGTAAAGTTGTACATTATCTTGATGAAATTGGTAACTGGCCTAGGTCAGTTGTTCTGGATTAATACCAGTTTTATTAGTTTATCAAAATGTGAAATGGAAAGAAAAGTGAAAATAATGGGAAAACAGGGGAGGAAAAAGGGAAGAGGAAAAAGTGTAGGGTAAAATGGAAAAGAAAAAGAAAAGCATTAACTTCTGACTCTTTTTAGCCAATACAACAAGGTAATATCATACAATCTCAGTTTTTTACTATCACAGAGTAATATATACTAGGCATTTTTATAACAGTAAGCCTAGCTAATCAGCAAAACCCAAAATCAAATTTTCATTTTTTTTCTCCCGTCTCAAAGTCTAGAAGCAGTTTCCATGTGGAAACAAAGTTAGTTGTATTCTTCTCTTTCATTAGAGCAATCAGTTTAGCCATCTCTGCTAACTTCATCAGCTTTTGCAGCCAATTGCCCATTGTGGGATGACTTAAAGCAGGGGTCTTCAAACTTGACAGCTTTAAGATTTGTGGACTTCAACTCCCAGAATTCCTCCTCCAACTCAGGAATTTTGGGAGTTGAAGTCCACAAGTCTTAAACTTGCCAAGTTTGAAGACCCTTGGCTTAAGGTATCTTTCCATTTTTGTGCATAGAGCATTCTTGCTGCTGTCGGCATCTATAACAGTTGTTCTTCAAGAACATCAAGTGCCACGGTAGCACAGAGATTAGAGTGCAGTACTGCAGGCTACTTCTGCTTACTGCCGGCTGACTGCAATTTGGCAGTTCGAATCTCACCAGGCTCAAGGTTAACTCATCCTTCCATCCTTCCGAGGTGGGTAAAATGAGGACGCAGATTGTTGGGGGGCAATAGGCTGACTCTGTAAACTGCTTAAAGAGGGCTGTAAAAGGCTGTAAACTGCTTAGAGAAGGCTGCACTGTGAAATGGTATATACGTCTAAGTGCTATTGCTATTTCTGTTTGCTTGTTCTTCATAATAGAACTCCTTATAGTGTGTCTCTCATGTAAAAAGATATTTGAAAGCTTTTAAACTGAGGCTTCATGTTTGTCCTCAATGGAATATCTTAATCCAAGTATGGAGGTGGGGACGGTGGGAAAAAAACACATGTAAGCGTGAGGAGTCCCAAACCAGCTGAAAGTTTTGATCATTCACTGAGTCACTAAGTCAGACACTTGGTCCATCCAACTCACGGTCTTCTCCAGTCGGCAGCAGTTTTTCAAGAGAGTATTTTCATTTTTTTGGTTCCCCACTGTTATGATTTTTTTTTATTTACAGATGCAAAATGAAAAACTGTGTCCTTGTGGATAGAAAATATGCGTTTCAAGTCCTTCCAGTTTATTTTTTTAAAATCACATTTCTTTTTGTTCAGTGAAGTCTGAATGAACTGGTCTGTAAACAGATTTCAGAACATGAATTAAATGATATCTACATTAAATGCAAATCACCTTCAGGTGGCTGTCACTTTTCTTTCTCCAACTATTTTTTCTCTCTCTTAAAATACCATGGGAAAGAAAACAGCCTTGCTTAATTCCTTAAGTGCAATAAGTGATATGTCCAGCAAAGAGTAAAGACATCAAAGGAAGATGGGATGGCTTTTCATTAAGGCCTTCAAGATCACCTTAAAATGTTAGCTAGATTGAATCGTATGAACTTATCTGGATACATTTTTCTTTCACCTCTCTGAGCAAAGAGTTGGCAGATAGTTTCTTCGCCTTTGAATTAGTGTCAAAGGGAAATTTCTCTTAGAAAGGTAAGCAGCTTTGCTCACTGCTTCGACTTACCCTTTAATTTGTTCCCTAATGAAGATTTTATTTAAGAGCCATGCTGTAAAAAAAGAAAAAAAAGAAAGAAAGAAGATGATAATAATGAAGATGATGACTTGGGCTGAGCTCCACTAAATCTATCAGCGAAGTCTTGCTTTCATAAAATGCATCTTTGAAATGGAAACATTTTGTCGTGAATAAAAAAAAAAAAGGCAATATTTTTATACTATGCTCCATTCACAGACCACATCAGAGGTAGTCTAAGAATAGAATAGATCAAGTATATTTTATGGAAATATAATGAGAAAAGGATGTGTTCCCAAAACTCACTCTGAACAAAGGAATGCAACATAGTCAGGGATACTTTAATGTGCTTAACAATTTTCTCATGTGAAAGGCTGAAGGAATGGCCTTTGGTATGAATCTTCTCAATTCTCCCCTGGCATCCACAAGCTCTGAAATCAGAAATAGTAAAGCAATACGTTACAGGGTGGTGGGGAGCAAGAGAGAGTGAAGAAGAAAGAAAACAATAACAAAAAGAAAAGAAAAAAAAAGTATGGATAAGCCAGCCTAGAGTATCATATTAAAAAGGCACTGAAAACATAAAATAAAAAATAAAACAGAGGACAAATGAATCATCTTGACGTTTTGTTGATCAAGAGACCGTTGATAAATTCCAAAATCTCAACGTGGAGATGTTTCAAAAACATATTATGTTTGCTTTTCAGTTTGCATTTGACAAAATATTCTGAGATGTTCTGACTAGCTAAAGATGGGCAGGTCTGCTAGGTGAGTCAAACGGCTGACTTGAAATCATAGTCCAGGAATGTTCTTCCGTGGGTCCTCACCAAACTAGAGGAGGGTATTAAAGGGATTGTGAGGAGTTTGGGACATTTCCATTACTTATAGAGAGGGAGAGCACAGGTTCTGGTTGTTTTTTAGGCATGGAAGCCAGCTGGGGTGGCCTTGAGCCAGTCACTTTCTCTCAGTGTCAGATTCTGCAAAAAAAGCCAGCTGATAAATAAACCTCTCCTTGCATCATGCATTGGTAAGCTTTACTTTTGGAATTCGGGCGAGCACAGTGCAAAAAATAAGCGGACCCTGCAAACATGCGGAACAAATGCTAAGAAGAACAACAGCATGTGGTTGAGGAGCTGGAGGGAACGCTTATCAAAATAGCAGTTGACACAAAACTGGATGGCATCGCTAAAATCTGGAAGATAAACAAAATTCAATATTATCTTGAGAGGTTAGAGAAATGTGCTTGAAAATAAGAGGAATTGAGACAAATAGGAGACTCATTCAGTTATGACAAGAAATGGAGTGAACAGGTATGAGACACCTGGCTTGGGGATTCTATGTGGGGGAAAAATATATTGTATTATAATTTCTTATAAGCTGAAGATGAAGCAGTAGTTTTCAGAGAGACTGTTTCAGTATGTTTTGTAGTGGATAGCCCCCATTTTGAAGATTACATGTAGCTCTGGAACCCACACTTTAAGCAAGGTTCACAGAATCCCAAATATCTTTAAAAAAAGGGGGGCGGTGAAAATGACCAGAGTACTGGAAACTAAATCATACTAGAAAACAATGAGAGAACTGGATTTGGAGCTTGAGGAGAAACAAGACATAGTTCAAGTGCCTGAAATTGTATCTTACAGAAGAAAGTAAAGATCTATTTCCTGTTGGTGTCGAGTGTACAATGAGAAAGGAAAATAGATTACAGTTTAATAGTATGAAGTGAACCCTAATGGTACTAGTAGTCTGATAAAAGAGTCAATTACCCACAGAAGTGGTGGATGCCCCTTCAGTTGACATGTTAAAGCAGAATCTGGTCAGCCATCTATTGGTTTCTTATGGTGGGCACACCCAGGTGTCTGCTTCAAAAACTTACCTACTAATAAAGGAGAATATTTAAGCTCAGGATTTAAATGAGGGGGTCCTTGGTACTCTCTGAGTTTGCTTATATTCTTGCAGATGTTTCATTACCCAAACTAGGTAACATCATCGATGATGTTATCTAGTTTGGGTAATGAAATGTCTCAGAAAGCACCAAGGACCCGTTACTTATCTACCACTCCTTAAGATAGCTGAAAAATATGGCTGATGTGAAATTTGATGTCCAATTGCCAAGCCATCTGTTGCCTTAATAATATGGCCAGCAACAGGTTGTGCCTTTACTGTTTTAAAGAGAGGAAGATAAAAAAAAGGAGTGTTCCTCCTCCCTTCAATCACTGATTCCAAAACTGGAGCAAATACGGGGAGGTACTTGGAATGACCTGTTCACCTACCTGGCAGTGGCCCAACTTACAGGAAGGAAGGTTTTCTGCCCCGTGACCTGACAGTCAGACTATTTCTGAATATTAATAAGAACATTAGACCAGTATCAGAATTAGACCCCTGGCATGGGCTGGCAGGGAGGGACTGGTAATAAGTAAGCTCCATCCTCAACTGAATACCAAAAAGGAATAGCAGTGCTAGTAGGAGCCCATTCATGGCTAGCAGTAGTCCTCAGTCAAAATAGCAATAGCAGTAGTACTTAGACATATGTAGAGTTCGATCATGTTTTACAGCTCTGTCTAAGGAGGTTACATAGTCAGTATCTTGCCCCCAACAATCTGAGTCCTCATTTTACCGATCTCGAAAGGATGGAAGGCTGAGTCAAGCATCAGCCGGTCAGGATCGAACTGCTGGCAGTGGAGTGCAGAGTTTGCCTGCAATACTGCATTCTAACTACTGCGCCATCATGGCTCTTAAATAGCACTAACTTTCTAACCCAACATTTTTAAAGAAGGCGAAAGTAAAGCTACCTACAATCATTAGTCAGCAAGCAGCAAACCTGTAAAGGCAGTGATGGCAGAACCAGCAGCATAGAGCTGGCAGAAGCCAGCTCACTTATTGAATTTAAGTCAACCAACTAAGCAGCACAGGATGAATGCTCTCCCATAACAGTGCTAGTCTCCCCATCTCTCTCGCTCCCTGCCTCTCTCTCTTGTTTACAACACAAATCAAGCATTCTTTCAAAAGAACACATGTTTAATAATCCAGCACTCTTTCAAAAACACATTCAATACATGTCATAAATAAACCATGTATTGTACACCCATCAAATTATCTGATCAGGCATTAGGTGGGTAGATTCCTCTCTCATATTTAGATTCAGTGGAGATGGTACCTTGACTTTTAAGGGCAGACTTTTCAAACAAGATATTATCTTCCATATTACATCATTCTGGAAAAAATAATAATCACATAGGTACTTGTAAATCTAAAACTCCTGATGTTGATTAAATAAACTCTGTAGGAAGGTTATGTTTATGTATTGCATAATTAAATTTGTTTTAGTCAATTGAATTTGTACAGATCTAAAGTTTTCAGTATAATAAGGTTTCCTAGTGCCTGTATATAAATAATATTAAAGCTAGTAAGTAAATAAAATAAATAAAGCAACTATATTGCAAGTAGGGGAAAGGAAGAAAAAGAAGTGTGTGTGGATCCCTGTATTATGTCTTTTTGCAGAGGCAGTGCCTATGAAACTGAGATCCATTGAACACTACAAAATAGATTAAGGACAGCAGCATGTTTAGTAGAAAGCAGTAAATTCATTCGCATTATGAATTAACCATTAATGTGTGCTTCTTATAGGAATTGGACATCAGTTGCATACACAGAATGCGCTCAGCCACCTACCAAGCATCTGTCTTTGCGTGTTTTGTTAATTCAGCAAAGGGAGACAGTTTAAGATTTAGCATATCATGTGAACTCCAAACACCAGGTTGAATAAATTGTGGGTAAATGAAACATCAGCAAATATGTCGTGCAGGTGGAGCTATTTTCATACAATCTGCTTTGAACTCCAGAAAACTTTTTAATGGTGATCATCTAGATCTTTAACTTAGTCGACAGACTGAAATTCTTTGGGATACTGTCTTTGCTTTATTGCATCCTTACTCCTGGATTCACTGTATTTAGACTGACCTAAAGGCAATAATAGAAATAGTAATAGCACTTAGACTTATATATCACTTCGTAGTGCTTTATGTATACCATTTTGTAGTACTGCATGGCCCTCTCTAAGTGGTTTACAGAGTTAACATATTTCCCTCAGTGATCTGGATCCTCATTTTACTGACCTCAGAAAGATGGAAGACTGAATCAACCTTGAGCCAGTCAGGATCCAACTCCTGGCTGTGGCCCAGGAGAATAAGTGGTTAGAATGAAGTATTCTAACCTGCTCCACCAGGGCCCAGTGCTTTCTGTTATATGATTTCAGTAACTAATTTATACCTCATGGGTTTTTAAAAAAGAATCATACTTTTTCCCCAAAAGATATAGAGGTAAAGCCTAATAATTCGTTAAATGTTTGCAATTGTAGGACACAACTAGTGCGCTACTGAAATGGCATAGCAGAAATATGCCTCTCATTCCCATTGTCCATTCTTACATTTCACAGAATATACCTCACTATGTTGCATGAGAGTACTTACTAGCAGTTACCTTCCACACCACTGTGCTCTCAAAATCTAAATGAGAAACATAATTAATTCTACAATAGACTACTGTAGTCTATCAATCAATCTCAATTTTTAATTCATGAAATGTTAGGCTGTATTATACATTATTAAGCAGATCAGTTTGGAATATATGAATCTGTTGTGTTTAACTACTGTTACTTTAACTACTTTTAGCACAGCTAAAAGGTGTCCTTTGAAGGTGTCCTTCAGCTGCCATGTGCAGAGAAACTGGTGAGTCTAAACTGTTTTTCCTTCT
The DNA here is from genome assembly GCF_900518735.1 of Pseudonaja textilis. The sequence continues at coordinate 32,200,068 of NW_020769315.1, read as the reverse complement.
TCATTTAATTTGGAAAACTTCAACCAGAAAATGAAGTTATTAGCAGGTTGCCACTTTCAGAGATGAGATGATGTCACAGGAAAGCAATCAAGTGGGATGAGGCCAGAACATAATATATGTATCTGTCAGGATCAAATAATAGATCAGGAAATAAGACAGAAAGAACAATACAAATGTTGAAAGTAGTCATTTGGAATTATATGTTCTTAGCTTAGACTTGTCTTTTAGGAATACTGAGTATGAAACACTTTCATTTTTTGTCAACATTCTACATTTATGTAATATTCAGAACATTAAAAAGACGGAATTCAGGGACAATTCCTTGCACAATAGAACATAGAACAGGATAATATACAGCATCTAGAATTATCCAAGAATTCTGATTCTTTAATAGGGAAACGAAAATGCAATTGTTGTAAATTGTCATGTAACAATTTTGAAAACAGCTGATTGATTGATTACATACTATCAGTTTAATGTCCAACCACATAGATAGACTTCCTCCAGGAAAATCCTCAAATCTGTCCCTTTAAGAGTCTCAGTGGTACGTTAATCACTGTTATTCTTAGTCCCATCCACCTTGCTGTTAGACACCTCTTCTTTTTTTTTTTTTCACTTCCCAAACATTAAGGACTTCTCAAGGAGCTGGGTCTAATGTGTCAAAGTATAAGATAATGTGTCAAAGATAATTTGAGCCTGGTCATTGTTGCTCAAGTGAGAACCCAAAATGTATTTGTTTCATGGTCCATTTGGTTTTCTTGACTATCTGTAGCATTCTCAAAATAGTTTCCAACACCAAAATTCAAAAGCATTAATTCTCTTTCCCTCCTGCTTCTTCAAAGTCCAACTTTTTCTTCCATAGAGTGTCACAAGGAAAACCAAACCCTGCACAATTCTAAGATAGAAGCTATCTAACAGTTATCATTTCTAAGGTTGATTGCCATACCTGTTGCCTTTAATTTTGCCTTCTTCATATTTTATCATATAATTCCAGTTTTTTCACTGATCTGAAGTTTCCTTGTTTTTCTGTGTTGGTTTCTTTTTTTTTACTTCAGTGTTTGTAGACATGTCACCAGAATACTGCTTCTTGTCTCTTTTAACAGCTCTTTGAAATTTGTTATTAATTTCCTTTTCAAGATTGTCTTTCTTGGACTTGACTTCTCTCATATTTTTGGTAATTGTAAGCATTTGTCCTGACACCCAGCCCATTTTTTTATATCTTGGTCTTTGGCAGTGTCTATTTATACTTATCCTTAACAATTTCTCTGATGGTGTTCTACAGTTTCTTTGGTTATTTGTCAGTGAGATTTAGGACATAATATTCTGAAAGCAGTTCTTAATGTTTTCTTTGAAAATTGTGCTCAAGATTATATTGTGGAAAATGATTGGCTTTGTCCTTTTTACTGTAGCTTGACCTGGAATTTATACATGGACAATTCATAATCTGTTCTACAATCAGCCCTTACCCTTATTTTATTGTTATCTCTTCCATCTCCTTGTACTAGTATAGTTAGTTTGATATTATATGTTTCACCCAGTGATGTATAATTACATAGGAGTTGTTTCGGTTGTTCAAAGCATGAGTTAGCAATGAAGAAGTCATTGGATTGGAAGAAATGTATGTCATTCTCCTGCATCATTTCTGTTTCCTAGGCTATCCTGTTCAGTTATGTTTTTCTCCTTACTACTTCCAACTTTGACACACCAATCCAACCACAAAAAATACATCTTGCTTGGATCAGATTCAACCTGACTATAAAACCTGTCGATGTGCTTTCATCTGTATCAGTGGCTGTGGCATAAACTTGAATACTATCACATTGAAGAGCTGTCCGTGAAGACTAATTGATATAGGTTGCTGACTGCATTGTATCCATGCACTGTTTTGCTGTATCATTCTTGACTATAAAAGAAACACTGTTCTTTCTTCATTTCTCTTATCTACTATCTGTTTACTATACATGTTGTAGTAGGTAATATGATGTTCTGACTGAAAATCTGCAGTTCCAATTTCAATTCACTGAGATCCAAATGTCAATATATAGTTGATTCATTTCATCCATCACTGGGTTGAGCTTGTCCATATTCACGTCTCTTATAATTCTATGTTGTTACTGTAATTTTTCTTTGACAGCTTTGGATTTTCTTTTTCTACATGTCAACATCTGCAATTAGATGTCCATCACACTTTGTTTTAGCCACCATTGGTATTCCCAAAACATGTCCAGGTTTTCCCCAGTAGCAAAACACATAGAATAACATTCAATTTGAGGGGCTCATCATTTGGCAGTATATTTTCAATCACTTCACCCTGTCTACCATGTGGTTTTCTTGGTAAAATATAGGGGTGATTTATCTTTGTATTTTCTCACACAGTATGAAATTATGCCTTTCTCATTGTCACTAAAGTGATCGTATATCTCCAATGCTTTCCCATGTCACTTCCGCTAATGATGGCTATAGTTGGTAGCTAGGATGGTCTTCCTGCCTTGCATAACCCTACTGGGGTATATACACTCTTGGTATATGCTTCTGGTAAGCTTTTCTCATCTACCCAGGAAGACACTTTCCTCATAATGGGGGCAGCACATGATGATAAACCATAAACATGTTTAGAAAAAGAAGAGCAGAAGCTCATCTGTAACTCAAGTCAAAACATTGGAGCACCAAGATCATGTTCTCTTTTTCTGCTACTGTTTAGTATGCTCCAAACCTGAGAGAAGATCCAGATATGCAGATTCCTCAGGATCAGCTTTAATCATCTCTAGGGCATATTAGGGAAGATCCCCAAACTTTAGGGTAACTTGAAGAATGATTTCCCATCCAGAACTGTGGAGTTCTTCTTCATGAGGATTGGGGTGCACTAAAGATTAGTTGACTGACTAGCTTTTCTTTTTCTTTTTATTGTTAGTGTCCTTGACTGCATGAGATCCAGTGAGACTTGGTACAAGTACACTGCAATACCAGTGCAAGCAGGTGAGGGACTGTGTAGAAGTTTCCACAGGGCCAGGCAAGGGAAGAGCAAATGGTAAAAGTGGTTTGTCATTTAAAATACACGTCCTGCTCCTTTTGCACATGCATGATGACATTGAATGCACCTACCAAAAGGGCAGAGCTTGTCTCATGAAGGCAGGATGCTGCTTTATTATTCTGATAAATGCCTTCAATCCTGCAGATAATGGAACAGAGATTAGATAAATAGAAACTTGTGAACATGAAGCCAGGGAAAGTTTTCCTTCCTTCCTTCCTTCCTTCCTTCCTTCCTTCCTTCCTTCCTTCCTTCCTTCCTTCCTTCCTTCCTTCCTTCCTTTCTTTCTTTCTTTCTTTCTTTCTTTCTTTCTTTCTTTCTTTCTT
>NW_020769315.1:32172350-32196704 GCF_900518735.1 Pseudonaja textilis | reverse complement strand
TCTTTCTTTCTTTCTTTCTTTCTTTCTTTCTTTCTTTCTTTCTTTCTCTTGTTCTCTTTCTCTCTCTCTCTCTCTCTTTCCTTCTTTCTTTCTTTCCTTCCTTCTTTCTTTCTTTCCTTCTTTCTCTCTCTCTCTCTCCTTCTTCATTCCTTCCCTCTCTCCGTCTTCCTCTTTCCCTCCCTCTGTATGTCTATCCCCTTTTTCCTCCCTCCCTCCCTCCCTCCCTCCCTAACAGGGAGGAGAAAACATTCTTCCTTTTAATTAAGTAGTATATAGGCTGTGTACTATTGTACCTTGCCAGTAGTTCTTCTGGTCTTTCTACTGACTACATGTGTGACCATTTCTTACCTATTGGACTGTACTAAAAGTAGCACAGTCACAAGCACAATGTAAATAAGCTTCTGCTTTACTAAAAAACAGTGATCCTAAATCAGTTTTATGACATGTTTAATTAACAATGCCTTCATTTCAGTGTCATTGAACTGCATGGAATCTTACCTGTGTGTAAACACAGTTGACTACAGTATGAATAATATATTGCCATGTTGCAAAGTATAGCTATATGACAACAGTCTGATCTTTTTTATCTACATAATGAAAATGGCTTGATCCTGGACTAGATGTTATCTAATAAATGCCAAGGGGAACAAGAATAAGTTTGGTGTATTGGTGAAAATGGAAGTCTAGAAACTGAAGACTTAAGAGTTCTAGTCATGCCTTAGCCATAAAAACCAGCTGGATAACTTTGGACCAGTCATTCTCTCTCTCAGCCCAATCTACCTCACAGGGTTGTTGTGGTAGGGAAAATAGGAGGAGGAAAGAATATTATGTATGTTCATCATTTTTAGTTATTTAAAAGATGGGATAAAAGCCTAAAAAATAAATAGTTATGAGCAGAAAGGAAAAAAGAATTCTGAATTTTCAATGGATGCAATATTGGGATTCAAAGTTGCTTCAGCTGATTTGGGGATAACTGCAAAATGAACATTTTACATAAATAGATATTAGAGAGGGGTCAAAACTCTCATGTATCTCCATTGCCTTCTCTTTCTCTCAAAGGAAACACTTTAAAAATGCCCTGAATAGATGTTTAAGCTTTAATAAAGCTAGAAAAAAAATAGTCAGGGGGGAAGAGACATTATTCTTATCCGTTCTGAGTCAGCAAAAAACACAACAGATTAAACTGAAACAAAGCAAAGTTCTTGTTCTCATTCTTGTTCTCTCTCTCTCTCATGTTATGATCATTTAAACAAATCATTTTTAATTTTAAGTAGCAAAACAGGACAGAGAAGAATTGTGGGTGGTTAATTAGTCCACATGAGGCTCCCCCTCCCATCTTTTAAGTACAAGCAAAATAGTGATTTTCTCAAGATGATAAATTGTTTTCTGCATATGTTTCATACCTTTTTCCAATTTTTTGTTGAACGTGTTATATGAGAGTTCAGTAATTTACATTGCTTTTTTTCTCAAAGGAAGCATGTTGGCTTTATTTATATGACTGTTCCATGGATTAAGTAGATTGATTAAAAATGGCAGCAACTGATGCCATAGAATGCCAACTTATTCATGCCTGCACTTTAGCCTTTATCCTGAGGTACAGTGGACTGGCAGGTCACCAACCACAAAGAAGTTTTCATTAAAATAAGCAAAGTAACTAACTCAATATGTGAACATCATCATCGTTTTAAAATTCCAGAGAGTTGCTGAGCTAGACATTGGACAGAAGACAAGATATATTGTGAAAAGAAATAACCATTGTCTTTGTCTATTCTCGGTCATCCAAGTCATAACTGTCCCAAAGGTGCTTTTTCAAGAGGCAACTGGACTTTGAAGACATTTTGCTTCTCAGCCAAAAAACTGAAGAAGTTTCTTTGAGAAGCAAACCATCTTCAAGGAAAAACAAAGTCCAGTTGCCTTTTGCAAAAGCACCTTCGGGTCATAAATTCTCTTTGTTTTCATTACCATGGTCATCACCTTCACCACTATCATTGCCATCACATGTGCAGCTATAAATAAAAAAAAAGAAGGAGTATGTATGCAGGTCACACATGTTTACCTGGCCAAAAACTAAAAGGCACACCTGCCTTCTTGATTTGTATAATTCAACCTCTGGTAGAAAAAACAGAATATCTGTGATCTATACATTCACTTTTTTAAAAAATCTGAACTTCCAGTTTTTGGAAAGTAGGAAATTAGGGAGAGAAGCCAAAGTCTAGCAACCACACAGATTTTTTTTTAAAAGTACTGCCTCTGGTGGCACCATCTCATGGCCAGAACTCTCCTCTTGGCAAAATGGAATATGAAGATCCAACTTCATGTTGAAGGGGAATTTTGTGAGGTGAGGCTCAAAGTGTATGGTCACTGAAAGTACAGTACCGCCCCTTTGGTTATCCCAATGTTGCGAGGGATTTTTTTAAATCTCAGCCTGACTGAAGAAAGGCAAAAAATATAGTTGGTGCAGCCCAGAATTGTGGAAGACATAAATACGTAGTTAGCTTTTCCTTGATGACTGATTTCTTGTTAGGCATAGTGTGTCCAATGCAAAGTGCCTAGCAATGGGAACTAGCTACAATTGAAAGAAAAAGAAAGAAAGAAGAAAGAAAAGAAAGAAAGAAGAAAGAAAAGAAAGAAAAGAAGAAAAGAAAAGAAGAAAAGAAAAGAAGAAAATAAAAATAAAAAATCAGTTTTAAAAACAAAATATCTATTTGGTTTGGTGTTGTTGCATAGGTTATATAGAAATTTTTATTTTATTTGAATACATGTTTGAGGACAGAACAGGCTGACGCTTTTCCTTTCCCCTTATGAATAAAAAGGACTAGCTTTTAACTTCATTTTTTTCTTGGTATGAGAGTCAGGTTGATGTAGTAGTTAAGGCAACTGGGTTAAAAATGTTTTAGAAACGTTTTCAACAATTATATTCTCTTTTCCTTTCAGGCCAGTTGCCCTTGGTTGTTTTTGACAAGAGTTCCGACTGCCAGTGAAATGTCTGGTCTCATTGTGGTTGCTATGTAGAATAGCTTTATTATGGTCATGGTGATGTATTCTGAACCTCAGGGTCATCCTCCTGTTAATCCACTGCCATATAGGTCTTCGCATCCTTAGCTTCTTCCATTCCAAAGGGGATACCACTCACTAATCTTGCTTGTTTAATTGAGAATGAAACTTTAATCTTTTTCTCTCTGTCTATTTGTGCTCAGAAGTTGTATGTGATCTATCCTCGGTCTTTTGATCTCTCTGCTTTCACTGAGTTTCCTAATAATCTCATCACTATCCTCCTCTTGTTCATAGCATTGCAGGATATCATGTAAAAACAACAGTTTCTCTATTATCTTAGTGGGTAGGCATAGGTCTGCCTTATTATCTAAAATGTTTGTTTCTGTGAAAGCTAATTTTCTCATTCCAGGTTCCTTTAGTTCATAGATGATCTTTAGAATTTGCAAACTAAATCTCCCCTTTATGGATGCATAAAAATCTACAGCTGCTCAATTTGCCACGCTGCCACACAAGAAGAGCTGTCTTCACATCTGTTTCCTCACATTCCTTGCATTTGTTTACCTGATACAATACAAGGTAGTGCCCTCATGGCTGCATACTTAATTACCAGCATAAATACCTCATTGAACATCCCACCAGATTTCTGTGAGGGTGCCTTAGCTGCTAGAGTAGCTTTGTATCATTTGATTTCCCCTTCTGAACTGTTAAAATTAATATAAACTTCTATGTCCACTTGCATTTGATGGCCTTGTGGTAGATAGGTGAATGCCAGAGTTCCATTTTCTTGAAAAGGCTCGCCTCATCACACAGGAACTTGGGTCTTGAACTGCCAACCTTCTGGTCAACAAGCCCAGCATCTTAAATGCTAGGCCACCATGCTCCCCCCATGCCCCCACATACTGTAGTCTCTCTTTCTTGGGACTGACACACAGGCTTTGTGTTTGTATACTTTTAAATGGCCAGGCAGACTTTGCTCTTTTTTTTTTTGTTTCTCCCTTGGTTATTCGCTAGCTTTTAACTGCCTGCTTGAGTTCTTTCTCCTCTTCTGGTATTCATAATTCAGTTTGCATCTCACATGCTATAGTTTGAAAGCTCACATTTTGGTCTTGCCTTTAGGGCATTTAGAAGAGGACCTCTCGATAAAGCCAGAGCAGTAAACCAGCAGCATGGTTATGTCTCATTTCCTCTCTCATGCTTTTGAGTTGCTCTACAATATCCATCACGAAACTCCCATGTCCCTGCATTTCCTGGAATTTCTACAACTCGCTGCAGAGTTTCCAAAAAAAGATACACTTTGCTGTTTAAACTCGCCTGCTTCTATCAGTAATATTCGTAGGTCAGACTGATGAATACAGTGAGATCCTGAAGATTACACTGGATCATAAGCCTGTCCCATTTTATTTTAGTTGCGTTTCCTCTTTTTAGATTCATGAGCTACTCATCTTTTAAAGATAAGCTGATTAGAGCTGTTATCTCTCTTGGAGGTTTTTAAGAAGACATTAGACAACCATTTGTCTCAAATAGTATAGGGTCTCCTCAGGGGTGGGATTCAAAATTTTTAACAACCGGTTCTGTGGGTGTGGCTTAGTTGGTGGGTGTGGCTTGGTGGTCATGTGACTGGGTGGATATTGCTTGGTGGTCATGTTACTGGTTGGGCATGGCCAACTCAACATCACTTACATCGAGGCACGCATCTCCTCACCTGGTCTCTCGTGACTGTGGGGATGCAGCAACAGTTGTAAGTGTGAAAAACGGTCATAAGTCACTTTTTTCAATGGTCACTCCACACAAGAAAAGTACCAGCAAAGGAGGGAAAAAAAAACCTCCAGAGAAGTTCCTGAGACAGGAAGTCTAGTCCTGTCAAGAATGTAATAAAGGTTAAAGGAGAGGCAGTTTCTGTAAACAACACCAGAATGTTTCCTTCCTGCCTTCCTTACAGGATTAGGCCAGTAATTTCTTCGAACAACAGGTTCTCCAAACTGCTTAGAATGTTAACAACTGGTTCTAGCGAATAGGTGCGAACTGGTAGAATCCCACCCCTGGGTCTCCTGCTTAAGCAGGGGGTTGGACTAGAAGACCAAAATCCCTTCTAACTCTTTTATTCCATCCCAAATACTGGCATTTTGTACCAACTATTTGTGATGATTACTTTCCAGAAATAATCCTTTGAGAGCAATATTTCTATTTTAAATTTCCATAACAATTAGTTTTTAGCATTTAGTTTAACTATTACTGGGTTATAGATTTGACCACCATTAAGTTATTTTTAAAAAATGTTTCGGTATTTTTACCAGAAATTCTACTGAGTCATTTTACTGTTTAAATTTGCACTCTGGACAACAAAGTTTGTTGTCTTGACAGAGAGCTGACTATCTCGTCCCATAACCTGTTAGGCTGCAGATGCTTAGCAGTAGGACCTCGCTGTCTTCTGAGTTGTTTCATAGTTCAAAGGAAAATAGCTTTATCTGGTTCAGCATCATTGCAAAATTTCAGAGAAAGAGATTACTTCAATTTGCATCCTTGATGGAGCAGGATAGCAGTGAGCTGAAAAGGAGAATTTTCCATTACATTGTAATACACATGTCTGAGAGGAGAAGCAGACTCATTCTCCCTTTTCCTTTTCCTTTATGAATATACATGACCTAGAAATTAACCCCTTTCACTCTGTCTTGATCTGATGCTGCTACTATCCTCCCCCCCTCCCACTTACATAGGAATAGCCATTGTTTAAAAATTGTGGGTATTGCAGCCCAAGAATATATTTAGCCAATGGAGCATTTTATATATAACCCACCTCTCCCTCCCTCCCTCCCTCCCTCTCTCTCTTCTCTACACACACACACACACACACACACACTTTGAAGATGGTGATTCTAAGAACCTTAGGTTTACAACAATTGAAATGCTAACAGATGCATACAAGAATTTGGGCTTCAGCCAACAATACCACATTCAGATCCTACACTTCCAAGAAGTGTGTGTAAACATCTTTACAAGATCCTAGCATTATTTTTAAAGGGAAATATCATATCATAACTTGGCTCCCAGGAAACAGAGACCTTGGAGACAAGGCTGAGTTGAGGTTCTATCTTCTTGATCCCACCATCTCTTTTGTGCTCCTCCGTGGTCTAATCCCTCTTCTTCCCCCACCTCCTCTTGCAGAACCTGAGTGATTTTCATCTGGATCTTAGTCCTCTCAAAGAGTTTCATCAAACTTCTTGATTTGCTCTTTGCTGTGTTTGTGTTTGCTTCTTGTAGAGAATACAAAGGCATCACCACACAGTTTCCTGTCATGGTGTGGAAAATAAAACAGTAACAGCCTCTTTCAGTTGTCCTTTCAGGTTGAATACAGTTGTATTTACTTCTCTGGACTCTACCGAATGAAATGGGACTTGGACAGATGCAGGCAACCTTGTGGGCCACTTTTCCTTGGCCCAATTCTTTGTCACGTTTGGAGTCCTAATCTTCTATTGCATGATATTTTACCTTGGCTATATACAGAATGGCAGCAATTTCCCAATGATCGATTACATTTTCACTTTCTGTGCTGTCTTTTTGTGGCTAGTCAGTATGGCTGCCTGGGCAAAAGCCCTAGTGGACATCATTCCTCAAATATTTAGCTGTTGCAGTAAACATCTATTTTTGGGTATAGAACAATAATTGATTATAGCAGTTTGTTTCAATATTTTGCTCTCAACATTCCTCCCAACTTTTCAAAATTATGCTGCTATTGTTGTTCAGTGGCTAAGTCATGTATGATTCTTGTGACCCCATGGACCACAGTACAACTGGTCTCCTGTCCTCCACTGACTGCTGGAATTTGCCCAAATCCATTACCCCTGCATCACTGATGCTATCTAACCATCTCATCCTCTGCTGTCTAACCATCTCGTCCTTTTGCCTTCAATCTTTCCCCACCATCAAGATCTTTTCCAATGTGTCCTCTCTTCTCATTTGGTGGCCAAAGTATTTGAACTTCAGCTTCAGTAACTGTCCTTCCAAAGAACAGTCTGGGTTGATTTCCTTTAGTATTAACTGATTTGATCTCCTTGCAATCCAAGCAACTCTCAAAAGTCTTCTCCAACACCACAATTCAAAAGCATCATTTAAAAATTATGAAGGACCCCAAAAGAGATTTCGTTTGTATGGATCATATCTATTGATATTTACTGTATTAAACATTAAAATAGATGCATGGTAGAATATTCACTGAAAAAAATAATACTATTGAACTTATTAGATATCAACATAAATGAAATACTTTTCGTGAAACCACTATATTTTTTAACAAAGAAAAATAACAAAGAAAAGAGTGACATTGTTTAATATTTTTGCTAAAATGTTCAATATCTGGCAAATAATTTTGGCTTAGTCGTCTCCTGAGAAGATGTGGAATGACCCCCAGGGATCCATGGATCACATTTTAAGAAATATTGAGCTATAGATTATTGAGCTATAGATTGAGCTAAATATTGAGTTATAGGAGTACATAGCAAGAAACAGGTAGCATTCAGCCATATTCAGCTATTTAGGAGCAAAATATTAACATTACAGTCTGTATTGGGACACACTGAGTAGGTTCACAGGCATTAAGATTATGGCCTGGTAATCTTCTGAAGTGTATTGACTTGTTCTTCTGCATTTCTTCCCTATTCTGAAAATCCAAACCATCTGTAGACATTGTCAGTATATGTCTTCTCTTTATATTTTGGTGGAAATTAAACAGACTCTGTTTCTAAGGGGACTTCTTTGATCTTTCAATTTTCTCTCAACAAAATAATAATAATCATACATAGAAATTATCATTTTTCATCATCACCATTATCACCATCATTATCCCAAGTCCTTGGGAAGGACTTAATGGGTAGATTAAAAATGCCAGATTGAGACTAAACATCTAGAACATTGTGCAACCAACCATAATGCAGGTTATTATTATTATTATTATTATTATTATTATTGTTGTTGTTGTTTTCACATTTACATATCTCATTCTCATCTTTAACAACACTGTGGCATCATTGTTACATATACAAATCTCCATATATTTATATTCATTTATATACATTTATATACATTTTTCTTATCTCTACTATTCTTATTCCTACTATTCAACCATTCATACCAATTATCCCATACCACATAATACTCTGATTCTTCTTTGCCTTTTAGTTCTAGAGTGAGTTTGTCCATCTCAGCCATAATACAAGTAATTCTTGCCTTATGACTAGTCAGTTAGTGATGGTTTGAAGTTACAACATGCAACATAGCTGAAAAGGGGGAGTTAACAGTTGAGTTCTGAAGCGCCTGCCAACATAAAATAGGTGCATTTGTGGCTGTTTGCAATGCCTCAGGGTTGTGTGACTGTGTTTTATGACAGTTTTGCTGAAAATGGAAAGTTATTTCTGGTTTTCAGCAAGACCAGGGCATAGTGAACAATGGGTTCATTTAACAACCGTGATGTTCATGTTATGACTGCCACATTCAATTAACAATGGCCATCACAAAAATATTGGGAAAAAAGGATTGTAAAATCAAGCATCAAAACATACAACTGTAACGAGTGGACTCCATTGTGGTCATATATTTCAAGGCTACCTGTTATTTCCATTCTCAAACATTTAGGTTCTGTCATGAGCAGTGGGGAAAAAAATGACACATTATTTGGGTCACTCTTTGAAACATCTGAAATATTCAACTAAAATATATACTGAATTATTGTAGAAAACTTAACTCCTCTTTTACAGATTAATATGTAGAAGATTTATATCACACTCATTTCCAGTAAGATATGATCAAAATTGCAACTTAAATTTAGCATTTTCCAAAAAAATAAAGCTGTTTCTTATATATTGGATATATCAGCAAACATATACTTACATACACTGTGGTTATTGCAGAAAAATCAGAAAAACAAAATCTTTAGGCCTTTGTCGAATGTCTCATAATTATCTTAATGTTATTAATATGACACTGCCAATATTAGCTTAGTAAACTGACACTGTTCTTTCTCACAGTTAAATGATATTTCATAATATTCCCCTTATTTGTTTATAAAATGAAAGCTTTTTCTTCTTGCTCTTCCCTGTCCCTGAAAATCTTTACTTTTTTTGCTACAGCAATGTAGAACTTGAATACTAAATGGCTCCCTGGTTTAAGATTTGATGTTCCCTAGCTGAGAGGCAAAAACAATATTGCTACATTTATCTTTTTATGAAATGCATTACACAAAGTATAATTTGTGTCTCTATAATAATCTACTGTTTTCAATTAGAAATTAAGCCAGTTGCTATAAAGGTCTGAGGGAAATATAGCAACTCTTTTGTCTTTTTTTTTTTTTTTGCTTTTATTTTCTTCCCTGAGAATGAAGGAAAACTGAATTGTATTAAACTGACAGCATAAGGCAGCTTTGCCGAGTTTGTATTCTGTTTACTGTAAATCAACTTCAGAAGCGCAACCTATGGTGGTGAGGCAAAGAAATGAGATTAGCAAGGAGAGAAAATAGAAACTAATTGTGTTAATGGAAGTTGATGAACCTCTTTCTTCATGCCCCCGGAAGGTCCTGGATCGAGTCACATCAACAGAAATCACTAGGATTTTTGTTCAGGCATCTTCCCTTTGCAAGGGCAGCTCAGCATTTCAGACAGACTTAATCCACATGAATCAATGTAATCATTTGGAATGATTTGGATCGCCACAACTGTGTGGCCTTCCCGCACCAGAACCTCTTAAAGGAAAACCATGTATTTGGAGTTGCATACCCACTCTGCTTTTTCTTTGAACTGTTCTTATTAACTGCATTTTCAGGAGAACAGTCACTACCAACTGGGAGCCAGGAGGCAGGCATGGTCGACAGTCAGAATTTTCAATTAAGAAAGACAACATAAGGGAAACATACTGGAAAACAAATTAATTCCATGTTTTCCCACAGAACAGTTAAACTATCTCTTTTAAAAAGGTACATGTACATCTCTAAAATTAGCACAGGACCCCGCCCCCCGCAAGGCTGTCTGCTTTTTCCACTTCTCTTCTCCCTATATACCAATGACTGCATCTCAAACAATCCATCTGTTAAAATAGTGAAGTTTGCAGATGACACAACAGTGATTGTTCTCATTCAAGACAACAACGAATCCGCATACAGACAGGAGGTTGTACAACTTGCCTCATGGTGTAACTGGAACAATCTGGAACTGAACATACTCAAAACCATAGAAATGGTGGTAGACTTTAGAAGAAACCCTCCCATACTACCACTTCTTACAATACTAGACAACACAGTATCAACAGCAGAGACCTTCAAATTTCTAGGTTCCATTATATCACATGACCTAAAATGGACACAAAAACATCATCAAAAACGTCATCAAAAAAGCACAACAAAGAATGTTCTTTCTGCGCCAACTCAGAAAGCTCAAATTGCCCGAGGAGCTGCTAATACAGTTCTATAGAGGAATTATTGAGTCTGTCATCTGTACCTCTATAACTATCTGGTTCTGCAACCCAACAAGACAGACACAGACTTCAGAGAGTAATTAGGGCTGCAGAAAAAACAATTACTACCAACCTGCCTTCAATCGAGGACCTGTATACTGCACAAGTCAAAAAGAGTGCTGTGAAAATATTTACAGACCCCTCACATCCCAGACATAAACTGTTTGAACTCCTTCCCTCAAAATGACGCTACAGACCACTGTACACCAGAACAACTAGACACAAGAACAGTTTTTTCCCGAATGCCATCACTCTGCTAAACAAATAAGTCCATCAACACTGTCCAACTATTTACAAAGTCTGTATTCCTATTACTATTAATCTTGTCATCACTCCTTATCACCCATCCCTCCCACTTGTGACTGTATGGCTGTAACTTTGTCGCTTGTATCCTTACGACTTATATGGACTGTTTCCTAGTATGATTTGATTGCTTATTGTACCCTATGACTATTATTAAGTGTTGTACCTTATGATCTTTGACTCTTGGTGAATGTATCTTTTCTTTTATGTATACAGAGAGCATTTGCACCAAGAAAAATTCCTTGTGTGTTCAATCACACTTGGCCAATAAAAGAATTCCAATTTTAATTCTAGTTGACTAACTTCTGATCGATAGGTTTCCAAAAACTGAATAATTTGTCTAGATAGCATATCATTTCAATTGAATAAAAATAAAACTAGCATGATGATGAAACAAAATTTTCCCCATCTTTCCAGCCTCCAATATTTCACCAAGGACGGTAGAATAAGTGTGTCAACTTATACAACCTTTCCTTATTTAGCGACCCCAATCTATTTCTTAAATCTATATACAGTATGTAAAAATGAAATACCATTCATGCATCACCACAAAGTCTCCAGAACCGTAAAGCCTATAAACTTGAAATTTGGCACCTATGTTCCTCTTGGCTTCTAGGTGCTCGCTAAGAAAGGATTTTTCGAAATGACCATCAGAGCATCAGTATTTCGTATATTATTATTAACACGCTCTGATGCTAAGGAGTTCTACTCCCCCTCCCCACCTGAAAGGAAATCAGTTCCAAATGCAAAACATAAGCAAAGGAGTTTCAGTTTTAGTTCCCCAGCACCAAGCAGTTTTAGGTATAGAACAGTTAAGCTAAGCCATGCCCAGGCTCCTTGCTGTCTTCTTCTTGCTCACACAGCAAATACTCTTTAAATTTCCAAACAGCTCTCAACTCTCTCACACGTTGACAGGACGCTAGCCAGATGAATACCGATGGATGCTGGTAGGCAGAGGCAGAATTTTTTCCCCTTATTTTCCTCCCCCAAAACTAAGCCCAACTGTTATGTCCTGAGGACTCAAGGAGTTCTCACTCAGGTCCACTCACTTGTGTGGGCGTTATTTCCCCCATTCCCATTGGTCAGTTCTCCCCAGCAGCCAGCTATAAAAGCAGGCTGCGGGGTCCAACTGGCTGCTGATTGCTGCGAGCCAGTTCCAGGCTTGGCAAGCACGGTCAGCCCTTTATTTGTAAATAAAGTACTGTTGCACTCATGCTCTGGTTCAGCCTCTCATTGCTCAAACTTAACACCAACCACATAGTTTCATAGCAGAGAGAGAGAAAGAGAGAGGAAGACAGAGACAAACAGACAGACAGACAGAGACTGCCATCTCATTTAGATAAAGTTTTCTCATTATACTAATTCTGGTATGTTGAGATGTTCTCAGGAGCATAAAATGTGGACATAAGTGCATGCATTGGTTGAAAAATAATTTTGTTTTATTACCATCATATTTTTGAGTAGTTGATAAATAAAAGAGCCACTAAATGAGGAGTGGCTGTAACTTTCTCATATTCATGTGTGTAACATGAATCATCATCATCATTTTAGCCATCATCTATCCACTGCAGAATGAAGGCCTTTTTGCATGTTTCCATGAATTTTTATGGGTTTCTTATATTCTTATCTATTTAGCACATTCGTAGGCAGCTACGAAAAGAAATGAAGAAAGGCTACAAAATCTTATATTTTCTTAAATATTGCTGAAAACTGCACCTGGAATACATTCCTATGGCCACAGTATAATTCCCAGTGTCTCTAGAGTGCCTTAAATTCCTACTCGATAGTCATGTATGATGGGAAATAATATTCTTAGAGCCCTTTGCTTACCTACATGAAGCTAAAAACATAGTTTACATTTAAAGTAAAGGGAAAAAATGGTTCTCAGACAAACTGTGCTTAAGTTGTAACTCAGCCAAGCATTATGAGCTAGAGAAATCCATACTTAAGAAATATAAACTTGTCAGACAATATAAAGATAGTAATTTACAAGAATAAGTAGCAAGTACTATGCTTGATAAATAGGGACAGTTAGAAGCTTGGAAAAGTACAGTTCATCTTTATCAGTTTTAAAAGTCCATTCTATACTGTTTCAGCTTCAATCTTAAAAACTAGCTGTACAAAGTAGTGCTATCTTTACACCCATTTTTCTGCATTGTTCAGTTCATTACATCCAGTATTTTTCCTAAAACAGATTTTTATTGTTTCGAACTAAAATGTGTATTTTTAAAGTATGTTCAGGACAGTTTAATGAATATTAGTTTTATTAATTGCGTTCTTTAAGAAAACCTGCATCACAACATTCAGAAAAATGCAAAACCCAAAAGCTAAGTATGTTCTAATTCATTTGGGAATTGCAGATAGGGATGATTTGATTTAAATCATGGACCAAAAGAAAACCTGGAACATTCCCATCTGGAGACAGAGTTTTTTTTAAATAGGAAACTGGAGTTAAAAATGAAGACCATAGTAATTGTGCAAGAAAAGAGAAACAGAAAAAGTGCCATAACATATACCAATGTGGAAGCATCCTGGAATATAATGGCATATGGATTGTGCAGTTACCTATACAACTGTTATGTTGATTCACAGATTCTTTGAGTGTTATTTTCCTCATTCAATAACCTTATTATCATTCATGGAACATTCATGGGGTTATGAGCACTGTCATTCATTTCCTAGATTCAGTACTTACATTAGAAGAGATGGGGAATGAACTGACAACAGCTGCTTGCAAAAAATGTTCCAGATGCCCAGAGAATTCTCACACATTGTAGCACTGAAGATGTTACCTAGTTGAGTAATGAAATGTCTTGCAAGAAAACAACCAAACTCAGAGAGCACCAAGGATCCATAATTTCAACCCTTAGCTGCAAATATTCTCCTTTATCAATTCTACACAATAGTTACTTTCTCAAAGAGTTGCATTGTACTTGTCATCAGGGTTGCCTCATTTCAGGATCCAGAGCAGAAGGGCTGGTCTGATAGTGATGAATATACTTACAACAGAGCTGGAAGAGAAACAAGAAAGAGCAGCCTTCATAGTATAGGAAATTTATCTGAAACACAAGTTGTCTTTCCTTAGGTATCAATTCATAAATGTTATTGGAATGAGAACAAATTGGAAAGTGAAATAATCATTTTATGACCTTGCTAAAAGAAATAATTATTAATATTTTACATTTATATCCCGCCTTTTCATCAAGACATCTTGAGTCAACTCAAATTAGTTGGGGATTGGCCTCCATTTTATCTCTACAACAGCAATCTGTGATAGATAACACTGAAAGGGAGTGACTGGCTCAAAGCCATGGATTTCCATGTCTGAAGGTGGACTTGAATCGGCACTTCAGCCACTGTACCATGTTGGATCTCAATTTGTCAATGGTTTCTGTTGCGTTGGTGGTGGTATCTGGTGCTGAGTTGAGGGGAAAAGTAAAACAGCTGACTAGGCTTAAGTCACTTGTGGGGAGGAGTGGCTGAAGAGAGATCCTCCCTATTTATCTGCTATATATCTAGTAGATATAGAAAATGATTTAAACTGGTGTGATTCCTTTCAAGAGGTGAGCAACGATAAAGATATCACTCTGATAATCTCATTGAGTACATTGTACACCACCCAGAGCCCATCTCTGAGGGAGAGGGTTTATTAAGAAATAGTAAAAATAAATAAATTGTGTTGGTTCTGGTACCTTGTGCCTGCCACTTGCAGCTTCCCTGTTATGGAGCATCCTTCCCTGGAAATTAAATTAACCTCATTTTTGGTGTTCTGGAACAGTGGTAGGATTCATATTTTTCTTTTACTACCAGTTCTGTAGGCATGGCTAGGTGGGCATGGCCAGTGGTCATGTGACTGGATAGGTGTGGCTAGGGGGTGATTTTTTCGCCCTTATGCAGCAACCCCACCCCACCCCAGATTTTACCTACTGGGCCTCAGGAAAGCCTCCTTGGAGCAAAAACGGGGAAAGGGGGGTGCAGCACCCCCGTGTCCCATTTTCTGCCTACTGGGCCTCAGGGAAGCCTCCTGGGCACTGAAAAAAGAAGCATTTTGAAGCCTTCTGAGGTAAGTACAACAGCAAGGAGGGAAATCAGCTGTGTTGCATGATTTAGATAAGCTAGAAAGCAAGAAATCTGATGATTTCCTGATTTCTAGCTAATCTAAATTGCGTGGCACAGCTCATTGTTGCCCAGCTGATCATTGGAAATACCGGTTTGGCTGGCTGAACTGGTAGCAATTTTTACTATCGGTTTGCGTGAACCGAGCCGAACTGGTAGAATACCACCACTGTTCTGGAACCTGTTAAAAGGGGGAGTTGCTCTGGACAGTCTTTGAGGAATGGCTCATCACCATTTTACTTACTATTTTAATAGTTGCTTGTTTATTAGCTTTTAGAATTTTAGTCTGTTTTTAGGTTATAAACTACTGGAAGTCATTTTGATTGAATGTGGTAAGGAATGAACACATCACATAAATAATTATCAAATGGAGTGAATTTTGGGATTTTTTTAAAAAACAAAAGATGTAGAAACTTTTTTCTTTTCATTTTTCCAGCAGGTATCTGGGGGCTGCTCTGACTGTAACAAAACATTATAGGTGAATGCTAAATCAGAATTATGAACATGAACCAATGAAGCTGAATCTTCTACTGAGAGAGGCTGTTGATTTGGAAGTGGAACCTTCAAAAGAGTTTTGAAACTGAGGAATGATATGAAGCTGACCCTGAGATGGAATGATTGAGCCATTTCAGGGAGAGAGTTGATACAAGTCAAACCCATTGTTAACAAGCAAGGGGGGGGGAATGAAAATGAAGCCATGGAATTTTACCATTGGCACCCTACCATTTCTCTTGACTGATGTCCCTATTTTAGGCTGCAAGAAAAGGACAACATTCCCTCTGCTTCAGAAAAGAACAGCAATGAGAAATGATAGTGTCTGGCAAGAAAATGATTGAAATACTACCACAGCTTTTAAACTATTAGTTGCTCTATCTTTATATTAAATGCCAGAGCCTTGTTTTTATCTTTCCCTGACAATCGGTTTGCCATAATTCAGTTTTTTGCCAGACCCATATAAACACTGTTTGTGTACCAAGATGCAGCTTGTCTAGTGTCTAACTGTGACTTCTATACTTATATATTGCTGTTATTGTTGTGTGCTGATGATCAAAGGGATTGCATAAAAGTGAAAAAACAAAAACAAAATAGAGAATAGAGTTCTCAGGAACACAGAACTGAACTGTATTTGTGACTGGTTATAGGCTGAGATTGCAAATGTTAAGATGGCTTTTCTTCACCTTTCAACCAGTGAATGTATAGGCCTGGTGGCTGAGTTTGATTTTAATTGTTTAGTTCATCTGAGGGTAGTAGTTATTCTAGGGCAGAGATAGGCAACTATGGCCTGTATATCTCCCCCTGTGAACTTCAACTCCCAGAATTCCTAAGCCAGCATGTTGAAGTTTACAGATCTTTAAAGGGGTCATAGTTGCCCATCCCTGTTCTAGGGGATGAGATCAGGCTCTGTACCCACACAGTTCACTCATCCAATTTGTTGCCAGTGGTTTATGCCTCCCAGTATCTGACGTCTGAGGCAGCAGCCACACCCTGTCTAATGAGAGGAATGTTCCAGTTTCTTGGAATGGAATTCCAATAGTGCTGAAAAGGCCAATTTGAAAACAAAATATTACATAATCTTAATAAAGAGGTACCTGTAGCTATACTTATGAACATAGGCAGCATCGAAAGGAATGTTGGAATTAATAGTGATGTGAATCCAGCTGCATTCTGCCTCTAAACATCATGGTGGAACGTTTTGAATAATAGGACCTTAAAGAGGGCATGCATAAATGCACTAGCGTGCCCACTGTGCCTGTCTTACTGTCCCCATTTATCTGTCTTTACTCCCTTTGTTCTTGGTTATATTCATACTTATACTTGTTATCTTGTTCATGTTTGACAAACAAACAATAAATAGTTTATTCCAGAATCTTGGAGCTTTGATCACTGTCAATGTTATGGTAGAACATAGCTGTTTATAGCAGAATTTCTGATTCTCACCTGCAGCAGCAAAACACACACACAAATACACACACAAACACAAACACACATTTCGAAAAACCTTATACTTTTTTTACTCTACTGAAATTTGTATAAATTAATTCCATATATCATTAAATTTATCCATACCAATCTTGCTCATTCATTGCAAGTGAAATCAAGTCTTCAATCTATTGCGTAAACTTGGCCATGCATTTATTTATCCACAGTTGCAATAGCAGTCTTTTAGTTATAATGAGGGCACAGATAATCCATTTATATGGAGCAGTTGTCAAGTTTTATAGTGCAAGCCACATTTATATAGTCCACTACTTTCTCCCAAAACTTAAAAAAAATTAGGAAATGGTAAAAACATACATCTTAAGAAAGCATTTTCTTTCTTACATTTTCAAACAGTTCTGCCCTAGCCAACTCTTTTCTATAAAAATGTAAGAGTCCAATAAATTCTAAATATTATGTTTTTGTTTTATAAGTTGTACTACAAGGTCCATTGACTCCCTTGCTATGGAAGTTCAGGTATTGTCTAAGCTGTATCTCTAATTCTTTATTCCATCACCTCTAAGCTTTTGTATTTCAAATTGGTTTATTGATTAGAAATACCTATAAAAGGTAATATATATATATATATTCTCCCAATTTTTCTCCCAAATTTTGACATTGGATTTTCCCATAAAATCAATTTAGCATGAGAAAATGTTTTTTTTTAATGCATTGCATTCCATAGCTTTCCAACTGATATAATTGTTTCCAGAGATACTAGAATTCTATTATATGTAGATCTTAATATTGTCTATCCAAATAGGCTATTTCAAGGTTTAACATTTTTTTTGTGGGGGGGGGAGCAGAGGGGATCTACTCAATCTTCTCCTAATCTGTATTATGACCTTTTGAAACTTGTTTGAAACCTTTAGACAAAGGGTGGTAGTGGTAAAGAAACAGCTTTTTTCTTTTTCACCGGTTCCATTTTGCAAGTGCTATGAAGTTGGCGAGCAGAGGAAAAGTTATATCGTGCATTCTAAATGGTGTGATGCTAAGCAAACCCAGGAATGTCAGTAATAATGGGGCCCAATGTCCCTTCCAGCGGATACATCAGGATTTTATTGTGCAAGCATTAATTTCTACTATTAAAATGGGAGAGTGGTGTGGTTCTCAAAGAAGTTGCTCTGCTTTCTTTCAAGCAAAACTGGCAGGTAGCGCTAATAGTTCTGTTTCTTCTTTGGCCACCCCAAATCTTTGCATGTTTTCAGCTCCGTTTCTTCAACCGGCTCTGTGTGTGTTCAGAGATCCACCCAAGCAGGGAAATGCAGAATTAAGACCCTGTAATTATCTTAGGTAAAGTGCTTTCATTTATCCAAATTGCCTTCCAGAAATGTTAGAGCATTTACAGTATTATTTAATAAGGTATTAATTGACTTTTGCACATTTATTTTAAATGTCAAAGACAACAATGTAGGTCAGAGGAAAAAATGGGAGGGGGGATAGAGGGGAAAGCCAATTCATATGCCATGCATGTGTTTCTACTCTATTGGGTAGGGTTGCTTTGCTTTGCAACTACACGGATTTTGGGGGGCAGATCAGAGAAGGTAGGAAAAGAGAATGTCAACAGTTGGGAAAATTAGGGAAGGATAATCCAGGATGGACAGAATCCAGAATTGTGTATGCCCCAGCAAACTTGACAAATCTTGTAATCAGAATAAATGGCAAAAATTATGCAATTTTGCCTAATGCACTTATTACCATTGCAAACATTTGAAGCTTGAAGAATGTTGACATCTGTTCAAAAAGAAGAGATGACAACAATATGTAACATGCAGCAAAAATGAATGTTTGCAGAAGCAAAGAGAGGCAAAAGATGGTCATAAGTGAGGACCCTGAGTGAGTTCCAATAAAACCACCAAATGGCTAGCCTCACCTGTTATGTTTTTTTCCCCTCAAGCTCTTCTTCTAAATGCTTATTTAACACTTGGTAAGGATTGGGAGTCAGGATTTATTTCTGGGAGGAGGGGTGGGGGGAGGAACAAACCTAAATATAAATTTCTTCTTTTAAAAAGGATAAAGGATTCAAGATTTTACGGATGTTCCTGTACTGAGACCCATATCAGAATGCAAATGAAGTCATGTAATTTGTAAATTTCTTATTTATTCTTTTGTCATTTAGGGTTAAGGACAGGGCTGACCCTACTTTTAGCGTAATTAATTTGCCTGAGGGACAAATGGTTAGTTTCCTGAGCCCTTGATATTACTTGTTATTTTTAAAAAAACAACAACAGTGTATTTCATGCAGCTTACTGTTTTCACCTGCTCTTCTGTTAAGTCACTGTTAACTGTTAAGTTAAGTCACAATTCAGTTGTCCATTTTGCTTCTTAATATGGAATGGGGAATATTTTATTTTTTGCATCTTAGAAGAAAATTTTACTCCTGGTCATCACCCTTCTTAGCCTGGACCTCTGTTTTATGAGCTAAAATTGCTTTGAAACAGAACTGGATTTGTAGGTAGGTACAAATTAGGTAGTTGTAAAAAAAATGGCTTCCATGTTGTTTCAGTATAACAAAGAAATAATAGCAACTATCCTGACACTTTGCTTTTCCTTCTGTAGCACATGGCTTTAATACGAGCACTCCTTCTTAACATTTAAAATAACTTTGATAGCCAAATAATCCCTTCGTCATTTAAATATAACAAGATTTTACTGGTAAGTACAAGGGCTCGGAATGGAGTGCTTTTCATTCACATTATAAACAGTTATGGTGGATTTGTAAACCTGCTGTCATATTGTTCACTTTTGATATTAATCAGTAGGTTTATGAAGGTATGATAGACCACAGAAATGAACAGCAAAGAAGTTACAAATGTGGCCTCTATAAAAGAAGCAGCAACTATAATCTTGTGATACTTTTTTTTTGAACATTTCCATGGACTTCCTCCCTCTCTCCCTCCCTTCCTCCCTCCCTCCCTAATTATTAGATTCTCCTTTTAACATAATATTGAAGCTGTGCCCTTACAGAGAACCTCAGAATCAATGAGAGTGGTTTGGCCTGCAAGCAGTTTATAAAATATGAGTCATCTGTCCACATTCTTTGGCCATGTTTTGGCCATTCCACTTTTGCTCTTTTGACTGCCAAAAATCCCTTAATTTCAAGCCAGCAAACAAATAAAAAAGAAGTTGAGTTTAAAAAAAATATGTAAATGAAAGTCTGAAATTTCTATGCAGCTCACCATAGTTCTATAGAACTTTTAGTCATTTTAAACATTTCTTTCATTTGTTTTTTAGAGCTTTATTTTATTTTGGCTATAAAGGTAACTTTGTGAGGTGCTTATCTGACCAGAAATGATTCTAACATAATTGCTACCTAACTTACTACAGAAAGCTCCATAATAGCCTTAATTTAATCAGTCTACATTATTTATGAAATATTATGGAGGCAACTTTTTTGTAAAAAACAACAACAACCACACACCCCAGAAGTCTATTACCAACTCACAGATGTTCAAAACATTTCTCTAACATTATTTATGTATAACCACCTTCCAGCTCCTGGGAATCCTTGTAATATTTTGATACTTCAGTTCCCAATATGTGACTAGAAAACTGAGTAGAAACTCTGGCAGCTGCAATGCCAACACATCTCAACAGTCCTATGCTAAAGTAAGTGGCATACTAGCCTTTAACAGATGGTTAAAGGGTAGTATACCACTTACCTTAGTATATATCAGGCTAAGCTGAAGAATGACTGGAACAACTCACCCAAACTTCAGTTCTTTATTTGCTGACAGATGAGAGACAGAAATTTGCCAGATTAAACCCTTAATATTCCCTGCCTATGGATATATCTGGGAGATTCTAGGGAACATCTATTTTTTCTCCGTTTCTCCGTCTGCTATCCAGTTCTAGGCTGCGCTGTGCTGCTTCTTGTCACCCTTCTCTTTCTGTGTTCCCGCCTTCCTAGGAAACTGCTGTTTCATTATAGTCCATTAATCCAGCTTTCCCTTCGTGGACACTATGTCTCACTGTCCTGCTACTTAACAGAATTCTTGACTGAATTGTCAGAACAGGTTGTGCAGTAAGTGTTGCAGACCCACTAGCCTTGCAGTACTCAATAATCTCTTTAGGATTGGTTCAAAGTCCATCAAGGCCTGGATGACTATGGGTATGTTCCAGTGTCAACTATGGTTAGAAGGTCAACCCATAATATGGTTCCATGTTCAATTTCAGAGGTGGTATTCAGCAGGTTCTGACCAGTTTTCGAGAACCGGTAACAGAAATTTTGATAGTTCAGAGAATCAGCAAATACCACCTCTGACTGGAGATTTTACAATATCCTTCACCTGCCACGCCCACCAAGCCACGCCCACAGAACCGATACTAAAAAAATTTGGTTCAATTTGGTATGTTCATGTTGGTCCATTATCATGGATGGATCAATGTCGGATTAAATTTGATTTGATCTGTTAAATTTATGGCTTCCACTGTAATGAAACTGGTCTCACAAAAACATGACTGAATCCAGTTGGGTTCCCATGAGACTCAAAAACAGTTTAGTGCTGTTTCATCTGTCAAAACCTGGATTGGTACCTGGAATGGAAAGTTCATAATTTTTACCAAGTGCCGCCTCCTCCTCCTCCTCCTCCTCCTCCTCCTCCTCCTCCTCCTCCTCTAAACTGCTTCAAAGCAGGCTTTGGGTAAATGGATGAATTGCAGGAGCAGCAAGAACAGAGTCTGGGTGAAAGAAGATCTAAGCTATCTCTGATCAGACCTATCATATTAGGTCTATGCTGTGATATGTGCAGCAAAGAAGTAGGTTGTTTTCCCACGTGTACAAATTCCCAAGCTTATAGCCTGTTGACTTTTTTCAAATTGTGAGGACGCTGACTCGTCATCCGCACTTCCTGTTCCAAAGTGCTATTACAGAACCTTCAGGGGAAATCTGGCAGCATTTTTTATGGTTCTTTTAGGCTTAAAAATCTCAGTTGGGTGACTCTGGATTCCTTCTTCAATGTACAGCCAACTACAAGAGTATCTTGTAAATCTTCATAAACAATTAGATTGTGACACCTGAGGCTGTTTGGGACAGCACAGGACATTCCCCTTGTCCTGTAGATCTTGATTAGTCTTGCTTGTAATATATGTCCTATTGAAGTCATAAATGCCTCTCAGAAAATAAAGAATGCTCCTTTTTTTAAGGAAGGCAAGCATTGGATCTCTTCTTAAGAAATTTGCCCTGGATTATCAGAGATGAGCAATTATAGGCAAAATATTGAAGAGAACTCTTTTTCCATATGAACTCAATTGTCTAAGAGATACATGCACCTTTGGGCACCTCCATATTTATTAAGATAACTTGATTCCTAAAATTGTGGTGATTTCATCTAATAGAGAAACTTTCTCTGGTCTACCTGAAAGTCCTGGGAATGCATTCCTTGAAAAATTGAGGAATCTATTTTATTTGCTTTTAATAAAACTATGGATTTCAGTGTCTTATATGAGGTTAAAATGCATTTTTCTTGCAGTTGTTTTACTATTGATTTTGATTGGTAATTATAATGTTTAGCTTTTCTTGTTTGTTTTACTTGTTATTTCAACTCGAGCTAATGTCTCAGTTTTTAATTTACTTTATACTGTATTTTTATTGTAAATAAAATTAAGTCAAGTAAAATAATCCTATAAATAAGGGAGAAAGGATCCTGGATTGGGCTTTTCCGATAAAGAAAATGTAGTAATGGAATTGTGCAGGTAGGTTTGGCTCCAATTCTCATTTTATTTCATCTCATTTTATTATACATAGTGGAAATGGGTTTTCTACCTCCCCTCTTGTATTCTCAACTTCTTCCTGCTAATTAAGCACCATTGTATGTAAATGAGAGAAAATATGGGGAACTGTGATTCAATGCAAAGGATCCTAGTATTTGCCATGGAAGCAAAACAATTGTAAGCATGAGGCATATTGTGACATTGTGGGAACATTGCACAGACACTTGGCATATTCTTTCTTTAGATCATTGCCAACAATTGCATATTTGTTAAAGCAATAAATGTTATATATTATATGATTGGATTAATTTGAAAGGCCTAACTGACAAAAATTCTAGGGAGAGTACAATATAATTGAAAAACATTGCAAATAACGCAGGATCAATCACAATATGGCAGAGAATACAGGAAGGAAGGAAGGGAGGAAAGAAAGAAAGAAGGGAGGGAGAGAAGGAGAGAAGGAGGAAGCTCCTTCTCACTTTCAGGAAAGCATTAAAAATTGTTGAGAACAATTCAAAAATTGTCTTGGACCAAGACAATTTTTAATGCTTTCCTGAAGGTGGGAAGGGATAGTGGGAAATAGATCTCAGGGGTATCCTATTTTAGGGCAGGATTAGTGGCCTGGAAGGCACACACCTATAGGAGTCCACAAAATGGCACTATATTGATGACTTTTGGTGGCTTTTGGCTGTCCTGCCTCAAGTACCACATTGTCTTGGGTCAATGTTGGCTTCCTTCTTTCAATACATGCCATTTTCTTCTCTGTTTCTCTCCATCTTCCCTTCTCCCATCCCTGAAAATCAAGCTTTTCCAAATTCTGGTATAAATTAAACCATTGGATTAATTCACATTTCTGTGAAGCCCATTTTACAGTGGACTGATTTCTTTCTTTTTCTCTCCCCCCCCCCCAACTAAAAGAAACCTTAAACAGGAATAGATTTTTTAAATTATATGTTTTAAACATGAATGTTCATGTAAGATGAAAGACTTATTACCATCTAGTTGTTGAAATCCAATTCCCATCATCCTCTCTATTGGCTATAATGGCAGTGGGCAGATGGGAGTTGGAATCAAAAAGGGTTAAACATTTCTCTCACTATCTATATATGCCTACAGAATAGACAGTACATTATTCACTTAGCATCCCCTCACCTAAAATCTGGAGCGCAAGAACCTAAATAATAACTCCTTGCAGTAATGTATATAAATTTAAATAAATCTTAAATAACCCACAAAAATATAATATGGATGGACTGGGATTTACTTGGAAGGACAAGTTAAGGGGGGGGAGGGGGGGAAAACACAAGCAAAGGCAAACAAAACCATACCAGGAACTCTCTCCAGTAGAGACAGATTATATTAGTGCAGTTTTGCAATTTAATAATACACATGTTTTTAATTTAGTTTTTGAATGGACTTCACTTAATTCTTATCATGAAAAAGTTTCTAGAAATGAGCGTAATAACTAATACTTTGTTCCTCTGAAAACATCAAAGTTCCAATATTTTCAGGAAACATATGTGATCCACTTTAGAGAGCTTTGTGCTGGCATCAACAGACTTTCTCAAAAATCCAAATAAAATAGTTTGAAGATAACTCAGTGTATATGAGGCGGCTTTGCTACAGGTAAATAGAAAGATTATAGGCATCTTCAAAGATGACCAAAATCCTAACTGAAACACAATGCAGAAGCATTTTGGTTCAAATTTAGTCATGTTTAGAGAGGACATATTAAAGTTAGTGAGTCAAATCCTTTGG
>NW_020769315.1:32121473-32171950 GCF_900518735.1 Pseudonaja textilis | reverse complement strand
AGACAGAAGCCTGAAGATGATGAATGAGACTTCATCGAAACGTTGCCTAGATACTTCGAATCTTACGCGGGAGAAAACCCGAACAACCAAAGATCCATATATATATATATACTCAATTCATGTTTATCTTCCTACACCATTTTTCTATCTCTTTTTCTATATGACATCCTCATTTATTGTGACCTAATCCATCCTCAACTGAATTAAAACCAAGTTGTTATACTTTCAGTTTTACTATGTTTTCTACTGACATTTTCAGCAACTGTAGCATTTCAAATAGTAACATGTATTTTATAATTGAAAGAGACAATTTGGTATAGTTAAAGCATCAAGGTAGAAATCAGGAGACTGTGGAGTTCTAGTCTTGTTTTGGGCATGCAGCTAGTTGTTCTTTTTATCCCAGAGTGCAGGATTATGGTTTTAAATTATAAGATTATTAAAGATAAGACTATATATATTCCTTTTTTTTTCTTTTTAGTCAAATGAAAGAATGCATATATGTAAACGTGCCACAGAGTCATGCTGAAATTGTGCTGGGTTGTCCAGGAAACATTTTTTCCCGAGCAACTTGGAGACTCATTTTTAAACACACCAGTCTTCAAAACAACGTCTAGAACCGATATCCTGAGGCAGTCTCTAGAAATTCATGCTTACATTGTTGCTTGAGGAATACACATTTCAGAACATTTTTTTTTTCAAAAAGAAACTCCGTCATCTCTTGTTTTTAAAAAAATGCATGAAAGAGCCATTTTGACTGACAATATAAAACATCTTCATGCCCAAACATAGATAGTGATGATTTGTCCTAAGGCATTATTATTCTTATTAACATCTCTTGGCAGCTTGCCAGCCAATTAGCAGTTCCTATTCCCACTTCCTTTTCAGTCCTTCCTACCTCCTCCTTCCCTTCCAACTTCTTATTAATTTGATACCATTGCTGAATAAATAGTTCACAGTATATAGTTCAACCAAATGACTGCTTCCTCTCATCTTTATGCTTGAGATTGCCGTCAATCAGCATTATGCTGACTGTGCTTGTGTGGTTAATTCGATTTTCTGGTTCTGACCTGAGGAAGTCACTATTCCCTCAGATTCACTTTATTTTGAACTGGAGTGGATGCTCCTTTTATAACCTGACAGATTTGTGTTCATCCATGGTATAATATACACAGATGCTACCTTTAAAAAATTTAACATTCAAATCGTGGTTATTTTTTTAACAGAACTGTAAATGCAGCTTGATTTTATACTTTGGAGAATGAAATGGGACATTATGCTCATGCAGTTTTTTTTTTTTTTGCTCCTCAAAACATTACTGCTTCAAATGTAGACTTCTGTAATCAATACTCTTTAGTGATTGGCTACAGAGTTTAAATTTTCTCCTGTAATATTCTGAGTAACTTGGCCATTCTACATAGCTGTGCTACAGGTATCATGGCTTTACATCTGTGAGCAAAGAAAAGAGACTTTCTTACAATATTTTATACCTCTACTTATTTTAAAAGTTCACGGTTGATAAAAAATAATGACATTTCCATTCTATTCAGGGGTTACAGAAGGGGAATCCACTTTTTAAAGGACAGATTTATCTCAGTATCTCATAGTCTTAAAATTTGTACAGTTTTATCATGAAACCAACCAGCAAAAAGGCAATAAACTGGTAAGAAACAAGAACATCATAAAATGGGAGCCGTCATCTAAAACTAATTATTGACTCTTAAAAATGAATTATTAATCCCATGCAGCATTCAAGTGCATCATCATTTCTAGTTTTAGCCGGCAGTAGAAAATCACAGTGTCCAGAGGAAAAAAAAAATTATCTAGCAAAGTTATACAACCTTTTTGTTTGTTTTAAGTAGAGAAGAGGAGTTCTCTGGGGTTTAAAGATAATCTTTGGAAAGCTCAAGCCAGTGAGGTCATATAACAACCTCACAACAACAGCAACAACATTATGTCATCATGAGTTATGATCTCTGGGATATATGGATCACTACCTGGAAGACAGTTCTCAGTTCCTTCTTGAGAAAGAAAAAACAAGGTTGACTAAATGGGAATTTTTTAAATTCCTAGTAAATGACTTTAAAAAAAATATGATGGATATTTGTTTTTCTGCCCTGGGCAATGTTGGATTTCCCCACCCCAGCTTTCCTTTCTATGTTTTTCTTTTATCTCCTTTTTATTTTCTAGGTCCCTAGAGGTTTATCTTTACTAGCTTTGTGTATTACTACATGGAACAATTAACCCAAGTGTTCTGAACTTAGCTACTTCTACCTGAGGGCTCAGTGCTTTCTCAGCCTTACTCTGTCTTCTCCCATGGCCTCTATGTCTCTTCCTGGGCTCTCTTATGGTCAAGAAAAAGCAGCCAAAGAATCTATATGAGTGGGCTGGACAGAGAGAAGGGAAAGACTTATCTGATTCTTTTTTTCTTCCTTTAATAATGATTGCTGAGTTGAGATTCCTCAGGCTGTGCCTAATGAGCCAAACACAGAGATAACACTAAGCCAGTAACACAGCCAAGGAAAGAGACATGCATAAGAAGCCATGTGTGATACATAACAGGGCTTGTCAAAGCTTTGATTTGGGGATTCTGTTTGAAGGGGGTTCAATCAAATCTCTAAACTGACATGGCAAACTGAATTAACTAGTTGATTTAAATAATTAAATGAGATGCCTCTCAATCAAGTTGGACAAAGTAGACTTCAGTGAAGACATAAGGGGGGAAAACAGTTGAATTGATTTGGAGATCCAAATTCAATTGGGTGTTCAGATATTAGTTTGTTCAAACCATATCTTCCTAGTACATATCCCATCTCAAAGCTGGCTGAGTATGGAGCCAGGATTGCCTATGTCAATTTATCTTTAAGCCAACCATCTTCTTAGCATCTCTTTATCCACTCTGAGCTTAAAGTGTAGTATGGCTGCTTGCTTATGATCAAAATGGAGAATAAGAACATCTTCATTTTGCATATCCCGTACCTGCTTTAGATTAATTACAAGGCATTAAGCATCAGCAGGTGAACAGGCAAAACAGTTTTGTAACATTGTGCCAATCCAATTAACAAGGAGGGCATCAGGATGCCCCTGATATTTAATTTTATACTCAGAGATGCCAAATCATACTGCAGTGGGGAATTTGTAGTGCAATCATTCAGAAGAGTTTGAGGAATGCCTAATGTAAATATGGCAGGCAATGTGTCATTTAGAGATTTTTTTTAGAAACGATTTGTAGTGATGCAGGGAGAATTCAAGATACAGATTTACGTGTATAGGCAGTCCTCAACTCACAATAGTTCATTTAGTAACCATTCAAAGTTACAATGTCACTGAAAAAAAAGTGACTTACGGACATTTTTCACACCTGATTGTTGCAGCATCCCCATGGCCACATGATCAAAATTCAGTTGCTTGGCAACTGGTTCATATGTATGGCAGTTGTAGTGTCCCTGGGGTCATATGACTACCGTAATCAATGGGGGAGGCCAAATTCACCTAACGACTCTATTAATAACTTAATAACTGCAATGATTTGCTTAACAACTGTGGCAAGAAAGATTGTAAAAATGGAGCAAAATTCACTTAAGCTGTCTCACTTATCAACATACATTTTGGGCTCAGTTGAGGACTACCTGTATATCCCCTGCTTCCTTTAGGAGCTCAGTGAGGTAAATATGGTTCTCCTACTCTATAGTTCTCAGAAGGTAGATTAGGCTGAAAACATGGAATTGCTCTTAGTTCGCCTAATAAACTTCATGACTCTGGAAGAATGTCAGAAGCATAGAATCAAAATCATGTGAAATATTAGTACCACTTTATAAAGCCTTAGTAAGATCACACCTGGAATATTGTATTCAGTTTTGGTCACCACATTACAGAAAAGATGTTGAGACTTTGGAAAAAGTACAAAGAAGAGCAATTAAGATGATTAAAGGCTTGGGGACTAAAATTTATGAAGAACTGTTGCAGGATTTGGGTTGGCTAGTCCAGAGAAAAGAAGCACTAGGGTGGAATGTAATAGCAGTATTCCAGTATTTGAAGGGCTGCCACAAAGGAGAGAGTGTCAACTTCTTTTCCAAAGCACTTGAGGGAAGCAACAATAGATGGAAGCTAATCAAGGAGAGAAGCAACCTAGAACTAAGGAGAAACTTCCTAACAGTGAGGACAATTAACCAGTGGAACAGCTTTCCTTCAGAAGTTGTGTGTTCTCCATCACTGGAGGTTTTCAAGAAGAAACTGGACAGCTACTTGTCTGAAATGGCACAGGGTCCTGCTTGAGAAGGGGGCTGGACTAGAAGACCTCCAAGGTCACTTCCAGATTTATTCTGATTCTAATTTATCTTAATCCTGCCTTTACCATAACAGTTCTTCAAAGATAAAAACTGGCAGAGCAGAAGCTTTGGAAGCCAAGGCACAGATAGCCTTTATTTTCCAGGACAGCATTTCTACCATCTTTTATGGAGACAGTATTGAAGAGAAAACTCAACTGACTTCAGGTTCCTTGCCTAATTTGCAAAGTGTTGAAGATTTGTGATTGTGTGTTTTGAAAAGGTCATTGTACCAACTTGCCAGCTCCTATTACATCATCTTTCAGACTGATCACACAGTTGAATTTGTGGTATCACATTAAATTTCACTACAGCAAACTGTGATATCATTAAAGGGCTGAGGCACTTTTTCCCTCTTCTATTTTCTGAAGCAGAAGATAAAGCTGAAGTGTTTGAGAGAAAATTCCCCTTCACATATTATCTGAAAGGCAGTTGTGAGGAAAGATGGCAAACTGTTGACCAGTTAGTTACATTTCTGTAGTATATTTTATTTCTTTAAATTTAATGTCAGTGCAACTTTTTCTATCATTATTTTGCATGCTGAAATGTTAGTGCAATAAACTTTTGTTTCTACAGGGTTAAGAATATAAAGATAGATCAATGATTGGACGCATTTATTTAAAGGGTAGAAGCTACTCTGCCCTCTGGATTAGAGTAAATTTTATTTTAGGAGAAAACAAAACTACAAATAAATTGTAATCTCAGTATAATGTAGAATTAAGACTAATGAGGCAACATTAAATTAATGTATAATGCATTTTATAAGCCTTACCATCAGAGCTGCAGAAAGCTGTTTATTTGAGCTACAAACTTTAGTGAACAAGTTCCTACTGTTTTTTCTTCAACTGAGAACTCTGTCAGACCTTGATAGAGCCCATATTTGAGATAGAGCTGCTGAATGAGAAAGGAGAATTGTGCAAATACATATGCTTCTTCCTGATCATCTTTATTTATTATTATTTATTTATTTATTTATTGAATTTATATTGCTGCCTATTCGCCCATGGCAACTCGAGGCAGCTTACAGAATGTAAAACCATATTTAAAATAAAAAAAACAATAAAAACTAATAAAAAGAATCAAATAAATTAATAAAGTACAATAGAACAAAATCTGGGGAAAAAATAAATAAAAAATCACCCCCAACTCCTCCCCCCCCCCCCCGACGACAGCAGATCACACGAGCCATTTGATGGGCTCCATCCTGCTCTAGGTTCCCCAGGCCCACTGGCAGAACAGGCCTTCAGTGCATTCCAGAAGAGTATTAGTGAGGGGGCCATTCTAATTTCTGGGGCAATGATGTTCCAGAGAGAATGAGCCATCACGGAGAAGACTCTTCTTCTGAGTCCCACCAGGTATATCTCCTTCAGGGATGGGACCCGCAACATTCCCTGCCTCCCAGCTCTAGTGGGACAGGTAGATGTGACTGGCAAGAGATGTTTCCTCGGATAACCTGGTCCCAAGACATGAAGGGCTTTAAAGGTGACAACCGGTACCTTGAATTGCACCCGGAAGCAAATCATAAACCAATGAAACTCCCACAGGAGAGGTGAAACATGTGCACACCAGGGTCTGCGCAAAACTACGCGGGCCACTGCATTTTGCACCAACTGGAGCTTCCGGATGTTCTTCAAGGGCAGCCCCACATGTAGAGCATGTTGCAATAGTCAAGATGGGATTTATACCCCAATGCAAGTATTTTTGGAGATGTCTAGTTGCCGTCTCAGAGGCAGATCTACTTTTTGCCGTTCAGGGTGTGGAACAGGCAGATCTTTTGAGTCTGAAGGCATTGACTCAATTCTTCTTTCTGCAGGATCTGCTATTTTGCCTATTCATATGTTTCCAGTGTAGTTTGGGCAAATCATGACTGAATATACCATTAGGAAGCATCACAGACACAGGAGTTTCTGGAAACAGGAGTGAGACCAGTTTCAGGTTAGTGCTCTAAATCACCAATCCGTGGACCAGCACTAGTTTGCAGCATGCCAGCAACTGGTCCACACAAACAAGCAAAGCCCCATCTGTGGGATGCAGGCAGCATGCAAAGCCACTCTGCTTCCGGTCCTGGGAAAAAACCTTTTTTCCACAGAACCAATACCTGGTGCCCAAAAGGTTGGAGGCCACTGCTCTAAATTATTTCTGTATCTTCAAACAACACATAAGCAATCCACTAGGGCTTCTCGGGCCTTCCAATTTCCTCTCTTCAAGCTGCAACTGATATTGGGCAAAATTCAGTGAATAAGAGCAGTAGATAAGATCTTTATATTTACTTATTTATTACTAGATTTTTATCCCACCTTTATAAGCAACTCAAGGCAGTAAAGGTGCATAATACTCCTTCTTCATTTACATATTCCATCCCACCCCCCCCCGCCCCAACAATCACCCTGTGAGGTGATTGGGCTGAAAGAGATTGATTAGCCTCAAATCACCCAGTCTAAAGTGGGATTAGAATTCATAGTCCCTTGATTTCTAGGCTGGCGCCATCACCACTATACCAAATTGGCTCTCTTGTTTCAAATATGTGTATATGTATATATATTATTTATTTCTTTATTTGTATCCCATTTTTATTATTTTTATAAGTAACTCAAGGTAGTGAACATATCTAATACCCCTCCTATTTTCCCCACAACAACAACCCTGTGAGGTGAGTTGGGCAGAGAGAGAGAGAGAGTGTGTGACTTGCCCAAAGTCACCCAACCAACTTTTATACCTGAGCCAGGACTAGAACTCAGGATAACCTGGTTTCTAGCCTGGTGCCTTAATCACTAGACCAAACATATATACATATTAACTCCAGGTATACTACGCACTGCCAAAGTGTGGTCCTGAACCTCACAAAGCTTGCTTCCATCTCCTAAGTAAAGAGGAAAGTGATTGTTTCACCATCATTGGACATAACATTCAGTTGCCTTTCTAAATAACAGAATCGTGGTGCCAATGGTCAGGAAAGTACATTGAGGAGAAAAGAAAGGGGAACACATTGTGCATATGAAAAGCAGAACAGAAATAACTTGAGATTTTGATTTTAATTTCCACTCAAAGCAATCTTCTTTGTGTTTTTTAGGATGACAAGAACTTCTGAAAATTTCACCAACTTGTCCTGACAGGCAAATTGTAAATAATTCTGGCAATAATATTCCAGCGGATGATCTAGTTCATTTATAAAAGCAGTCTGCATTTTTGTTTGGGGTCTGAGGTGGGGGGAAGGCAACATGCTGATTGGGAAAGCTATCATTATCATGAGCTGTTGTGGTGACAACAGCTTCATGGGTTAAAACCTTTTGATGATATACAGTATTCAAGAATAGTAACTTTAAAAAAATGATTGGAACCAAAGCCAAATAAATTGATATGAGAAAAGGATAGCTGATGAATGTGAAGAAATTGTAATAGAGGCAGAAAGACTTGAACATTCATTACTTTTTGGGCAAGCCACCAATGCTATACTCTTCCAAGTCTCACAAATATTACAAAATGTTCACTTTTCCTGCTTCCCTAGGAAAGAAAACTCTGAATGTTGAAACAGTCTTGTAACATGTGACTCCAGCATTCTATCACTCATTGGGCTTGAAAGTTAAAGTTTTCAGTCACACACACACACACAATAATCTTTTTTGCTTTGCTCTCTGAAAACATGCAAATATAGAGACCAGTTTCATATAGCATGCTTAAACCATAATCAGGGCAAAGATGTTTACTGTGTGTAAATAACATGCTATATACCCAAAGATATAAATGATATCATGGCTTAACATGATGGTTTGCTTTATACAACAAGCTAATATAATGTCTGTCTGTCTTGTCTTGTCCCATCCCCCTTCACCCCACCTTAGCCTACCTTATCTTACTTTATCTTAGTTTATGCTGAACCACAAATGATCCAGATATATTTTTGCCTCGTCTAGGATGCTGTGTGAATGCAGAGACAGAGATGGGCTATATCTCTGTGAACTTTCAAATCACTTATATAGGTTTGGGGGAATTTGCATATAGAACTGTTTCTCTCTTGAATTCAGCCCTCTTCTGAATCAGTCCAAATTAGTCAAGTATTGATTACAATTTGTTCAAATACAGCTTACTACTCTAATAAGTCTTCATATATTACCATAGCTATCATTTTGGATCCTGAAAGACACAACAGACAGTGAATCTTGTTAGGACAGGATTGTCATAACTCACTGGAAGAAGTTGTCAGTCTGCTGATAGCTTTCAGATCTTAAAGAGGAAAAGGTAAGAAAGTGGATCCAAAACTCCACTGGAAAAATCTTCCCTGCGTCTTGTTTGCTCAGATGTGATCATCTCCCACATGGTAATAAAATCATTGCCATTTTATAGAAATTCAAACTTGGGGCCTGTAGCTGTGCATGCCACTGTGTAAATGTGAGCATTTTGCCTAAGGCTTATTCTTGTTCTTCTGAGTTTCTTTCTTGTATCCACTAAGATTGTTTGTTTTGTTACAAACACTTCTAAGTGAGGTAAACATCTTTATCACTCACATATACCTCAGCCTACCCCAGTCATTTGTGCTCATTTTGCCTTAATCTGCTCCAGTCTGCTCCCATAAGAATCATAATATGTAGTATCATCCTCTCTGAGAATTAAGATTGACAGAAGTGTTCTTAAAGATGACCAGATTTCTATGGTGTGGGTAGAAAAGGGTCTCTATTGTTATCATTTAAAAAAAAATCTTTACTGAGCACTCTTCTTTTCTTTTTAGGAAAAAAGGAGGTTTTCCTCTTCAGTCACATTTTAACAATCAAAAATAGCTCAATAGCTGTACCCTTAGAGGATGGGTTGTTTCTGAAATAGATTTTAATCTATTTTTATTTCTATAATTTTAATAACTTGAGAAGGAACTTTCTTAGTTTCACTAGTTTTCTAGACAGGAATATTCATCAGCTTGAACACATAAGTTTGTTGTGTCTTTGTAGGTTCCTGTTTAGCTGCTTGTTTCCCAAACATGCAATTTAAAAAAAAAAACTTGCTAGAAGGAACTTTTTTTCCAGTGGACTCATGCCATTAGAACTGTAAATCAGTCATCTAAGAATAGATGCTAGTGTCACAAGCACTAAAATGTTCCAGTTATCTGTTTTCATTTTATAAGTGTATCTTAGCTTGAGCACTAAACAAAATGAACTTTAGTTTATTTCCCTCCGTTGTGAGACTTTTGACAACTTTCTTTGCTGACTGAATGAGTTTTACAGAGGAACAAGCTGTGATCTCAAAATCCTTGTGGTTTATATAATAAAAGGTGAATAAGCTGATTTTAAATATCAAAGTAAGTGAATGTACCTAATTTTTGACTGACATTTTTGTCTCCCCACCCACATCTCATTTTCCCCCTTCTTGTATCTCCAACTTTTCTGACAGACCTTGAAGTTCTTCTATCTATTGGCTCCTTCCTCCAGCTCCGTTCTATCAAAATATGTTTTCCTTCAAGCTGCAACATGTGGCTCTATCTATGGCTTCCTTTTATCCCATCAACTTGTCTTTCATCCTCCTATCTTGGATGATGCATCAGCCTTTGGGTTCCAAACTTTGGTCTTCCACCCAGCCGTAAAGGATTAACTATTAGCAGCCATCCAGCAAAGCTTTCCTTCTAGTAATGTTCTCCTTTTCCTTTGAAGGTTTTTCAGAGATTGTCAATACCCATTTTCAACTAATAGAACCTTAACCCTTTGATAAGGTGTTCACATTTGTGGGCAGTGATGGATCAAGGATACTGTATATAGTAATCCTAGGCCAAGTTGACTGATGGTGTCATCTCCCACTGATGTAAAGCTTTGCATTTTAAAGTAGCCTTTGTTTTTGGAGGAGGGTGTTGTTAGCTTCCCTAAACTTTGGCACTCTAGGCTAGTGCCTACTCTATCTTAAAGCTTAATGCTGTGTGACAATTGGAACCTGGAAATGGAAGGCTCTCAGGAAAGAAGCTGACTCGATGGGATGCCGAATGTATGGGTAGTCCTCAACTTACAATCACAATTGAGCCCAAATTTTTCATTGCTAAGCAAGACATTTGTTAAGTGAGCTTTGCCCCTGTTTTATGACCTGTCTTGCCACAGTTGTTAAGTGAATCACTGCAATTGTTAAGTCAGCAGCATGGTTGTTAAATGAATCTGGTTTCCCCCATTGACTTTGCTCGTCAGAAGTTCACAAAAGATGATTCCATGACCAGGGGACAATGCAACGCTTATAAACACAAGCCATTTGCCAAGCGTCTGAAATTTGATCACATGACCAAGGGGATTGTGCAACGGTCATAAGTGTGAGAAATGGTCATAAGCCACTTTTTACAATGCCGTTGAAACTTTGGTCACTAAATGAATGGTTGTAAGTTGAGGACCTACCTGTATTTCAGAACTTGGGGAAACGATCTAGAACTTAATTTACAGGGTTCAAGCAATGCCGGATGCCCCTCTGCCTTCCTGTCCCTTCCCCCATTCCTTTCTGCCTGAAGATATTGCCTCATTCGACTAGGCCTGGATCAGTAGTCTATTTATTCAGTGAGGAGGATTGCATATCCTATTTCATCTTTCATAGCTGAAGGAAAAAAAAATCTACAAAGGCATTTCAGCTTATTTTTCAAAATGTCCCTTTAAAGCGAAAAGATAATTTGACTATTTTTGTGGGGAAGGGGGAATACTGTGCAGCTTTTTAAAAAAATAAAAATATAATGGAATTAATCATGAAGATTATTTTTAGTAAAAGTTCAACTTTATCCATGTATTTTAATGTGGGAAAAGCCTGTCCTTTTCCCTCTACTAATGTCTGATGCTTTCCAGCCCTCCTGTGAGGGTGTTTGAATATCTTAGGGGGCTCAGGAGTGGAGGAGAACTTCCTCCTGGATCCTCTCTGTTTTCTTTCGTGAAAATGACATTCCTAAGCTGTTTCACTTTCTGACAGGAAATGGAACCTTGCCAAAAATGATTAAAGTCCAAGAAAGCATAACAGTTCCAAAGCTGTAGCAGTTCTTTAGGAGTCCCGAGTTTGACATTATGTCAAACAAATGTGAAATATTGTTTATTAAATTTGAATAATGCAGGGGAAAAGGGAGAAATGGGCCTTGGCTTATCGTGCTTAGGTTCTTTATTAAGTCTGCAAAGGACTTCCTAGCTTTAATAAATTGAATTAAATTCAAAAATATACATGCATCTGGAAATCCTGGTTTCGTATTAGTCTCTGTTGTAATTTGAATGTGCATTCTTGAAGTCCCACCAAGCGAGGTGCTTGCGTGAGGGGGAAATGTTTTTAGTTTATCTCCCTCTGCAGAGACCCTTCTCTTTTCCCCTCCCCCCAAAAAGATTTCTAATACATGGAAAAGACTCTAAGGAACTAATAGTTTTCCTGTCCGCTCAAAAAATAATTGCATTCTCAGAAATGTATAATTAGAATGAACTTTTAGAGTTTAGGATAGTGTATATAAATGTCTCAGCTTCTAAGCTAGTTTATTCTAGAAGTTAAAACATCAGGCAAGAAACCAGGAGACTGTGAGTTCTAGTCATGCCTTAGATATGAAAACCAGTTGGGTGACCTTTGGCCAGTCATTCTATCTCAGCCTCATAGGATTGTTGTTGTGAGTAAAACAGGAGGAGGAAGGAATATGAGGATATTCAAAAATATAATTTCTACTTAATAATGTAATAGCAAAAGCACTT
This sequence comes from Pseudonaja textilis, assembly GCF_900518735.1. The sequence goes on along the minus strand of NW_020769315.1, from coordinate 32,159,967 downwards.
AGATTTATATATTACTTTACAGTGCTTTACAGCTCTCTCTAATTGGTTTTCAGAGGCAGCATATTGCCCCCAATAATCTGGGTCCTCATTTTACCCACCTCAGAAGGATGGAAAGCTGAGTGAACCTTGAGCTTGGTGAGATTCAAACTGCCAAACTACAGGCAACTGGCAGGCAGCAGAAGTAGCCTGCAGTACTGCACTCTAACCACTGTGTTACCATGGCTCATAATGATTTATAATCCAGAGAATCTTTCTATCCTGAGGGGTTTCCTATCACCCCTTTCCACTGGTCAAGTTTGCTGATTCATTATGGTCAGATTTCAGGGCCTGTACAAATTTCCATTGCTAAAAATATCCCTGGAAATGCAACACCTGAAATGGTGGCCTTCTGTGTGTGTGTTTGTGTGTGGGGTCTATGCAGGTGGTGTGTGTGTATGTGTGTGTGGTAATGGTGGTGGAACTGAGATAGAGGAATCTGCTTTAGGGATTGAAATTAGCACTAGCCTTATACAACACTTGCTCTTCTATCTTTAGTGCCTCCCCACAATACCACCAACCCAGTGATGGGATTCAGCCAGTTTGCACCAGTTCAGGAGAACTGGCTGTTAACTTTCTGAGCAGTTTGGTGAACCGGTTGTTGGAAGAAAAACATTAGGGCAGAAAACTAGTTGTTAAATTATTTGAATCCCACCACTACACCAACCTACTGTTTGGACAAGTCAATGTTGTGTATATAGAAATATGGGGAAATCTGATTAAGAGCATTTTCATCCATTGTTGTGTTGGATGGGACTGCATGTGCGGTTGTGGCCTGAACGTAGAGATTTGATATTTGATTTTGTGCCTACATAAAATGGAAACTGAGACTGTCTTTTTAGTGTGTCTTAAAATGCTATTCGCCCCTCCATCCAAAAAATGAATTTGGAGTTCCTGAATTAATTTGGAATTAATTCTATTTCTTGGATTAATTTCTTTTGATTTCTGCACTTCTCTAGCTTATACAAAGCAATTTATGGCTCAAAGTAGGCATACTAAAAAAATGGTCTCTTTCAAAAAAATATTTGAGAATATTGTGGAAGTTTGGAAAAAAAAAAATCTGAAAATTGAGTAAAGCGTATTGATGACTGAATGCATCCCGAAAGAAATAAATTGGGTATAGATTGATCCATGAATCTCTGACCCCTCTTATTTTGTTTTCTGAAAAGTGACAATTTGGTAATAAATGTAATAAAGCATCAAATGGCTTTACTTTTGTAAGAGGATTTCATGTGAAAACGATTAACCTCTTTTTACAGTTAGTAATTTTATTTTTTTTAAATAAACCAAATAGCCCCAGTTCAGAAAAAAGCATTAAATCAAGTTTATCAATAACTACTTTGATTCATGTTTTACTGACTCATACAGACCTTCCTCCCCTCCCTCCCTCCCTCCCTCCCTCCCTCCCTCTCTCTCTCTGTATACAGTAATCCAGAGTTCAGCATGGGGACAAAAATTTCCCAGTTACAACAATCTCCAAGACAAAACATGTTGAACTTGCATAACAAGAGAGAAAACTGTGGAAAGTGTGTCCCCCCCACCCCCCACCCCGCTACTTTCCACTCCAGGACTGTGTTGCTCCTTTTTTAAGAGCTGTCATTTTTGTTAGTTTGCCAATGTCATTGGAGATTTGTGTATGCGTGTGTGTTTATAGAGTTTAATAGGGACCACTAGTATCATCATTCAGGAAGGACAGCAGTTCATGTTTACATTTCAGACAAGCAAAATTGATTGTACAAGTCAGTCAATGTCACTGAGCACTATTTGTCACTACATAAGCAGCCACAGTCTGTGTTGCTATAAATGCAGGAGGACCAAGGAATAAATCACATGAAGCATGGGAGTAGATTGAATCCATTCATCCATAATTGGAGTCCTCTCATCAGGTTTGCTCTTTTTAGCCAGGGTTCCAATATGGACTGCCACAAAAAGAAAAAAAGAAAACCCCTCTGGTGTCAAAAGTATCAGAGGACAGATTGCTGTCTCTATATCAGGGGTGGGCAACTATGGCCCTTTTATGACTTGTGGACTTCAACTCCCAGAATTCCTGAGCAAGCCATGCTAGCTCAGGAATTTTGGGAGTTGAAGTCCACAAGTCATAAAGGGGCCATAGTTGCCCACCTCTGCTCTATATATTTTGATCTGATTAATAAAGTTGAAGATTAGATGGGGGTCTGCTTCACAAGCATCACACTGAGGAAATCCTGTGTTTGCCCCTCACCCACAATAATTTTGTAGACAGTTGTCAACCAATCCTCTGATGAATGTAGCCCATATATGGCAAATAGTTGCAAGTATATGGCTGGAATATACATATGTTTAGAATGTATTTGAATATTAGTACGGACAAATAGGCATCTCACTATGCAGCAACAAAATTATAACCAATCAACTCACAAGAAATTGGACCACGTCTCAGTAACAACAGTCAGCCAATCAAACAGTCCAAAACTAGACTATGATTCAGAAGTAACTGAATAAACAACACTAATGCTTATTTGTAGCACATAAAAAGCTAATTAAAGACCTGTGTTCCAACAGACAAGCACAATTCAAAGCGCACCAACAATGTCTCCTCGAATGGTGATGAAAGGTTTGCAATCAAATAGCCAAGCTCGGAGCTCAAACCAACAGCCCAACATTCATATGTTAGTTTTTAACTTGTGTATGTAAAAAACCAGAAAGCATGTGGCATAGACCAATGTTATATATTATGTGACTCTTCCTTGAGAGAGTTCAGATCATATTGGTTTTCCTGTCATCTTCCATGCAGGTATCTCAGTGATACTATGTAGTTAAACAATGCTACAACAAAGAAGATTCAAAATGAATTCACTAGATCTCTGGCCATTTTATAGGTGTGCTGCTCATAGTCCCTGGAACCACTGAATAAAATAAACAATGATAAATAGGGAAATATTCCATTAAAAAGAGTTACCATAATCACTTGTCAATCTCATAAATGAAATATTCCACGAACCACTCTATTCTAAGTCTACACATTTGGACCCCTAAACACAGAAATAATTTGGAATTTACAATTCCAAGAGGCTTTTACTCTTCATCATCTAAATACTAATCACATCTGAACCTGCTTATTTTTTTTCCAAAATCCATCAAGTTTGACTAGATGTTGCCATCTTTAAGATAAAAAAGGAAACATACAAATAGATTTTAAAAACTGACTAAAAAGATACTTAACCTATCAGTGATGAAAATATTATTATTATTATTATTATTATTATTATTATTATTATTATTATTATTATTATTATTTTAAAAGTTTTTTAAAAAGAGAAAAATAATACACATTAAAATAAACTAAGAAAGAAAAAGAAGAAATAAAAGAAAACTAAAGTGTAAAAAAGAGATAAAAGTAGAAGAAAATTGTAGATTTACTTCTTTCTCTAAAATTACACTCTTTCTATAATCTATCCTGTCTAATCATCAAAACTATAGTTCTATCATCTTCACCAATCATTCCTTCATTATAGGTATTGCCAAATCTTCCTATCTTTGTGCCTACAACAATCTTGCTGCAGTTATCATATATTAAAACAAAAATCTGTGACTTATTTTCAACTACTTTCCCATCAATCTCAAGAAGAAAAAATCTGGTTTCAGTTGTATGTTAATCTTTAAAATACTCTAAATCAGTGACTGCATTTAAATCTCTAGCTTTCTTGCAGGTCTACCAAGAATGGTAAAATGACCCCTCTTGTTCACATTTCCAACATAGATTTCCTTTATTGATTTTAGATATTTTTTCTGGTGTCATATATACAGTATAATTATTTGTACACAATTTTCTTTCAGAGTCAGTCTTAGAGGATTTAATGCAATACGATAAATTCTTTGGTGTACTTTGAATCTTTCTGGTTAACAATTATGTCCCTCTGCCATCAGTTGGTCTCTTTATTTTATTCTATAGTTCCTTGATAGAAGTCTAGCCACATTGCATTGCACTCATTTCGGAAGCACTGAGGCACTTCTGGGTTGAAAAGATTAACTGATGGTATAACTATTGCCTGGGAAACAGTGCATTAGAGTCTCCATTTATGCCCTCTGCAGGAGCTGGAGTGAAGGATGAGAGTTCACCCTGTCCCACAGCAGCATTTGGGTCTTGAATGCAAGCTTACTGCTTGTTGAGACAGTGTCCTAACCATGTGAGCCACCATGCTCCTGTATAGAATTCTAGCATCTCATAGTATGTTAACTATTTGCCTTTGCCTATTATTTCTCACCTATAAAATGTTTCTTGTGTTGAGAGCCACAAAGATGTTTTCAGAGAACAACTTACTTTTGTATCTATTCCATATTCTCAATATGGCATATTTAACATAATGATTTTTGATCTTGATTTTGTCATACCAGAAATATCCATGGCACCCAAACTCTGGTCACGCTCTTCTAATTCCAAAAACCCTTTGCTTTTCAACAGCACCCATTATTTTATCCAAACCAAATACAGTGGTAATTTGGTACTTGGCTGCTTCAAAAGTTGTATTTGGTATTCGACACATTTTGATGCAAAAATGTTGTCCTGGTACTTTTTTTTTTTTTATTCAGTGTGCTGTGATAGGAAAAGGGGACAATTATGGAAAACGGACAGGAAGTTGGCTATTCTGAGAAGGTTGCTGCAAAAGATAGTGGGGGATGGCCTCAGAGAGCAGACAGGAAGTCAGCCATGCTGAGAAGATCATTGACATAGAAAAAGGGACAGACAGGAAGTCCTTCCTAGCTGAAACAAAGGGTCATGTGGTAAGTCACATGGTTTGTTTGGCGTCATAATTTTTAGTACTCATTGTGTCTCCTGGAAGCAATTAATGATGAGTACTGAGGTACTCGTATAGCAAGCTGCAGAATGCAACTTCAAATAAGGTAAATCTGGTTCTCCTATTTTATTTGCATCTTTAACATCTTATATTTAATTTGTGGTCTTTACTCTTGCCAACTTAAGATATCATCTTTTGCTACTATTTAAATGATGTGTGGATTGTCAAAAATGGTATTGACTGAAACCAAAACATCATTCTAAGCAAAACATTCATTTTTGTTATAGAAATTCTTTACAATGACAATTATAATTTATCCCATGTTAAAGTGAGGAAACTACTCCTAAAGGAATAGATGAAAAATGATCATTGTTTCCATGAGTCAATCACACACTTTATATGACTATGGTTAATTTTACCCAATGCAGCAAAATAATTAGAATATGGAGAATATACAGTATTCTCCGTATTCATCGCTCTCATCAGTATGCTTCCAAGATTTTTGCTGATTCAGAAATATTCAATTTTCCCTAGGAAAAATGTAATCTTATACAATGATCACATGTCTTTATATACTATAATGTAAATGCACATTATTTAGATAAAGATGGAAGATGATGCTTTGGATTTGCATACATTTTGCATGAAAATTGACAGGTTTCTAAAAGAGCAAATACTTTCTACATAGTTATTTATTAGGAAGTACTTGAGAAATACACCACAGTTGTTTTAGCTTTTAAAAGCACTCAGGTTTAAAAGAGAGTAAATAAACAGAGGGTGAAAACGTTTAGAATTTAAGAAAAGGGATGACTTCTTTGTGTTGTTTGTGTGTGGGAATCACTCATTTCTTCAGCCTTTGAAATCTGTGGATTCATAGGTTGTCAAGTTATAATGAATACCGAGTAATTACCTTTGGATACGTTCTGATAGTGTTTTCCAAAGCTTTAAGAAATGATTCTTGCAGATATGATATATGTCCCCACAGGATACAGCTACAACTAGATTAAAATAACCATCCTATGCCTAAATCAGATGGTTAATTAATTTAGCATTCTTACCATGCCCATTTATAAATACGGGGATAGATTGATAGAAGTGTCTCAAGAAGTATATAAGAACATCACTTCTTTGACATATAACCTGTTAGGCTAAATATTGTGGCTCTAATTAATGTTTCTGTTGCTGGAAACGAAAACCTCAGTAGAAGATGATAAAAAAATTAATAATATTTAAAGAGATACACTATATTAAGAAGGGTAACATTTCCTTCTTCTCCTTCTAGGAAGATAGCATATCAACATACAATACATATTTGAACAAGTTTAAAAGCAAGCAACTTTAATAGGAGTGCATTCATTGTCAACATATGATACAGAAAAGGTCAACAGTTAATTAAATAATCCATCACCTTAGGACAGAGAGCAGTTCTCAACTCTGACAGCCCATGGCAGAAATATTAAAAGGTCAAAAAATGAGTTACTATAGGGTTCTAGTTCGTTATTCTACATTATAAAGATGTGGCATGACTTGAGAAACATGAATCTGAACAGGGGAGCAGAGGGAGGGGAAACAATGATGGGTGAACCTCTTAGTTTAAAATCCATCCCTTTTCTTTTCTCCTTTTCTTCAAGCTTTCTTGGAAAAAGTTCAGGGTTATTTTCCCCCTCCAAGATTATTTGAATGAATAGAAAAGATGAAAGAAGCCACATTAGCCCTCAATAAACTGTTGGGATTATAATGGAACTTATTGGTGGACAAAATAACAGTATTCTAATCGTTGGGATATTGTTCTAACTTTCAACCAATGAAAGTGATAAACACAGTTCATCTATAAGAAATAAGAGAATGCCCTATTGTAGCCTTTAATACTCCTTTGGGATGATATGTCTTGATTCAGTGACATACCACTAAATAATGGGAGGATTATTTCTTATTTAAGTTTTTTTTCTGTGTGTATGAAATTAAAAAAAAAATGCATGTTAAACTTCCAATGGGCTTAATATTATTGTAAAAGGTAAGAGTTCTCCAGATGTTTTGGGGTTAAAGGAACTCTTTGTGGGCAACTTCACAAGAAAATGTTCTCCTCTCTTTTCTAATGTTTTTTGAAGACTTTCCCTGAAGTATCAGATGGAGTTAGTGACTTCCCAGGAGTGTTTGTGAACTTAGCTTTGAAGAAGTTACAACTTCCTGCATATCTTGACAAATGAATTTGATGTAAGAGTACCTCGAATTTTTGACTTACTACCACTGGGAAAGTTATACATACTTTATTGATCCACATATAACATGACATATATCTTGTACTGAACATAGATGTGAACATGATGAACATAGATGTGCTGAACATAGAAGCATAATATCTGAACGTTTGAAGAATAATTATATGAATCCTATACAAAATCATACACAAAGACATGATTTTCAGTCCCAAATCTATTCATTTTCAATTGAACGAATGAACATAGTTTCTTGAAAGCCAAATACTCTCAGAGTATTTAGATTAATCAGATAAAACTTTGTTTCAAATCTCTGATTTATTGAATTACATTTTCTTTAAAAAAAACAACCCAACAATTTATGCACACAGTTATGCATCTGTTGCTGCCCTGCTTGCTTTCCCATCTTTTCAAGTGCAGCCTGTCCTTATCAGGCAGCCTACATTGACTGATTTTTTTTTAAAAAAAAGCGAAGTAGGGACAGAACAAATTATACTTAGATAGGGGACTGCAATGAAATTTTGAGAATTACAAAGAAAAATACATTTTTTATTGTTGTCAAGAAAACAACTGAGAAATGCCTATGTAGTCAATGGAATGAACCCAAAATGCAAAGGAAACTTTATTTTTACCATTTATTAGACCATCTAGGCAATATTCACAATTATCTAGTCTGCCCCCGGCTCTATTCATGTCTATATAAAGAGCCCTGGGGGTGCAATGGTTAGAATGTAGTATTGCAGGCTAATTCGGTCAAGTGACAGAAGTTCAATCTTGGCTACCTCAAGGTTGACTCAGCCTTCCGAGATGGATAAAACGAGGACCCAGATTGTTGGGGGCAATATGCTGACAATGTAAACTACTTAGGGCTGTAAAGCACTATGAAGCGGTATGTAAGTCTAAATGCTATTGCTATATGTCAGCTATAGCTGGATAGAAGCAAATGTGGGCTGTGTGGGTGATTGTCAGAATGATGACAGCATTGTTGTATCCCTTTTATATGTGTGTCTTAATGAAAGCAGCAAGTTCCTGTTGTTACCCACGAACAAATGTGTCTTAAATATATCAATCAGCCATCTGTCTCTGTGGTGTTTGATCTGGAAGGGGTGTTTTATATCTTCATTTAATGTTGTAGCTGAATGTGGACAGACATATGTGGAGAGTTCATGTTAAAAGTAAAGCTGGAGATGTTGTATTAACATATTTTCCCTTTTCTTCTTTTAGTCAATGAGTTTCTATTTTGCATAGTTCTGTAATCCAATATATTTATTTCCTGTGCCTTTATCTCTGATTACCACCACCCCTTTTCACATATTATATTTGTTCCTTTTGTTGTCCACAATACATCATCCAAACTGTAAATATCTTGATTTTCTCTTAGCCTAATAAAATGTAACTAGGTCACCTTGAAGTTTCATCCCTTTATTTACTCAATTCAATTAGTCTCATCCTCTCAAAACTTTCAATTTATTTATTTAGCGTATGATATAGAGCACATGGATTACAGCAAACTACAACTTTCAGCCTGTTACCTCCAGGAAACAGGAAGCATCCCAAATTTTTGCATTTTTCTCTCTGTCTCCCCCTCACACACATCCACCCTACAATCCCACAGTGAAGGTACATACCTAAGATATATTTGAGTTATACCAACAATCAGTGAGCTTGTTCTTCGTAGTTTCATATACTACATTGCCCAAAGTGATTTTTGTGTCTTGTGTGAAATATACAAAGGCAAAGGGGAAAAATAAATGCAGGACTTCCTCATGCAAGGCCTCACGATGGGGTTTACTTTATTGAGATTTTTGTTTGTATTGTATTGTTTTCTCCTATTGCTAAATAAGAAAAAAATTCACTCTCTCATGTGTGTACACCTTATTCAAAAGTATAACTTTCCAGAAGACAGCTTCCAACTTTGAAAAACTAGATGTTCCAAAACATGAAGAGAAGGAGCATCAAGTGAGATTGGGGGTGGGTGGGTGGTTCTTGGCATTCGGCCCCTCAAAAGACTTACAAGATGGATCAAAACTTGCTGGCACAGATGATACCCAGGAACTGAGCCATCTAAGGAGATAAAAGTGTTTCTAAGACCCAGAAGGAAACTGATTGCCAGAACAAGGACCAAAGCATTGATGATGAATCTATTGGGTTCTGTTAGCAGACAAGCTGCCATACTGGGCAGCAACTGTTCACTTGCAAGACATCTTCAGAGTCAGTCCTGTGTAGAGCACATTGCAGCAGTCAAACTGTGAGATATGAATCTATTGTGAGGGCTTCCTAGACTCCAAAGGCTCAGACTTGCCTACCAATTGGGAAAAGGTAGGCAAATCTAACTGTTGCACTAGCATGAACTCCAGGTCCAAGAGGATCCTTGACCTGACAACTTGCCCTGCCACTTCAGGAGAACAACCACCTCATTCAGGGGTGGGATTCAAACGTTTTAACAACTGGTTCTGTGGGCGTGGCTTAGTTGATGGGTGTGGCTTGGTGGTCATGTTATTGGCTGGGCGTGGCCAACTCAATATCACTCACATTGAGGCATGCATCTCCTTGCCTGGCGTCTCATGACTGTGGGGATGCTGCAACAGTCGTAAGTGTGAAAAATGGTCATAAGTCACTTTTTCAGTGCCATTGTAACTTTGAATGGTCACTCCACACAAGCAAAGTACCAGCAAAGGAGGGGAAAAAAACTCCAGAGACATTCCTGAGACAGGAAGTCCAGTCCTGCCAAGAATGCAATAAGGTTAACGGAGAGGCAGTTTCTGTAAGCAACACCAGAATGTTTCCTTCCTGCCTTCCTTACAGGATTAGGCCAGTAATTTCTTCTAACAACTGGTTCTCTGAACTGCTTAGAATGTTAACAACCAGTTCTAGCAAATAGGTGCGAACTGGTAGAAACCCACCCCTGACCTCATTAAGAAACCATACTGGAACTGGAAACTTACCTGACTGTTCACCAACAAGCACAACCCTCTCTCACACACACACCAAATTTGGTTGTTGACATTTATAACTGAATTGCACTAATATTATTTTGCAGATTCAAGCATAGCTGTAAGATATGTTAGTCCACAACTGCATGAATGTAGGTGTATGAAGAGTCTATATTTCACTCTGCTTAGTTTGATCTGCCTGCAGGGGTGGGTGTTTTTATGATCATTGCTGCTGCTTCTAAATGTTCTGTCTTCATTTTTGCAGTCTAAACTGCACACAGTTCCTTCTGTGTTGTCCGCATCCGTCTCTCTCTCTCTCTCTCTCTCTCTCTGCTGAAGTCTGGCAAGTGCTATATGATTTACTCTCACCGTAAAGTGGTTTGAGAGACTTTGTATGCAAAGCAATAAAAATAAATAAATTGAATTGAACTGTGGCTTCACCTCCCCACTTTTTAGTGTAAAAAAAAAAACACCCCCCCAAAACCTCTCTTGAATCAAAGCTGCATGTCATATTAGAAGAAAAAAGGGACAAGATTAAGACTCCACAAGAGGAAAGAAAAGGTGACAGAAAATGTCAGCATTCCCTTTGCATGAAGCTCTCTGTCAGGGATGGATAGAATAAAGGAACTATGATTGTTTTCTCAGTGCAACAAATGACTATATAAGTCAGATGGAAATCTTTTAATTTGAACCTGCTGTTTTGGTGTAAATTCTCACAGCCATGTTCCCCCCCCCCCACCTTTTTGCACAACTTTATTAAATTTGCTCACAGCCATTTCTGTGACGACACTGAATTCATGGGACACTCTTCGGACATCTTATTCAGGTGCAGCAAATACTTTCAGGAAGAGCTCTTGATAGGTACAAGTCCAGCATTGAAATTTCACCTCAACTGGACTTATTTTTTGCACTCACCCAGGTGTACAATGACACCTATCTTTAGGCATCCTTCACCAAGGGAAAGAACTTATGTGTCTTTATATTGTCTACTTGCAACCTATTATTTGGTCTTGTTTTCTAGGAAGCAAACAAGGGGAGTCTTTGGTAGCCTCAACAACAGGCACTTATTATTAATATTATTATTCTAATAATAAACTAACTTATAAACAAAAATGTTTAATCATTCAAGTTCTTTGCCTGAATGACCCATGGAGAGTGGGACACATTTCCTGCTTTTAGTATTCCAGAAAGCATAGGTTGGTTCTTCACATATTCAGTCAGAGAAGAGAAGGGAAATCTAGTATTTCAAGTTCCTTTTCTATCTTCTATTTCTATGTGTCCATCCCACTATCTGTCTGCCTACCTGTCTATTTACCTACCTATCTACCTATCCCTAATCCTAAATTTTTAATGTTTAAATTGGCATGCTGACCAATGTTAAAATCAATAAAAGCTACAGTGAGGAATGAATTTATTTGGATTAAATTCATGTGCTTTTAATTTTATAGGAAAGTTTTTGAAATGCAAATGCCACCAGCAGGTGAGAAGAGAAGGTTTCACCCTTCTGTCTTTTGCTGTAGTCCTTCAAAGAATTCACTAACTTGAACCTACAGCTTGGATATAGAGAAAAGGGAAAACTTCATCAAAGGCTTCGTAGGGGACTTCATCCTCCTAGTGCAAATAGAAATTAGAGGCATGAGATATTGTTCAATATACTCAAGAAAGGGAAGGATACTTGGATCTTGATTATCGAATTGCTGTTAGTTACAGCTCAATAGCTATGCATTAAAAACCCAGATTATATCAAGGCATGTTCAGATTGGATTCTGATCATCAGATTGGATTTAGAAAATGAGGTTTTTTTGCTCACTGCATAACAAACTTGGGTTCATAGAATAAAACCCCTAACTGCAATTCATAACACCACTTTGAATTACTACTACAAGGGGTGAGGTGGAAGGCAGGCATAGGATCTTACGTATTTTGGACTGCATCCCAAAGGTTTTGTTTTTGCTTGAAGACTTTTGCTCCTCATCCAAGAAGCTTCTTCAGAACTGAAGAAGCTTCTTGGATGAGAAGTGAAACACCTTTAAGGAAAAACAAAGTCCACTTGCCTTTTGGAAAAAAGTGCACCTTTGGGACAACCATGTCCTGGATGACTAAGTATCACCCTAGACGTTTAGACTGCATCGGTGTATTTCTAAATTAAATTTCCTCTGATAAAGAGAAAATCAAAACAGATTTGCCATCAGGGAAAGGCATGAGTAGAAAATCACAACATCTCAAGAATATCTATAAAATTCTGCCTTTTGCTACTTTTCAGAGAGCAAGTTCGATCCCAGGTAGTGGCTAATATTTGCTCCTGCTTGAGTGGGGGGTTGGACTAGGTGACCTCCAAGGGCCCTTCCAACTTTGTTATTCTATGTTCTAATGTGTCAAGGAAAATGGACACCTCACAGATTCCAACATGTATCGGCTGCAGTGTGGAAAACAGATTCTCAGCAATTTTCCTCTATTAGTTTTCATCTATAACACTTCCATTCATGCATTCAGGGTAGAATATGCAGACTCTCACATTCTTCCTTGTCTCCCCTCAAAAAAATCTGTGAGGAAATTGATATAAAGCCAACCAATGTTTCATATGTTACTTCAATACTGCACTCTCCTCTATTGAAGGCAAACATTTTATCCCAGGGTGGGTGAAACAATTGCCAGGGGCTCTACATACAGAATCTCCCACCCAAAATATGGTTCATAGGGATCAATTGTTTTCATTCAGGGTAGTAAAACTAATCAGAATAACAGAGTAACAGAGTTGGAAGAGATGCTCAGGCAGAAACCCCTATACTATTTCAGTCAAATTGTTGTCCAATCTCTTCTTAAAAAACACCAGTGTTGGAGCATTTATAATTTTTAGAGGAAAGTCTTTCCACTGATTAATTGTTCAACCAGAAGCCAAAGTTTCAATATTTAGGGATTTTATTTTTTAGGCCATTAAAAAGTAACAAAAAATGAGGAGAGGGAAGTGGGGAAGATGAGAACCCTCCAGAATCTTTTAAAAGATCCAGTTTGACTTTCAAATTATTTTGTCAGAGAAATTCTCAAATAAATAGTGTTAACTGGCATAAATGGTAGGCTAACAGGACCATTTTCAGAGATGACAAAGATAGAAAGTCACAATATATGGTCATGATAGTGGCGGGCTTTGGCTTTGTATTTCATTGGTAAACATTAACAAGTGTTTCTCATAACAGAGAAATACTGTGCTGGTTCCTGATTTCAGGCAAGGTGGTCCAGATATGCATGGGAGAGGCAAGTTAGCTGAGACTGATAGTCTTCTTGTCCTCTCATGGTTTACTCAACTGGAGATGATAAATTATTAGCTAGCGACTCCAATTTTGGTAAAGAAACAAAAATAAGGCCTATTAGGTAAGCTATCTTGGAAAGAAACAATGCCTAATCAACTTCTATCTTTGAGACTCCCGGCCATAACCTTCTCCCCACTACATAACTGACTGAATCTGTAGGATTTTGATCCTACAGTATTTGCTTTGGATGAAAAGACCAAATCTGAGCCAATGCACAGTACCCCTGGTTAGGATAATGAATCATACCTGAAATGTGTCTTCTGCATTAATTTATTACTTGACTCAATATTTTGGCACTTCATCATCATCAAGAGCCTCAGTGGTGCAGTGGTTAAAATGCAGTACTGCAAGCTACTCTTGAAATTTGGCAGATCGAATCCCACCAGGTTCAAGGTTGACTCAGCCTTCCATCCTTCCAAGGTGGGTAAAATGAGGACCCAAATTGTTGGGGCAATATGTTAACTCTGTAAACTGCTTTGAGAGAGCTGTAAAGCACTATAAAGTGCTATATAATATAAGTCTATAAGTCAGGGGTGGGATTCAAATTTCTTAACAACTGGTTCTGTTGGCATGGCCTAATTTGTGGGCGTGGCTTGGTGGTCATGTGACTGGGTGGGCATGGCTTGCTGACTGGGTGTGGCTAGGTGGTCATGTGTCTGGAATGGTCATGGCCATGTGACTGGCAAACCAAATATAAGTGGTCCTCGCTTAATGGCCAGTTGCTTAGTAAGTGTTCTAATTTACGACTGACCTCCCCAGAGGTCTTGACCTGTTTTTGGTGTTTAGACAGCAATGCACACACAGACACGCACATGCACACACACTTATGACCAGTTACAGCATCCCACACAGTCTTGTGACTGAGTTTTTTTATGTTTTTTGCCAGTTTCCAAGGCCTGGGGAACCCCGGAGAGGGCAGGCCGAGGCCCGGCGGGCTACAGGGAGGCCCTAGGAGGGCAGGGTGAGGACCAGCAAGCTACGGGGAGGCCCAGGGAGGGCAGAACAAGGCCCAGAGAGCTATGGGGAGGCCTGGGGAGGGCGGGGTGAGGCCCAGCGAGCTACAGGGAGGCCCAGGGAGGGCAGGGTGAGGCCTGGGAAGCTACGGGGAGGCCTGCAGAGGGGAGGGAGTAAGTTGAGTGGTGAAGGTAGTGGCAAGCGAAGAAGGCAGGAAAGGAATGGAGATCAGTAATATTCAGTTACTTTTAAGAGTCCCTGACACTATAACTAATTAGAGAGAGAGAGAGAGAGAGAGAAGCCAGGGGAAGCCATGTTTGGTCACCTAACCTTTTTAGACTGCAGCTTAAAAATGTACTGAAGCTTTTTACAGCCTTATGCAATTATATAATTTTTTTTAAAAAGATAATAGTACAAAATCATCTAAGAAGTTAGATTAAGAATGGAATTGATAGGCACATTCACAGAGGAATACTGAATTCTTTTTCTGAAATTTATTCCTCAGTTTAAAATACTGGAATATATGAATTGGGTTCAGTATTGGGCTCTGCTAGTAATCAAACATCTATTCAAGATTGTGTCAAGGTTAGCAAAAAGATTAAGCAGAAGAAGAAGGAATTCTACAAGAGGAAACCCCCAAAAAGAGAACAGAGAAGGGTGGTGGAAAACATGGCTGATAGGCAGAGAGAAATAAAAATAACATTAGAAGGAAAAAAGAAGAAAGACCAGGGAAACCTAGAAAAGGGAAAGCTGGCTAAAATTAAAAGAAATGATAAGGCCGAGAGATTAAGAGATAAGGGGTAGGGATAGTATAAGGGATACCACATGGGAATGTATATTGGCATTTTTCTTTTCTTTTTACTAGAAATATAGATTGGGGAAATTTGAAGCTCAAAACTTGCTGGGAAATATTTCAAGATTATATAACTATATATAACTATCTAACTATCTATCTAACTATCTATATCTATATCTATATATCTATACATCTATGCAACTATACATCTATACATCTATACATCTATATGTCTATATCTATATATCTATATCTATATTTCTATATCTATCTATATATATGCTTTCTTAAGTTTTCGCAGGTATCTATATGTATGGTATTCAGCTTGTATTTCACTGTTATGAATCTTTTCTTTTCTATATATACACATCCTAAAATATGTAATTGACTATTTAAATGATATTAGAAAAACAGAGAATATGCTAAATTTGGGGAAAGTCAAAATGTGAATTATAAGCTATGGAAACTAAAAGGGACACTTAATTTTCTGTTTTCTTTTTCTTTCTTCATATGAAATAGAAAATGTAATTGATTATATAAAGGATATGAGAAAATAGAAAATATGATATACTAGAAGGGATCATATGGGATCCCTTGAGTACTTTTGATGAACCAAAACAGGGGAATGAAAACTTATTAAAATATATAGAAAAAATTTGGAAAGAAAGAAAAAACATGATTATTATATAATTATATGTAAGATAAGTGAAGATAAAGTGAGAGATATTATTTTATGTTATTAATTTTTTGTTCATTTGTACACATATAAGTTCTAAAATATACAACTGATTACTCAGTGGATAATAGAAATGTATAATGAGAGTTTTTCATTATGATTAAAGTAGGGGAATGAAAAATTATTAAATTACATAGATTGAGGTGATATATTATGTGGATCCTACATACATTAGTTTTATTTTATTTTTACTCTTTTTAGATATTTATTATATATCGGCCTAGAAAAAATTAAGGATGACAATGATGTATAATGTAAAATAAAATAGGTGGTAAGCTGAAAATGGAAATATCAAGGGATAAAGGATTAAAAATACATGTGTGGATGAAATGATATTAATATTGAATTAATGAATTGAAATATAAAATGGAAATTTATTTAAAGATAAGTGGAATAGATAATGATATGAGGTAATATAATACAAGATAGATGGAAATATAAGTATGACTATATATAAATGTTGTAATCTGGAACCACATTGCTCACATGAAGAGATGTGTAAAAAATAAAAATAAAAAACTCTTTGAAAAAAAAATCTATTGTTGCACATGCGCAATAATGGTGACTGGGCTGGGAACTGCAGAACGGGGCTGGCAGCAAGAGAGAATGCTGTCCCTGATTGTTGTGCATGCGTGCAATGTCACGCATGCACAATAATGAATAACTGGACCGGGAAGGGAGCGGCAGGCGGGGGAGAATAAGGCAAGGATTGTCATGTATGTGCGCAAATGTCATGCGTGTGCAATAATAAAAACTGGTTCTGGGGGTGGAGGAGCGGGTGGAGTGGGGTCGGGCCAGCCAGGGGTCCATTTTACCGGTTCTCCAAACTAACAGGAACGTTAACAACCAGTTCTATAAAACTGGTGTGAACCGGTAGAATCCCACCCAAGTCTAAGTGCTATTGCTATCATCATCACCATTATTATCATCATCATCATTTAGATGTAACATAACTGCTAACTTCAGTTATATTTTAAAAACATTTTTAAAAATGCAAATATCTCAACTTTATGCAACTTTCTATACTAAGGATAGTTTTATATACATTCACATCCCCAATTTTATTTTATTTTTTGCTTGTAAAGGAAAATAGTTTGGCAGCAGGTAAGGAAATCCAGAGATTGCCAGAGATCTGCAAAACATTTTAATGATCTCATTTTTTTTAAAAAAAAAATACTGCTTCAAGTGCACAAATAGACTGATAAGCAATCTCTTCAAATACATTTATTACGGAAATGATGGTGGCAGAGCTCACTTTCATAGTTTTGTTTGTGTTTTTGTAAAAATAGTTACATTAGTCCTGTGATACTTTATTTCAGCGAATGAAACCATATGGGATTTTACAGACCAATTAGCAGAGCACAAACAGCTTTCTGTTTGCTCCTTAAAAAATAAAGCATATTACAAAAAAAGTGTATATCCCAATTTCTTAAATGATGTAGGCACTGAAAGCATAAACTTTCCAGCATGTTCAGTTATAAAGTAAATGATGCCAGTCCTTTTTTCCTCCCAATTTCATGTTTAACTTAACATTACCCTGGTATATTTACTGTGAGTAGATTTTTTTTTTGTTATGTTTTGTTATGGTTGCTCAAGAATGATGATTGCTATTATAGCTCAAAAAGGAAAGATATATGTTTCAGACTGTTATGTGAAGGAATTATAAACATGCTTCATTAGATAATGTTTATTTATTGCAAACTGTATGTTTACCTCCACTGTAGCATTAAAGTTTTGACTGCTTTTTAACAATCAAATTTGATATTGTTGCGGCAGCTGCACATCTGAAATGATGGCCACGTTACAGCTGTTATCAAAGAATGAGATTTATAGCTGTAGTGCAAAAATGTGAGCATATTTACTTCAGTTTTTATTACTTTGTTCTAATATTTTAATGAAACAAGGTTGGATGAAGTAATGGAAGAATAGAGAGAGACAGACAGACAGACAGACAGACAGACACACACACACACACACACATGCACATTGTTCTAATAAAAGTTTATCTGTTTCAGAGCATATCATGCAAGCTCTAACTTAAGAGTACAAATTGTCCTGGAACCAGCATATGTTTTTCAATTAGTAGAGTGTCTTCCTCAAATCTGCAGTGGAGACATCATCAGCTTGGATGCATTGATTCATCCTACAAAGAGCAAAAAAATAATATTGAAGATGGTGTGCTGCTTGCAATGATTCTATGATGCATGCATACATGTCACACAGTGCATTTCTGTGCATGGCTACCCTAAAGGAAGAACAATTTTTATTCTTTTTTTAAAATAAATTTTATTAAGTTTCCAATTTTTAAAAATATAAAATAAAACTTTATACAGTATTATCAACATCAAGACATCTTTTGCATCTCCTCACATTTTTCAGTATATGTATTTACTTATTCCTTTACCATTACATCTTACTTACTCTTACTATAAATCAATATTTTTTATCCTTACATCTCAATCTTCTCCATGGTATATTTACATATTTACATTTTCCCTCATTCTTTACCTAATTGCCATTTTATTTTCTCTTTATTTCTAAACCACTCATACCAGGCATCCCAGGCCCTATAATAAATTGAATCTTCTCTTATCTTTTATTTTCATCGTTAGCCTGTCCATCTCTATACAATCTATCATTTTTTTTATAACCATGCCTTCCGGTGGAACCCTTTTTTCCTTCCAGAGTTGTGCATACGAAATCCTTGCAGCTGTTAATATCTATCTATTTTATTGCATTTTTGTGTTATTATACCTAATAAAAAAGTTTCCGGATTAAATTCAGTTTTCTGATTTGTGATTTCTTCTATCCATTGTCTAATTGTATTCCAATATTTTTTCACTTCCTGGCATGTCCACTAGGTATGAAAATAAGTTCTTTTCCTTTTCCTTTTCCACATTTCCAACAATTTGGGTCTGAGTTAAACATTTTTGCCAATCTAGCGGGAGGAAGGTGCCATCTGTAGAACATTTTGCATTGTTTTTCCTTGTATGCTGTGGATGTAATTAGTTTGTAATTTGATCCCCACATTCTCTCCCAATTTTCCAGGTCTATATTGTGGCCAACATTTTTCGCCTATACCACCATCGTCTCTTTGACCACCTCCTCTTCCATTTTAGAATCTAGTAGAAAGTTATATATTCTTGAAATCATTTTCTTTTCCATTTCTTGTAGAATTTTATCTAATTGAACCTTTTCCATGCAGAAACCAAATTGTTCTTTGTCCTTCTGATATCTCGCCTGAATTTGCATGTATGGCCACCAATCTATCTTTATATTTTGTTGCTATAATTCTTGTCTCGTTTTTAATCTTCCTTGTGTGTCTAATAGGTCTTTGTAATTCCTCTTTTTCCCCCAGATCCATTGCATTTGGGTAGATTTGTGCTTCCATAGTTGACAGCCAGTTCGGTATTTTAGTATAATGATTCTTTTTAATCTTGTTCCATGTCCGAATTAATGAATCTCTAATCATGTGTCTCTGAAACTATGCATGCAGTTTACATTTCTCATACCATAGGAAACTATGCCACCCTCTCTGCAAGTCATGACCCTCTATCGACAATACTCTTCTATTTTCCAGGTTGATCCAGTCTTTAATCCATACCATAGCCGCAGCCTGATAATACATTTCCCAGTCAGAGAGCCCAAAGCCACCCCTTTCTCTTTTGTCCGGTAACAATTTCATTTTTATCCTAGCTTTTTTCCCATCCCAAACAAATTTACTTATTATTTGATCTAATTCTCTAAAAAGGTTTTATCCAAGCTTATTGGTACAATCTTATTTGAAAAAGATATAGCATTTTTGGTAGGGTAGACATTTTAATTGCCGCAATTTTCTCCAGTAGTGATAGCTGTAATTTCCCCCACATTTCCAATTCTTTTTTGATTTGTATTATTAATTTGTCATAGTTATCTTTTTTGATTGAAGAGCATCTTGCTATTAACCAAATGCCTAAATATTTTACCATTTTTACACTTTGCATTCCCAATTTTCCTTCTAATTCTTTTTTTGCTTATCTTTTAAATTTTTAGTCAATAATTTTGCTTTGTTTTTATTCATCTTAAGGCCTGAGACCTTGCCAAATTCCTCTATTTCCTTTATTAATTTTACTCCCGTATCCTCTGGATCTTCTCCCCGCAAAAATACTATATCATCAGCAAATGCCTGTACTTTATAATACTCCTTTTTAATTAAAGCCCCTTTGATTTTTACATTTTTCCTAACGTTTTTCAATAAGTTTTCTAAGGTAAGAATAAAGAGTGGGCATCCCTGCCTTACTCCCTTGTTGATCTTGAATGTTTCTGTTCTGTCACCTTTCATTATTACACTGGCCGTCTGTGTCGTATAAATTGTCAAAATCAATTTAATAAATTTATTGCCAAATTGCATGCGTTTTAATTGTTGTATTATGAACTGCCAATTAACATTGTCAAATGCCTTTTGTGCATCAAGGAAGACCATTGCCAATTGTTTTCCTGGGTTTGCTTCATAATATTCTATTATATTCAATACCATTCTGGTATTATTTTTAATTTGTCTATTCGGTAAGAATCCATTTTGGTTGCTATGAATGATCTGATTAAGGTTTTTTTTTCAATCTTTCTGCCATTATGGACATAAATATTTTATAATCAACATTTAAAAGGGATATGGGCCTATAATTTTGAATTAATTGATGGTCCGAATCTTCTTTTGGGATCAATGTTATGTATGTCTCCCCCCATGACTTAGGTAATTTTGCTGTCATCAGTACCTTATTATAGAGTTCTAATAATTGCATTTCTAATTTTTCTTGGAGCATTTTGGTCTTCCCCTGGGAGACCATCCGGTCCTGGTGTCTTATTGTTTTTCTGTTTCATATATGAACCTCTCTTGGAAGTCTAAAACGTCTTGTATAGTTGTTATATATTCTATATACCTTGTTGATTTCCCTTCGAACCTCTTGGCCCTCTTTTTGTAACACTTCTGCTATGAGATCTGCCATTAATTTAGGCAAGTCCTCCTCTCTTTCTTCTGTTACATTCTGAAAGGTAACAATTTTTATTCTTAAAGAACTGCTTACAGAGCGGCAACCAAAGTTTCATTGTTATTCCCACTCAAATTGGCCTTGCATTTTGTTTATTTATTTAAAGCATTCCTATAGTATATCATTATATGATATTTATAGCCCTCGACTGGCTTACGACCACAACTGAGCCTCAAATTTCTGTTGCTAAGTGAGACATTTGTTAAGTGAGTTTTGTCCCATTTTATGATGTTTCTTGCTTCATTTGTTAGGTAAATCACCGCTCTTGTTAAGTTAGTAACAGGGTTGTAATCCTGGGACACTGCAACCCATCGTATGCCAGCTGCCAAATGTCCAAGTTTTGATTATGTGATCACGTGGGGGGGGGGGGGGGATGCTGCAATGGTCATAAGTGTGAAAAACGGTCATAAATCACTTTTTGCGGTGCCATCATTGAACAATCACTCAATGAATGGCTGTAAGTCAAGGACTACCTCTTTGTGCAAAGCTTTTGAACTGAGACAACACTAGGTTATGCATTGGTATCTGAAATACAAAGCACTAGCATTCTATTGCTGGCTTCCAAAGATGATTTACTCACCTTTGCTCTCCTAGATCAGGAATGCATCTTGAGGACACAGGGTGCTTATTGTGAACTCTTTCTGTTTATTTTAGTTCTTGAAATACTGAATAGAGACAAGAGAGAAGATGAGAGGATTGTGGGAGTAAAGATTTCAAAAAGAGATTTATAAATTAAGAGCTTCTGCAGGTGACTTGGTGTTGGTTTTGGAATATCCTTTAAAGAGGGAATGGAAACATCAATGGCCAAGTTTAAATAATTTGGCATTAATAGCAGGTTTTAACATTAGTAAATAGAAGAGGAAGACATTAACAAAAATATGAAAATACAATATCAAACAGAACTGATGAATAAAACAGACTTTAAGATTGAGGAAAAGGTTAAATATTTGGACATCATGATGACAAATATGAATTGTACATTATTTCAAAGTAACCATGTTTAGACATGGAATTGACTTTAAAAAGATAGTTAAGATACGAGAAACTACAACTGTCATTGTTGGGGAGAATTTCTGTGATCAAGATGAATGTTTTGCCTAGAATGTTGTTTTTGTTTAAGCAATACCTGGTTTGATAACTGATGCACTGTTTAAACAATAGCAGAAGGATATATCTAAATTTGTGCACTGGAAAAAACGAGTTAAATAAAAGGTGTTACGAGATACACAAACAAAAGGAGAATTGAGTTTACCTGATTTGAAATTGTATTTTGCAGCTTGCTGTTTGGAATTAGAAGGATATGACCTAAGATTTGGATGGCATAGATATTTGTGGTTACAATAAAGTTAAAATTAATGTACATTAAAAAAAAATCATTTTATTACAAGTGGCATCCTGAGAATTTGGAATAGACACAAACTCATGTATCCTTATGATTCTTAGCACAAGAAACATTTTATACTTGAGAATTATGGTATTTCCCACCCACCTCTGTCTTGCTCTAGTAGGTTCCAATAATAAAATTATACAAGAAAAAAAGCAATGCAACTTGATCTTATTGGACTGCACATACTATACATTTAAAATACTTGGGTGCATCCCCCAAGTCCTCCAAAGTTTTTTTGCCAATTTTTTTAAATGACAGAAGGGTGGATTAACTACATGTGTCAAATAACCATATTAATTACGCCGAATTTTCCTTTAATATAAATTCAATCAAAGTTATCTTCACTGCTTTTTAGAATGAGACCCCTGGCATGTCCATTTAAAGTGGCATGTTTCTTTCCATAGATTTGTCAGGGAGTCTTTAATTCTAGATTTTAGGGAGTTTAAACTAATACAAATGATGCTTCTTAACATATTTTTTCATGTGTTGCTCCTCTTTATTTAGGATACTGTGGTGGCTCAGTGTCCCAAAGGTGCTTTTTCAGAAGGCAACAGAACTTTCTTGTTTATTCTTTTGAAGGCGTTTCGCTTCTCATCCAAGAAGCTTCTTCAGCTCTGACAGGATAGTGGGGAATGGAATATAGCAATAGCAATAGCACTTAGACTTATATACCACTTTATAGTGCTTCACAGCTGGGGGACGAGCAGTCTGCCACCTCCAAGTGGTGTCCCCTGGATGCGCGAAGCCATCAAACGCTGACCGTAACTGAGAGCAGACCCTCCGACGACAGGCCCACGCGACAGGCCGGCTGGAGTACTCAAATGCCGCATCAACATGATGGAAACGTCCACTACAAAACACACGTCCAATGCTACCGCGTTCGGGGGAACCGACGGGCGCAGGAGACCATTGGCCTGCGCCAAAAATCAACGAAATGGTCCACGCGGAAAGCACGGCGCACCTGCACCATGTGAGAAAGCTATGGCGACTGCGTCCGGGTCCGATGCGCACAGAGACTACCCGATCCGTGTGAAAAAACGCAAGCGGGGAACAGAGGACTGCCAGACGCTCAAGGTGGCCACCTGGAACGTGGATTCGCTGACTGGACGCTCGACCGAGATCGTCAGGGCCATGCGGGACAGGAAGCTGGACATCTGCTGCCTCCAGGAAACTCGCTGGAAGGGCAACAAGGCTACGACTATAGACGGCTACAAGATCATATACACCAGCTGTAAGGAAAACCGCGGCGGTGTAGCTGTGGTTGTCAGTCCAAGCTGGCAAAGTTCCGTCGCAGAAGTTAAGCGCCTCACAGAACGACTGATGATAATCGTCGTAGCGACCGAGAGGCAGCGCCTACACATCTTGTCCGCCTACGCCCCTCAGACCGGATGTCACGAGGAGGAGAAGGATACCTTCTGGGAACTGCTCGACATCCAACTCAGGCAGATCCCACACGAAGATGACATCATCATCTCGGGCGACCTGAATGGTCATGTAGGGCGGGACAAAAACGGACACCAGTGCCACGGTGGGCACGGCACAGGCGATACGAATGAGAATGGCCAGAGGATCCTGGACTTTGCCGACTCCCATGATATGACCATCACGAATACCTGCTTCATTAGGCGAGAATCTCAACTCCTCACCTACCATAGCAGAAACGGGAGCCACCACACACAGATCGACTACATCATCGTACGACGAAGAGCTGCTAAAAACGTGCTCAACGCCAAGGTGTACCCGTACGAATCGAGCAGTCAGCACAGGCCGCTGATGGCAAAGATCAGGATCAGCAAGCCCAAGACCAGGATTGACAAAAGGAATGCAGACCAGCCACGAATCAAGTGGTGGAACCAGAAGAAGATGGCGGGACCCCTCATCAAACCGGAGCAGTTCCTGCAGATGGTCGACGGGCCACAGGAAGCGTGGTCCATGCTGAAGAGCACTGTTCACACTGCCGGCTGCCAACAGCTTGGTTGCACCAAGCCAGGACGGAGACGCATCGAACGAGATACATGGCTCTGGACACCGGAAGTACAAGATGCCGTACACCTGAAGAAACGGCTCTACAAGGCCTTTCTTCAGGACAAGACCAGCGAGAAGCTCTGCGAATACAAGGCGGCCAAAAAGGCAGCCAAGAAAGCAGTAGCGACAGCCAGAAGCTCCCACTACGATGACATCTACGAGAAGCTGAACACGCGAGAAGGCGAGAATGAGATCTACCGCCTAGCCAAAAGCAGACATAGGAAGACCCTGGACATTGACCAGTTTCATGGGATCAACGACGAAAGGGGAAATTTGATCGTCAACCCCAGAGACGCTGCGGAGAGGTGGCGGCAATACTTCGAGAAGATCTCCACCGAGGAGTTCCCACACCCACGAACCCCGCGAGGTGACCCAGTTGAAGGCCCAGTCTCAGGCATTTATGCCAGCGAGGTCGCCGACGCCATCAAGGCCATGAAAAACGGTAAGGCAACAGGACCAGACGACATCCCTGCCGACTTCTGGAAAAAGGCACTACCGGGCTCGGCACTGTGGCTGTGCGAGCTGTTCAACAACATCGTCTCCACGGGAAAAGTGCCACACGACTGGTACCGCAGCACCACTGTTCCGATCTGGAAGGGAAAGGGCAGCCCAGCGGACTGCTCCAACTACAGACCGGTCAGGTTACTGTCACACACTATGAAGATCTTTGAACGCGTCCTTGATAAGCGCATTCGGGACATCGTCGACATCAGCGTCAACCAGGCTGGATTCATCAAGAACTGCGGCACCACCGACGCCATCTTCGGTGTGCGGATGCTGATGGAGGCTCACAGAGAGAAGAAAATCCCGCTCCACACCGCCTTCCTAGACTTGGAAAAGGCCTTCGACCGAGTCCCGCACGATCTCATCTGGTACGCACTGCGAGATCACGGCGTGCCTGAGCTGCTCGTACAATGGGTCCAACTCCTATACAGATGTCACAAAAGCCGTGTAAAAGCGGCAGCTGGGATATCAGAGGAGTTTAATATTACCGTCGGCGTACACCAGGGCTCTGCTCTCTCACCACTGCTGTTCATTCTGGTGATGGACACAATTACACACGACCTGTACACGCCCGCCCCATGGACGCTGCTCTATGCCGATGATGTGTTCCTGGCCAACCTGTGCAAGGCTGAACTCGAGCACCGAGTCCAACAGTGGCACGACCGCCTCGAGCAGTTCGGGCTCCGGCTGAACCTAAAGAAGTCCGAATACCTGACCACTGACAATGAAATGACAGGCTCCATCCACGTGAACGGGCAGGAGCTACCGCGCGCCTCCACCTTCAAGTACCTGGGAACTACTCTTGGGGAAGAAGGCCTACTACAAACTGAGGTGGCAGCCAGGATCAATGCAGCGTGGGGCAAATGGAAGTCCATCACGGGCGTCCTCTGTGACAAGAAGATGCCGATGCGCCTGAAGGCGAAAATCTATAACTCTGTGGTGCGCCCCGTGGCCATATACGGCGCAGAGTGCTGGCCGACGACCAAAGAAGTCGAAAGCAGACTCCAGATAATGGAGATGCGAATGCTCCGATGGTCGGTAGGCCTCACCCTACTCGATCACGTCAGGAACGAAGAAGCGCGTAGACGGTTCAACGTCGTGCCCATCCCCACGGTCATGAGGCAGTCCCGGCTACGATGGTTCGGCCACGTGAGCCGCGCCAAGGAAGAATCCATCATCAAATCTGTAATGAAGGTGACTGTCGGAGGAGCGAGACCGCGTGGTAGACCTAAACAACGCTGGATGGACACGATCAAGGCCGATCTAGAGATCGCGAAGGCAGACCCGACACGCGTGGCAGACAGAGAGGTGTGGAAGCAGTACTCAAGGACATTAGCGGACCTCGCCCGAGCGCGAGACAAACGCTGAAGAAAAAGAAGAAGAAAGAAGATAGTGCTTCACAGCTCTCTTAAAGTGGTTTACAGAGTCAGCATATTGCCCCCAACAATTTGGGCCCTCATTTTACCCGCCTCAGAAGGATGGAAGGCTGAGTCAACCTTGAGCCTGGTGGGCTTCGATCTGTCAAATTGCAATGGGAGTAGCTTGCAGTACTGCACTCTAACCACTGTACCATCGAGGCTCTCTTGTATCCTGTCAGAGCTGAAGAAGCTTCTTGGATGAGAAGTGAAACATCTTCAAAAGAACAAACCAGAAAGTCCAGTTGCCTCCTGAAAAAGCACCTTTGGGACAACCATGACCTGGATGACTGAGAACCTCTACAGACATGGCGGCTCAGTGGTTAAGATGCTGAGCTGGTCAGTTGGAAATCCAGCAACCCAAGTTTGAGACCCGATCGCCACCTGATGGAGTGAGCTCTTATCCTCACCACAGCTCCTGCCAACCTAGCAGTTTGAAAACTTGCACATGCAAGTAGATTAATAGGTACCACTTTGGTGGGAAGGGAACAGCACTTCATGATGCCATATTGGCCACATGACCATGGGAATGCCTTAGGACAGCATTGGCTCAATGGCCTTGAAACAGAGATGAACACTGCCCCCCATAGTTGGCGGCAGCTAGCAGAGTAAAATCCAAAGGGACTCCTTTACTTGTTACCTTACCTCTTTATTATCGAATTTTCTGGATATTTGGAAACTATTTGCTTCTCTTTTTTCCTTTCTGCTGGTTAATGAGCACAATAAAATAATTTGAATTTGAATGTCATGCCCATGCCTATATCTAAGTCAGTCATCTGAATGTAAAAAGCATTTAGGGAATAGCTTTTCCTTAAGAAGCATACCACTGGATTTCAGTTTTGTTTTCCCGTCAACTCAAATTGCATAAAATCAAGGCAGAATAGGAGCACTGTTCTCTTTCCCATCATGTGACACTGCTTGAGGGACACAACTTGAAGGGCTAGTGATGGTAAAAACTTTTCCAATCATTCAGATTCCCGTATTAGCCTGTCTAAGGGACATGATGGCATAGCAGTTGTCTGCTGGAAACCTGACAGCCTGGGTTTAAGACCTGAGCATTGCATGACTGGGTGAGTTCTCATTACTTGCCTGCCCACCTAGCAGTTCGAATCTGAGTAGATAAATAACTTGGAACTTATCAACATTCCATGTGCTTTGGAATATAGTCATACTGGCCACATGATCACAGAAAGTCTCCTTGGGCAATGCTGGCTAAGAAACAGAGATGCTCCCTAGAGTTGGACACAACTGGGCAGGGGAGACCTTGACCTTTAACCTTGACCTTATTTAACTTGTGTGTAGCTCACTTATTATTTACATTTAGGAATTGTTTAATTGTCTTCTGGACATTCCTGCAATTATCCAATGAAGAGAAGGTGGATGTGTGCAGCTATGTTGGCAATTCTGCTCAATTCCAGGAAAATATATGGCTGCTTCAAAAAGCTGCCAACACAAGCTGCCCTTCTCTCTCTCTCTCTCTCTCTCTCTCTCTCTCTCTCTCATACCCTTTCCTTTTCAAATCTGTATTGCCCCACTTAACAGTAGATCAACTACTCCCTTCTTAGTGGAGCAGTTTAGTGTTTTATTTCTCATTAAGATTACACTAAGCGAATTAATCTAGCTTGATTCATACTTAAGAGTACACTCATTGAATTCAATGAACTGTTGCAATACTTGATGTGTGCAGGCAATCATTTGATTATTTCATGTTTTTCAGCATAATCAGAGAATCACAGAGTTAAGAAAAGACCAGCTTTTGCCCAGACCTAAGAATTCCAAACAGATCACTACTTAGTATCTGCTTAGGTACAGTCTGCAAAGAGAAGCCCACCATCTTTCTAAGTAATTGATTCTGTTGTTACACTTATTACATGGCTCATCTATCATGGAGAAACTTAAAATCTTCCTTCCTGTAATAAGAGTCTTAAATACTCTGAACTATGGAAAATAAAATAGTCAAGACCTTTTGGATATCCCTTCAGATGTTCGAAGAGTGTTTTCTGAAGGCTAAATATACCTAATTCTGCAAGGAAGAAATTGCAGAAATTGATTTTGAGGCTCTGGTCATCTTTCAAACCTCCCATCGAACCTATTTCTGCTTCTAAGAAACCAGCAGGGTCCAGAACTTGAGCTGGGCCTAACTAATGCAGAATATATTAGAAATATTGGAAATTGAATTTGTTTGGATGCAACCTAAAAATGGCATTTGCCTCTTCAGAAACTACATCACCTTGCTAACTCAAATTTAGATTGTAATTGACCATAATACTAAGATCCTTTTAATCTGTACCTTTGCCAACCCAAAAGATACATTTATTCAATGTATTTTTTTTTTCACAAGGGAGGAACTTTGTGCTTATCTCTTAAATCTGTTACTCTTGGCCCTTCTAATGACTTGATTTATTGAGATCAATTTTATTTATTTTTCTCTGTTATTGTATATTAGCTATTCCATGTTTAGGTCTTCTGCAACTCTAAGGATCCCATCTACTTCACTGCCCGTGTCATTAATCAAAATGTTGAAGAGGATTGGCCCAGGTCTAAAACTTGTGATATCTCACTTGATATCATAGGTGCACAATATATATCTGCTCAAGGACCACACTCACATTGATTATAGTGAGAAAATGGGAGGGGGTTCGAACTCATTCTAGGAGGAGGATTTATGAGTTTAATGGGATTCCATAAAGTACTATGGGTTTCTTAAACAACTGCAAGTATTAGGAGACCCATGTGCTCCATAGGATTATTCAAAATTGACCTCACACACATACACACTCTGGGATTAGAAAAGTTAGCTCCAGTCCCTAGATTTTGCTCCTCTGACTTTGAGGCATAGTCAGGTGTTGTTCAATGACTTTCATAGCATTCTTGGGTGGTGGAAATTGTTTAATTTCTAATGTTCAATGTATTATAAGTTAATGGTGTTATGAAACAACTTTACCAATAAGCACCAGACCATGGTTCAGTGACAGAGCACATTGCTGATAAGATCCTCATTCAGCGTTCAATTTCTGAAGTCTCATCTCAAAAGGATCAGGTGGCAGATGATGAGAAACACTTTCTCCTTGAGACTCTACAAGCCTCTAAAGGCAGGTCTGAATTTAGGGCTTACCCTGTTATCAGAACTGTCTGGAAACTGTTTCTGGAGGGTCATAATGGAGTGTGTTACCCTCTATCGATCTTCCAATCACCCTCAAAGCAACCTCCGTGAGTGTTTTTCTGCTCCACTTCAAAAGTACAGTGTACTTTTCTGGCATATGTTGGCTTGAACATTCTTGTCTGTTAAAGAAGCCCTTCGCTTTGCTGCAGGCTAACCTCAACAGGTCAATTATTTTTGCAAAGGAAAAAAATATGTATTCAACTGGGGCAAGGCTTATCAAACACTCTGATAGGGTTTTTTTTTTTAGATTTTCCCTTTCCAACACTAAAGAAATAACATAGCAGTTAAGAGAGTAACCTGCCAGTTCAAAGCCTGAAAAGTGAAAACCTTTTTGTGGTAGGCAGGGTTCTTCTTGGACTTTATTTAGTCCAGAGCTTTATTGCTTTATTATTTCTACTCACCTGAGGCAGAAGCTACCTATTAGCCTGTATACAACACACATGTATTTAAAGCTGGATATGTCTAGGAAGTCCCACCCCCAGAAAGGAAAGGGGATGGGCTATTGTTTCCTGGAAGAAAGTGGGCAGTCCCAGAAGCAGGGACTATCAGAGTGTTTGATAAGCATTGCCCCAGTTGAATACATATTTTTTTCCTTTGCAAAAATAATTGACCTGTCGAGATTGGCAATTGTCCAATAGTAAGACACCGTAGCCTGCAGTCTGAACTGAACAAAACTTGCAAGCTGCTGCCAAAGTGTCTTAGTCTGGATAGGATTTTCCTAAACTGGGTTAGAGTCAAGTTGGCATGGCCCAAGAGAAAAGCAACTTAAATGGCATGTGCTATATGCCAGATATGCTATAGAATAGACAATAATAAATAACCAGAATGGAGTTAGAGAAACTGCCCAGATATAGACCAGGTCACTTGGTTTTTAACATTATATATCTAGTTTCTTTTAATCAAAACTGGAAAATTTCCACTTTTATGATATTCAGGCCTTTTCAGCCTGGATTATTCTGTTTGCAACTTTGGATTGTTTGTCCATATGAGATCTGAACACCCCAAATTTCAGCAGATAAAAACCCAGTTACCTCTTTTCCATTGTAAAGCTTTTTCTTTTATTCACCTGTGGGAACAATTTGACTAGAGCAGAAAGACAAAGCAGAGAGTGGTAAAACAGACAATAAATAGCTGTTTAATATGTTAAAATAACCGGAGCAGTGAAATACTAAAGCTGTAAAAGAGAAGGACAATTTGCATTAACAGTATTTATATTGCTGTTCCCTTGTGAATGGTCTTTAGTAGACATAGATGGTCTAGTACATGTATAATTCCATTTCTAAGTTAAGGAGAATTCAATATATTGGACTAGTCCAAGCACTGAGCAATTCTTTTAGAAATAATTGCAAACATTACACTTTTCATGCTACTTAAACAGGCCTATTGACTTTAAGTAGGTATTTTAAAAAGATCATTAATTTGTTCAAAATAGACTGCATTGTGTCCTATGAAGCAATAGCATACTTACTATCAGTCTAACCATCCATCTGTCCATCTATCTGTCTATCTTGTGGCTCTTAAGATATAGAAATGTTGCAAGCTCTTTTTTTTTTTTTTTTGCAAATTTAAATTTATTCTGGTCCAACCTCCTGATGAAACCTTTGGAGGCTAGGCTCAGCTGTCTTCTTAAGGCTTTATTACAACTTTAAACTAAGAGTTCTGATCATCAGCTTTCCTCAAGCCGTTTATCTAAGGATGAAATATTGGCTTCCTCCTAAGTTGTTATAGCTCATCCTCAACCTTCAATTCTCCTCCTCCTCCTTTCAAGTAGTAACTGACTCCAAAAGTACTCCACACCTCTTCATTATTTTAAACTGTCAGCCTGAAGCTTGCCACCTGTTAGAAGTTGAGGGAGTCATATTATCTGCTGAATATATACTATAATCAGATTTCTGGAGGGCAAGATCTGTAAGGGTCAGAAAATAGAATAGCTTGCCTCCTAAAAGAATTTTCCTCATAAGATCCCTCTTATTTTTGATAAGAAAAAAGGAAAAGGGTGGGGGTGAGAAATTAAAATTAACTATTTTGTCAGGTGAGTTTGATAATATGGTAGGCTGAGGACATCTAGAACGTATTTGCAGACATTAGTTTCAGGTTAAGTCCCACAGGTTTACATTTAGAGTCTCAGCAATTCCTTCCAAATGTTGATCAGAGAACATTAAAATATAAGCAGATACAATATCTCTAGTCTAAATCTGCATCCCTTTCTTGCTTCTCCTTTTAAAGATTTACAGTTCTTGCAAGATGTATGAAAGGGCTGTTCTCATCCCAATGAATAGACTCATACTTTTTAAATTGTCCTATTCAAGTCAAGGACAAAAGGCTTGAGCTGGCTTGTGTTGAAGTGAAGATGTTTTAGGTGGCCCAGTGAATTGGAAACAATACAAAGGAAAGGAATGCACCTTTGACAGTCTACCAAAGTCATGTCTCACAAAACTATGGATTTTCATTGCTTACAGCGATAGAAATCAACCAACAAATGGTGTTATTGGTTGCCATTGTGTGCAGGAATCGTTAGAAAATCATGAATGGTGTCATAGAACAGCCACAGTTACTACAACAATTGGTTTCCAGTGTCCCCATTGTGTTAGACTCTATGCTTCCAGGCTGGGACTGCATAGCCACTTTTGTGTCCACAAATGAACTGCACCAGAGATGGTATTCAGCAGGTTCTTATCAGTTCTGGAGAACTGGTAGCAGAAATTTTGAGTAGTTTGGAGAACTGGCAAATTCCACCTCTGACTGGAGATTTTACAGTATCCTTCCCCTGCCAGGCCCACCAAGCCACACCCACAGAACTGGTCGTACAATTTTTTGAATCCTATCACTGAACGGCACCACAGCATTTCTTCAAGCCCAAAGGACCACCATATAACAATAGGTCAACTTATGATTGTTTTCTATGAAAGATGATTGAGCAAGAAAATGGGAATTAAACACTTATATTATTGATGGAATCTGAAAATCTTTCTGTAATTTTCTGTTTCATTCCAGCTTGACTCCATTACTGGTTTAATGTCTATCATTCCCATTGAAATGCACTCTACAAACACTCCACAAAAGGTTCAGAAACAGGAAAGGTATATGCTTACTTTTCAAGAAAGAACTAGGATTGGTGCCCTGCTGCCTATTTTTCTTTCAAAAGTAGGATTTGCCCTCAACCCTGTGGTAGAATTTCAAAACAGGTAGAATCTTTGCTTCTCGGGAGTTTCTCAAAATATAACATGCAATTAATACATATAATTCCAAACCCTGAGTGTGTTTGTGTGTGTGCGCTGTATATTTGCAGTATATATGGTGTGTGTACACACACACACACACACACACACACACACACACACAGAGTTAAGAGTTACAGTAGGATCCATGGTGAAAGGAATAGTGCTGGAATGTAAAAATCAGAAATAAATCTATTTGTTATACTGTATGATATAAATTAAAGCAAACTGTCAAAATGTAAGCGCAACAACACATCTTTACAAAATCACATTTTATTAAATCAAAGGAGAATTACCTAAGTGATCCAAGTTAAGAAACATTGTTGAAATTCTGAGAAATTGTGTTTTTATGCATCTAACTTAGTGTGTGTTCACATGCCTATTGGTAGCCTTAGAATTTCCTCCATCACTACGATCTGCTATAAATATACAAGAATAACCCTCAATAAATCATGATAATTTATATCACTGCTAATTCTGGGGAAGAAGCAGCAGGGGTTATTCTTGAGTCACACTTCATATTACCCAAACTATAATTATTTTCATTAAAATCTAAAATGGCTTACAGCAAATTTAATTCTAAACACACAGCCTTGCACATTGAGCAGCGCACGCAACAGAGCTAGAAGTGTGTTTGAAGTAACTAAAGTCAAGTGCAAAATAACAAGCAACCTTTTGATTTATACTTTTTAATTATACATCTTTGTAGACATACAATCAAAGCACTTCTGATATCCCCCTTTTAAGCCTAACATCCAACCGGCTCTTTCAGTTGCCGCTCTGTTGATTAAAAGTCAGTGTCAACTCATGGAAATGCCGTCAGGTGCTTATAAATACTGCCTCTTTCATACTTTGAGCATGTCAAGAGGACACACTTTGTTTCAGAAGGAGAAAGAAAGTGCTTCAGTCGTTCGTGGGAAGGGGAGAGCACAGTGATGATAAAGAGTCTCTAAGAGCTCTTGAGAGATTCTAATAATCCACCAGCTCACCTTTCTGCTCTCTGATGCCTTTCCTCTTAGAATTTCAAATAATTTTGACAAACATTTAATTAAAGTTGAACTCTGTTTTGACACGTAAGGTACATAGCACGTTCATTAATTAACACACAAGCCCAACCTCTTTGTAAACTTTGTGGAAATCAATAGCAATTTTTTTTCCTCATGAGCAGAGAAAGAGAGAGAGAGTTTCAAATCAGAAGCTAACAGTGAGCTGCCAACAGCTGTTATTCAAAAACTGCTTTATTTCACAACACACTCTCTGGAGTTAACTAACATTTACACTCTCATTCTCAAGAATCAAAGGAATACTGCATTTAAAGCAGAAAGTGACAAACTTCTAGCTGTGGAGCAGAGCCACGGTGGGAGGTTCAGAGTGAAGGTAAGTGGAGGGTTTTTCTGAGAGACCATACAACATTGTCAACTACTGGCATGAAGAATGGAGTCACCTTGTTCTGACAGATGGATGAATGAGGTGACAGGGAGCTTTCAAGCATTTCTATTGTTTGCCTCAGATCAGCACAAAGGAATTAGGGAAGGAAGGAATTTTCAAATTCTCCTGGTGCATAGTCCCTCGCTTGCCACAATGAGATTCTTCTAAACGTCACAGTTTTACCACTGCATCACCAGAAACTATATTTCTAAGGAGCTTTTTCGCAAGTGTCAGTGTAAGAAAATATAAAGACAGTGGGTGGAGAAAAGATAAAGACAAGAGAAATTATTTGCTCCTGGGGATTAAGAATTCCACCCAGCTATTTGAAAATGACACAGGATGTTTGGGCAACATGGTTGGGATTCTTGTTTTACAAAAGGAATTTTGGAGTGCAAATGAGATTCCACTCCTCCCCCAAGCACTCAGCTGGTTAACCCGCTTTGTGAAATAACTTTCCAGTATGCCCTGCATTGATTTCTATTAGGACTTATCTATAAAATCAGATAATATTTATAATACCGACTACCAAGAGCATGGAAACTAAAATTTAAGATAAATAACACAAAAAGGAGAATATGCAAAAAAAAGGATATGCTTCCCTTGTTTGAGCTGCACATCAGGGATGGGACTCATTTTTTATTTTTTTTACTACCGGTTCTGTGGGCGTGGCTTGATGGGCACTGCAGGGGAAAGATACTATAAAATCTCCAGTCAGAGGTGGTATTTGCCGGTTCTCCAAACTACGCAAAATTTCCGCTACCGGATCTCCAGAACTGGTCAGAACACGCGAAATACCACCTCTACTGCACATGCTTAGGTCTAGTTGTGATCAACAGTGGGAAATACTGAAAAGGCATAAAAGGGACAAGTACGTATCCTGTTAAAGGATGCAAGTGGCAAAATTTTCACTAACTATCCAAGGTAAAGAAGCTGTGAACATTCTTTAAAAAAATATTTTAGAAGCTGTGGAAGAGGCATTGGCCGTAGAGGGAATGAAGGCCCAAAAGCTGTTATTTTAATAATTTGGAAATAAGCGCTTGAACTGCATTCCAGGGTTCTTTCAAATGGTGTATAGACAGAAGAGAAGGATAGCTTGAGTAACTAGAACCCATCAAGGCTGATTGGAGTGCTGAGAAAATAATTTATTCGGAGTCTCAAGCTCAGAGGGGAGGGGGAAACACTTGCTATTTTATTCCTTTAAAATTTGCAATTACGTTGTGCTCCCTTTTCTATTATTGTGCCTTATTTTCATGCACTAGCATTTTTTTAAAAAAATGATAATTTTTAGCTATGAGTCTCAAAAGCTGAAAGTGACATAAGAGTAGGAGTTAATTTCTTTCTTCCTGGCTGCCCACGCCACACCTGCAAATTGCCTGGTGACCATGTGTTTCTTGTGCTCCTTCGTTTGACCCTGCAACTGTCATTTAAGTGGCAAGGGGAATCAAGAGAACATTTGGCAATTATCTCCTGTCCCTGCACTCCACTTGAAGCTGAAATATGACATTTTGTTTTCCAACTCTTATTCGCTCTTAGGCAAATAGGCAAGGGTGGGTAAAAGAGTGGCCGGCAGGGGTCCCAAATGGCGATTCTTTCACCTGAAAACTATTAATGCGATGATGGTGATTTTGGTAGGATGATGTCCGTATCACCGTTTTAAAGGAACAGTGTACTAGATTTCATAAGCACGTCTATCTATATAAGACTACAGAAGTACTTAGTGTCTGTTCAAAAGTACAATGGTACTGAAAAGAGTGATTTATGACCATTTTTCACACTTAGGATGATTGCAATCCCCACGGTCATGGGATCAAAATCTGGATGCTTGGCAACTGGCATGTATTTATGATGGTTGCCGTATCCCGGGCTCATATGGATGACCTTTTGCAGCCTTCTGAATAAGCAAAGTCAATGGGAAAGCCAGATTCACTGTTACTGATTTAACTACTGCAGTGATTCACTTAATAACCATGGCAAGAAAGGTCTTAAAATAGGACAAAACCTGTAGTCCAGGTCATAGCATCAATATCAGTTTTTACCCAGATCTAAAAGTATTTATTTATCTCTGCAGCCCATAAAGATTTCTTTGAAACATGGCACCAGATTAATCTCAGCTGCATAGCGAAACCATTTATTTCATTTGCTATTGAGGAATCCATACATCAGCTTGCACCAAAGAGTAATACCGGATGCACAGAGAACCAGGGAGAAGGATTCCCTGAAACTACTTTGGATATTCTTATCATGAACACAATAGATATTGACAATATCATTTGATCCATGATCCAAGGGCAAAATTAATACCACATGTTCACCACATTACATAGAGATTTGATACATGCTTATATAAAAAAGAAAAAGAAAGAAAAGGAAGTGGGGAAAAACACCATGCTATGATATGCTCTCTTTATCTCCAGGGCAGGTATACATCAGATGTAATAACCCGGCTTTTAAAAACAGCAGGATGAGACTTATTGGTGTTATTCAATTTAAGTAGCTGCAGCTTAGGATCATATGGATACAATAACAGCATTGAGAGAGTGAGAACCCTTGTTTTGGCAACAGGGAAATTTAAAAAAAAAAAAGACTTCTGCTGGATGTTTCTCATCCACACACACACGGGGGCCGGGGGGGGAAGAGACTTCAAAAATTTGCTTTGAAGAAAAATCCGATAAAAGTTTCCCAGAAAAAAATGGATATGCACTTTGCTGAATTACAATATAAATGCCCCCCAACAGTACATCAAATTTCCCAGGAATAATATATCCCCTCAAGATAGAGGAAGGATGCCTTCCAATGAACTTTTTAGGACAATATGAAAGGGCAGCCAGGGAAACTGCAGGGCAGTGGAAATTTGAAACCCTAGCACTCTCTTCTGTCGTTTGTCGTTGTTTAGTCGCTAGGTTGTGTCTGACTCTTCATGACCCCATGGAACACAGCACGCTGACCCCTTTGTCCTCCACTGCTCCAAAGGTGCTTTTTCAGGAGGCAACTGGACTCTCTTGTTTCGTTTCTCATCCAAGAAGCTTCTTCAGCTCTGACTGGATGGGGAAGAATGGAAGGATTTATACTCCTTGCAGACAGCTGGGCATTTGTATCCTTTTAGAGGGGCATTGAGGGACGCAGTGGCTCAGTGGCTAAGATGCTGAGCTTGTCGATCAGAAAGGTCAGCAGTTCAGTGGTTCAAATCTCTAGCACCATGTAATGGAGTGAGCTTCCATTACTTGTCCCAGCTTCTGCCAACCTAGCAGTTCAAAAGCATGTAAAAATGCAAGTAGAAAAATAGGGAACACTTTGGTGAGAAGGTAACAGCGTTCCGTGCGCCTTTGGTGTTTAGTCATGCCAGCCACGTGACCACGGAGATGTCTTTGGACAGCGCTGGCTCTTCGGCTTTGTAACGGAGATGAGCACTGCCCCCTAGAGCTGGAAATGACTAGCACATA
Organism: Pseudonaja textilis; assembly: GCF_900518735.1. The sequence continues at coordinate 32,122,606 of NW_020769315.1, read as the reverse complement.
TGTGCAAGGGGAACCTTTACCTTTAGGGGGTCATTGAGACACTTGGAGATTTATCTGTGTCCTCAGGGTCACCTGAGTAGTGCTAATGGTTCCTGTAGTCTGCCATTTTTCTGAAAATCCATCCAAACTCCCACACTATTCAAAGGGTATTCATCCCAAAGTGCATAGCTAAAAGTCTATGGAGACTCTTTGGGACAGTGATGATCTGGAAGACTGAGAATCTCCATAGACACTGTCTTCCACTGCTTCCTCGAGTCTGCTGAAACTCACGTCCACTGTTCTATGACACTATCAAACCATCTCATCCTCTGCCATCCCTTTCTCCTTTTGCCTTCCATCTTTCCCACCATGGGGGTCTTTTCCAATGGATCCTCTTTCCTCATTTGGTGGCCAAAGTATTTGAGCTTCAATTTCAGGATCTGTCCTTCCAAAGAACAGTCAGGGTTGATTTCTAACTCTCTTTCTACAATACAATAAACGCTGAAAACTGCCACCAAGTCAGTAAGAAGGGAGAAAAGTTGCTGGTTTTGTCAGTACAAACTCCCAAAAGCAAAGCAAACTAAAACAACAAGGGGAAAGAAGTGATGTCATTTTGATGTTACTGTTACTTCTACTGGATTCTTTGAGGGCAAGGCTGGTCAAAATGTTCCTTGGATACTGCATCCCCTGCCTATTGTTCCCATAAATATCATTTAAAAATGGTATTTTGCCCTCTGATGTGAATGAACAAAGAAACCAACAGACATATCTGAGCACTTGTGCTATGAACAGTTACCTCCCCAGCTTAACAAGACTGCTGATCTCTGCTACTGAAGCAAAATGGGAGCTGATTATATAATCATGTAATGCATTGCAGCTCATCTGTTTGCCCAGATCCAAAAAACTCCTGGACAGATATCATGGGAAGCCCTGGGATTTTCTTCTGAAGTCTTTCTGAATTAACTACTAATGGGGAGCCTTCTTTGATAGCTCTGTTGTAATTAAGTGCAGCTGGATGAAAAATCAGCCACAAAGGGAACTCAAGTTTGTTTATCATTATTCCTGATTTTGGTAGCAGATGTTTTGTGAGTACCTTTGTAGCAGGCTTAATTTGTCTTCGCTTAATAGGAAGCAGGTAAACTTTGATTAATAAA
>NW_020769315.1:32090077-32121073 GCF_900518735.1 Pseudonaja textilis | reverse complement strand
CTCTGTTCCTCCATGGCCATTCACCATCACATGTACCTCTGTAGTGACATTCAATCCAGAGAGGATTATGTTAGATTTTAATCGATTCTCTTTGCAATGATAGAATCGCAGAGCTAGTTATCTGGGGTCACCATGTTGAGAAAGGACAGTCTCATTTGTGAGGAAAACTTTCATTATTATTCATTCCTCTTCAGACAGCTAATATTGTTGTTCCATCTTCTACGCCTCCTGTTGCTACTTTTTAATAATTGCTTTTGTACATTCTTCTAAATGGGTTTAATGAGTCAGAAATTGAATTTATAACTAAGTTGTACTTAAGCGTATTCAGAGCATAACAACATCATGCATTTTCGTACAAATATTTTCTAATTTCAAATTTGTGTCTGATCATCTGCTAAGGAAGGGATTCATTCTTATTAGTCTATGTTTTTGCCTTATTTGGAAGGCTTTTTCACAATGCTGTTATGATTAATACAAGACATTTAGCAAATTTATAAAGTTTTGGGTTTTGGGGGGGAGGGGGAGTAGATGTAATTGAAAACTGCTTTTCCTAATCTGGTGCCCTCCGTTGGCCATGTCTAAAAATTGATGCCCACCATACCTCAAATACAACCGGCTGGGAAAAAACTGGTCTAAGCTTTTCATGTGAATTGGAGACACAGCATTCTGTGGTTTAACATTTAGGAAGAATGTTGAAACAAAGCAAAGCTAATAATAATAATTGAAATTTAATATTTTGGAAGCTGTATTGGCCATGATACATGTGGTCCAGCAGAAGCAATACCAGGAATTCAAGAGACAGTGGAGGTGCCATCCAAATTCCTTCAAGGTAAAATTTAAAACACATTTGTGGGTTTCTTTTCAAAGGAAATATCAAAAGAGTTTGAAGAATGCAAAAAAACCAAAAATTAAAGAAGATTAATAAAAATTCTTAGCAGCGAAGAGAAAAGCTGGCACGAAACTTCTCTGCCCTAGGATAGTCCAAGAACTTTGGCCTTTTTTGCCCTGAATGTAACAAATGGACACCTTGAAGAATGGATGGAAAAACTGAGTTAGCAGAGATGGACAAATTAACGGTTTTAATTAAAGAATATAGACAATTTTGTTTCTACTTGGAAACCACTTCTAGACTTTGTACTCGAGGCAGAAAAGAAAATGAAAATTTGACTTTGGCAATACTGACTACCAGTAGATATGTTGCTATTATAGAAATGGCTATATACTAAGTATGTAAAAGTAAATTGTTGAGGCTGTATGTTACTATTTTTATTCTACTGCATTGGAAAAAAAGTGAGGCATTAATGTTTTTCTTTATTCTTTTTTTTTCTTAGCCAACACGTTTCTTTCCACTTCTTTTCCTTGTACCATTTCCATATTATCTTTGTTTTCATTTGTAATTTATATTATTATAATATTGTATATTATATTTGTATTTTATATTATATTTTCATTTTATATTATTTATGATGATTTCAATACACACACATATATTATATTTAAATGTACCTCTGTACATAGATACACTATTATTTATCTATCTATCTATCATTTATCTATCAATCATCTATCTATCCACAGCTACTGTATATAACAAATGGCATCTCTGCAAAATGGAAGGAAGTTAAAATCCAACAAAGGTATTAAACATACCAATCCAAGGAATATAAATCAGAGCTCATTCTAAAACTTAAGCTGTCTTTTATCCCAAAATGTCCCAATTTCACTCTGCTCTGGCCATTCTAAAATTGCCAAAATGTTTGGTGAGAATTACAGATAAAAGATAAACAGGTATAGACTCTTTATTCATAAACCGTGTTCAGTTCTTGATGAGTAAATTTGATGGGAGATTTTATAAATGTTGCCACTTTATTACATAATTTTGCTACATCCTAGTGATTTTGCTGCCCAAGTACAAACCATATCTAGCTTTGCTAAGGTTTCTTTTTCTTTTTAAAGATCATCTCAGGTCTTCTAACTACAGGGTTTTAAAAAAACAACAGTCAGGTGTGGAAAATTTTAGAAGATGTAGTCCAAGAAGTGCTGGTTACAAGAAAGGGCAAGGGTCACCAGGATTATTGGCTGCTGCCAAAACCTGCTGTAGCTTTTCCAGCTGGTCTCTCCAATCAGCGATGGGAAGGAGAAGCAGAGAACCCACCATCTTTTCGGTACACCTGACAAAAGAAAGAGAGGGCCAAACTAATAATGGTGAGGGGCCATATTTTATAGAAGATTGGCTTGTAAGACGCACTTCTCTTGCAAAACAACAAACACAACTAGATTAAGTTTTGGTGAGAAGCTTTAGCTATTTGAAACCGCCTTTCTCAATGTTACAGTGGACAGTATTCATTTATATTAAATTTATATTCATTTAGATAGAGCAACAAAGATGATTCGGGGACCAGAGGCTAAAACATATAAAGAATGGTTGCTGGAACCAGGTATGCCTTGTTTAATGAAAACAAGGACAAGGGGAGACATGATAACAGTGTTCCAATATCTCAGATGTTGCCACAAAGAAGAGGGAGTCAAGCTACTCTCCAAAGCACCTGAGGGCAGGACAAAAATCAATGGGTGGAAACTAATCAAGGAGAGAAGCAACTTAGAACCAAGGAGAAATTTCCTGACAGTTAGAACAATTCATCAGTGGAACAACTGGCCTCCAAAAGTTGTAAATGCTCCAACACTGGAAGTTTTTAAGAAGAGATTGGACAACCATTTTTCTGAAATGGTATAGGGTTTCCTGCTTCAGCAGGGGCTTGGGCTAAAGCAGTGATCACCAACCAGTGGGCCAGGAACCACTGGTGGTCCACAAGAAAATTTTGGTGGTCCACAGAAAAATGTCACCCCCAAAGCAATTAATCCAGTCTGCATGGGAACACAAGGCTTGCGTCACTTGCATTGCGAACAACATGAGGTAGTGAGGGGAGAGGGGAAAGCGCGCGGGGGGGGGACTTTCCCCATGCGCCACAAGCGCCTGGCCTGGCCACCAGGCTGCTTTTTTCTGCTTCTGCTTTTGGCTGCACACAAGGAAAGCAGCAAAAGTTTTTCCTTCTGTCCCTCAAACTCCACCAGAAATGAGTCTTTGGGACCCTGCAAGGCATCCTGCTCCAAGAGGCTGAGTTTGGGGGAGAGAAAGAAAGACTTCTGCTGCTTCTGCTGTTTTCCTTGCATGAAGCCAAAAGTCTCTATCTCACCCCCACCCCCACCCCCCCACCCCCAGAACAGAGCTGTGATCCCAAATAAAGAATGATCAATCGGTAGGAAAATGAAGTGGGTGATTTTCCTGCAGACTTTTTTTGGAATTTTCTCAGGGTGTCTGATCTGTGGGATTTAAAATTATGAGTTTGATGGTCCCTGAGGTCCAAAAGGTTGGTGACCCCTGGACTAGAAGACCTCCAAGCAGAGGTGATATTCAGCAGGTTCTGACCAGTTCTGGAGAACCGGTAGCAGAAATTTTGAGTAGTTTGGAGAATCAGCAAATCCCACCTCTGACTGGAGATATACAGTATCCTTCCCCTGCCACGGCCACCAAGCCACACCCACAGAACCAGTAGTAAAAAAATTTTGAATCCCACCACTGCCTCCAAGGTCCCTTCCAACTCTGTTATTCTATTCTATATATTTATTAGATCTTTCTTTTCCTCCAGGAAAAGTGATGTTCTTAGTACTGTCTGCTCCATCCTCAAAGTGACTCTATGAAGAAGGTGAAACTAAAAGGTGGGGGTGTGTGTGAAATACCTCCATGGCTGAAGGTTGAACTTTGGTCTCTGAACCCCTAATCCAACACCTTCCTCCATATTATACTGCCTTCTTTTCATTAGATAGTTTACAGGTAATCTTGATCTGCTTTTAAAAACTCAGGGCCTATAAATCCAATGCCCTGTAGTCACTTCAATAAAGTAGAACAGAGCAAGAAACTGATGCCAATAAGCAATTGACATTCCTTTCTTTGTTGCAAGTATCTTACCTTGTTGTGGGCAATTCCATAAAATTGCCAGAAAGAAAGGCTGAGATTGGTTGAGTTCTACTGAGGACCTCAGGTGGCTTCCTGGGAGCCAATCCGATTCTGCCTCTGGAGCCTGGTTTTGTTTGCAATGTTTTCACACACGTATTTTCAAAGAAAGCTTTTGTTTCACCAACACTGCAACACAGTATGCCACATTGATTTGGAAGTGACAACACCAAAGGGACTCTTGCAAAAGCGACAAAAGCAATGACATCTGAAAATTAAAGCTTTCCTCTCGCTTTGTTCTTTTAGAAATTTAGCTTTCCATTTAAAATTTACACAAAGCTCACGGGAAGGGGACCACCCACTCCCCAGGAATGCATGTCAGTACGCCATTTGGTTATTTCAAAAAAAAGAGAAACTAATTCACTCAAATGCTCTCTGATACACTTCCTATACTCTGTGGTAATTCAATTTAAAACCCCCACTTGTATATATATTTCCTCATGCTTTGGTAGAGATTAATTTGTAATGTAGAATAGCTAAAGCTAAACATTTATTTTTTTAAGGACGCACTCTCCAGAATAAGGCCCACAAGAGTGGCTGCTTTTAAAAAGATTAGAGTTTTGCAAAAGACAGAGCTACTATTCTATACTCAACTTGGTGATATACAATTGCATGTCTGGTAGAATCATGCTGGGCCCAAACTAAAGATCTCTTTTAGATCCGCTTTGCTTTTTTCTGACTTTTTCCTCTTCCTTCAGGTCGGGGTTGAGGTTTTGTTGCTGCTGCTGTTGTTTTGATGGTGACTGCCTGGACTAGTCCCTGTGGTTTTCTTGACAAGTTTTTCTTTTTTTCCCTGAAGTGGTTTGCAGTATTTCACAGGATTGAGAGAGCATATCTGGCCCAAGGACATCCAGCTAGCTTTGGGCCTAAAGATGGCAGGATTAGAACTCATACTCTTGGCTTACTAACCAGGTACCGTACTATCCACTGTACCATACTGGTTTTCCTACTGGTAGTTCCTTGCCTTCCACCAAAAGGGGTTGCTGGCTGCAAATGAAATATGACAAAGCCAAAGTTGAGCAGCCTATGCTTCAAAAGGAGATCTTAGGGCTGAATGAAGTTCTGGCTTTGAAAGCATATGCACATAGCACTGTAATTTTTCCAACTAGTAGTAGTTATTCCCCGGCTTACAATTGGTCATTTAGTGACTGTTTGACATTCTAACAGAACTACTGGGGTGGTATTTATGACCCAGACTTCCAATGATCAGGACTCCGGCATGGTCATTTGACCACATTTTGGATGCTTCATCAGCTGGGCCATATTTATGGTTGTTTGCAGTATCCCACGATCCCATGACCACATTTTAAATGGTTTTGCCCAAACCCAGCATTTATTTTCAGCAAAAACATGCCCGTATCAAGCCATTGGCTCAGTTAATGACAGCAGAGTTTACTTAACAGCTGCAAATTTGCTTAATGACTGCCACAAAAAAGTCATAAAATTGGGTGGGTTATGTGACCAACCTATTTTACAACCCTCATGCTTTATGACCCAGAGGGGCAGGCTCCATTGCAGTCATAACTAAAGGACTATCTGAATTTGTTTTAAGGCATTCCTGAAAGGAACTAAATACACTAGCACATACTGTATGCTCCAGTCACATTGTGCCCAACAAATCTGAATCTCCTCAGAACACATAGAAATACTTATTTATTTATTTCAAATGCTTCCTCGCCACTTCGATTATCAAGACTGTAAGCTTGCTTACATGTTCATTTCCTGGACTAAAATCAATAAGACTTAATTGTGTTCCTTGGGTGGATGGTGCCAAAAAAGATGCAGTTTGCCCTTTCCCTCCCTTCTTCCTGCAGGTCACAAGCTCTCTGAAACCAATTGGTGTTCCATTAATACTAATAATATGGGATCTGGATCAATAGTTTTGAAATGAATAAAATATTATTTCCCAGTTTAAAATGTTAAAAAACATCAGACAACACAGTTTTAAAACTATCGTTAAAAATAACATCTCTTTTCAGATGAATTCAGCTCTTGAAAAAGTAACATACTCTTTCCAGGATATTCATGGACATATCCTTGTAGGATATGTTATGTTTTTGGCCACAGTATATACGTGAGGTGGGTTTTTTTTTGCTTTCAAAATATTAAAAATGGGCAAAAGCTTTAGTAATATAGAAATTTCTTAAATGTGTACGCTGCCAGATTCCCAGGGACTCTAGGCAGTTTGCAATTTTTTGAAAACTTAAGAACAAAAAATAATACAAAAACACAAAAAAGATAGAACAATGTTCTCAAAGAAAACAAATCAAAAGAAAGATAGTGGTGTCAAATCCTTGACAAAGGCTGAGGCAAATGACACATCCATCCATCCATCCATCCATCCATCCATCTATTTTATATGATATGATACATATTTATTATATATATTATATTATATCATATAGTATACTATATTATTATATTTTGCTATGATATTATATTGTTATGTTATATTATTATATAAGATCAAGACAACTTGGAGAGAAATTATTCAGCTGGTGAAACTACAGAAGGATGTGAAGAGTAAGGATAAGATTTGACTACTAAAAAAAATACAAGGGCCTGACTTTATATGAAGCCTTAGAGTATGGGTGTCAAATTCGCAGCATCATGTTGTTGTCATGTGATGTTTCGTGATGTTTCTTTCCTTCATGGAGCTGGGGTGGGCATGGCCTGTGCATGAAGCACCCGGCCCGTGGACTGCCACTTTGACAACCCTGCCCTAGAGACTGCTAAACAAAGGCTCACACAACACAGACTAAGGAGGTCCACTAGAGAAGCAAAGGTCAAGAAAATAAATGTTGTGTTCTCCCCCCAAACCACGCCCCCATCCAACTGCATTGCAACAACACAGTAACAACAGAGCCACCAACAGTGGAAAGTAAATAGTAATGGAAGAACATATGGGAGAAAGAGAAGACACAAAACACTTGTGCAAAGTGGCATAAAGGAGAGCAGATCACAGCAATCTCAGAACAGAAACTAGTCACCATTACAGTAGCATCTGGTGGTATCCCTCAGCAAGCCAAGAACATGCTTGTCATTACCTGACCTAGACATTGTGTAGACCTACTGGCTAAAGAATCTAAAAGCAATGCATGAACATCTAGCACAGAGATGAACAGTAGACTTAACCCAGACAGACTAACACAAAGAAGGACTGTGCTGATCATGAAAGTCTTCCATAAGGAAGACCTCCATAAGGAAACCATCCAACTACTGGTCAAATACCTGCCTACCCCAACATGGGAAGTTCTATGAGGCATCATAGCCCTAAGCTAGTGGACTATATAGGCCACTACATGAGCACAGCTCAGAAGAACATTGAGAACAACTCCAGAGGCTCAAAACAACAACTGCATAGACAGATAAAGCAGTCACTCAAGACACCTTCTAGACAGACCAATTTGAGCACAGCCTGGACTGACTACAGGAAAGCTTACAGCGTAGTGCCACATATGGATATGTGAATTCCTGGCACTATACAAAGTCTACACTAAGGACCTTCCTCAGGAACTCAATGAGATTGTGGAAAACAGTGGTGTGACTGGATGGTGGTTAAGACAGGGAAGATACTGAAGACTGAGTGGGTGGAACTGAAGACTGAGTGGGTGGAACTACCAGTAGGCACATAGCATTCAAACAACTAGCTGCAATACCTTGGTATCCACAACCACGTGGGAACTATGAGGCGGAGGCAAGAAAGACAGAAACATACAAGTACATCAAAGGATAAGACAGAACTCAAAGAACCAACTCAATAGGAAGAACAAGATCCATGCCATCAACATGTGTGCCCTCTTAATCATCAGATGTCCTGATGGTTTAGTGAGCTGACCAAAGGAGAATATGAAAGCTGCCAATCTGAAGACCTGGAAGCTCCTTACAAACTATGGAGGTTTCAACCCCAAGTTCACATTGAAGGGAGTGTGAAAAGTAAATACCAAAGAGGTTCCACGGTGGTAGGAGCATTTGAGACAATAATTCTGAAGCTGGGAAACCCAGGAACAACATCAGAGTTCTCTGTTCAGAAGAATGCAAAGCTAAAAATGGCTAAGGTACTGTGCAGAACCCTCAAATTCCAAGGCTGCTGGTGGAGGACATGAGATTAAGGAAGATGCAGAGCATCCATAGCAGTGAGAAGGGATTTTTTTTTTAATAGCAAATCATGATGCATTTTTCGACCTATGCCCAGCAGACAACATGTGTACTATCTATTTATACGGTCCTTGTTGTCATAGAATCCATTATGAGAAATCATAGGATTTTGAATTAAAATAAATCTGGAATGGGGCTTCTTTGAATTAAAATAAATCTGGAATAGGCACTTTTTTCCCTTTCTCCTTTTGCATAACCATTTTTTCCACTGCGCAGGCTTATCCTGACACTGATGTAGAGGCTTTCTCAGTATAAAGGTGATCAGTGCCAAGATCACTAGAGCCAACATCAGAACCAGTGGAGGCTTTCCATAAGACACCCTTTTAGATCTCCAGGAGGGGAAAAGGGAAACTGGGCTTACTGACAATACTTAGTAGTGACATTCAAAACATCTCACAGAGTTTTCTTGGCCCCTGCCTCTATTGGCTTGTTATAGATATCATTCTGATGAGTGCACTGTATAGCACAAAGAGCCGAGACTTTTGTCTGGTTCCAACAGATTTTGGAGAGCATCATATAAAGACACAAGAAGACCGCAAAAGAGAAGAAAAAAACACACACACACACACACACTGGGACTCCAGCTCATCCTGATGAAGATGTGTGTTGCTGAACAAAGATCAAGAGAAAGAAACTGGAATATTTTGGGCACTTTTGAAGGGGAGATGGAGACCATCTGGGGAAAAGGATGCTGTGAGGAAGAGTGCCAGGACAGAGATAAAAGTGACGGCAAAGGAAATAGTGGCTTGGAAACATCAAAGGGCAGGACTGAACACACAGGGCGGGGGGGCGGGGGGTGGTGGAATCATCTTGAATTAGAACAGGAAAATGTTAGGATCCAGAGGTAGAGCTTGAGATCAAGGTACTCAGCTGGCTCTAGATCAAGCGTCGGGGGTCTGGGTACAAAGTCTCATTTCGGAAACCAGACATTCTAAAGCACAGACAGCAAGCCAAATCAAATAAGAAGGCAGGTAACTGGAGCCAAGAGTTCATTGCTAGAGTTTCTGCACCATATTAAATGCCACCCAGTAGGCAAGCAACCCCCCCGCCCCCAAGGCATCTATGCCTAGGCAATAGAATTTGTCAGCATCAAATCAAGCAACTCTCAGACTGCAAGGGCATTTGCTATCCCTTTTAATAATTTGAAGGGAAGAGATTTGCATGGAGAAGTCTGCTAATTAGTTGCAAAGGACTAGGAGGAAATGGTATAAGCCACTAAAGTCAGAATGGGACAAATCTGGAATTCCATAACATGCTGGTTTCAGAAACCTATGTCAAAGACTGAACCTGAATCTTGGGAATTGGGTTTTGGACCCAAACGCAGCAGCACTTTGGGAATTTGTAAATGGTGACATAGAGATATTGTAAACCTCAGACCTTTTCAATATTAAATGCTAGAGTTTTTACATGCTCCAAGGCTAATGAAAGGCAACATTCATGTTTTGATATAAAGTAATTCAGGTCTTCCAGATGATAGTTCATGAAGGTCCTTTGAGAGCTGATGTGGGAAATCCCTGTGCATAGGCTAGCTCAGTTATTCAGGAGGATGATCTATATGTTTTTCTATTGCAGTACATTTCATTCTAGGAGTATCTGTGTGGCAAAGTGATTATTAATGAACTGGGCCCATTCTGTAGAAATTGCACATAATTCAGAATTTAATGACTGACCCAAGCACGTCTACTTTCTTCTTGGGACCAAGAAAGTCTAGAAATGAAAAGAGTCACATCAGTTCTGTGAACATTGTGATTACTCTCAAATTTAAGAATGACTATGGAATCCAACCACCTGGACTCAGGTCCTACACAATTTGCATAATGCATGAATCAGCTATACTTTTAAGAAATTCAATGTATTCTGACACAGGTAGAAGTGTGAAAACAGGACCAAAAGGAATGGAGTACAGAAGACATTTCATAGTTTCACATTAGAATGGTTTAAAAAACTGCTTCATTAGAATTATAATACACATTAATTTACTTTCCAAACCAATATTGAAACTGGGACATGTAGAGCATACAAAACATTTGCTAGACCAATACTCGAATACAGCTCATCAGTCTGGAATCTGCATTACATAACGGATATTAATACAGTCCAGAAAGTCCAGAAATATTTCATGAGAAGAGTTCTCTACTCCTCTACTCGTAGCAGAATACCTTATGCCACCATACTTGAAATTTTAGACCTAGACAACCTAGAACTATGCCGCCTTCAGTCCGATCCAAGTATAGTACATAAAATTATCTACTGCAATGTCCTATCTGTCAAGGAATACTTCAGCTTTAACCATAACAATACAAGAGCACACAATACATACAAACTCAAGGTTAACTGCACCAAACTTGATTGCAGGAAATATGACTTCAGCAACAGAGTGGTCAATGTCTGGAATATTCTACCTGACTCTGTGGTTTCTTCCCCAAACCCCAAAAACTTTAACCTTAGACTGTCTACTATTGACCGCATCCCTTTCCTAAGAGATCTGTAGGGGGCATGCAAGTGCACCAACGTGCCTACCGTTCCTGTCCTATTGTTTCTTTTTATTCATATTCATTTCATGTATTCATGCTTATACTTATACCTGTTATCTAATACTTGCTTGACATATAAATAAATAAATAATAATAATAATAGATCCTTCCATATTCTACTTCTCTAAACTTTGAAATACAAAATTATGAAATGTATGCATTACTACAATAATAGGACAGTGAAGATTGGCATGAATTTGCCTCCAGGAAGTGCTTCTTCTGCCTTGATATGGTGAAGGATCTAGCCATTCTATCTTGATGAAGAATCACAGCGAGACAAATCTGCTTTGATCGGCCTCTTTCCTTTGCAAATGGGGGCTTAGATTTGGTGGTTTATGAAAACAATTCCTTGCCACTGCACAGTACTTTGTTTTGCTACAAACAAAACCCTAATTAAATGAAATGGTCTTTGCAGAACCCAACAGTTGTACGAAATATATGTCTGTCTGTCTGTCTGTCTGTCTGTCTGTCTAGGTATGTTCGGGTCTTTTCCCGTATAAGATTAAGAGTATCTTGGTGATGTTTCAGCAACGTTTCAATGTTTCAACTCCATCAACCAATCAAGAGGCAGCAGCACAGCCAACCAGTGCAGCACACCAGTCCACCCCCCACCCCCCCGAGTATTTATAGAGAGACGGCAGCTCCGATCACATACTGCTTGCACTGGCACAAAGCCGAAAGCACCAGCCTGAGGATGGCGAGTGGGACCTCGCCGAACCATCACCAAGATACTCTTAATCTTACATGGGAAAAGACCCGAACACACCTAGGCCTACATACCTGTACCCATGAAAATCTATGAATGAATGAATGAATGAATGAATGAATGAATGAATGAATATATATATATATATATATATATATATATATATATATATATATATATATATATTTATATTCATATATATATATAATGGAAACACCTTAAAATATACATAAACATGAATAAAAAGGGGTGTTGGTTTTTTATACATGATGCACATGATAATGAAGAAATGAGATAGAATGAACTTTTGCTTGAATAAATACAAAATAAAACTGAAAAAAGGGCATTTCTTAGTCTACAAAGTCAGATATTTTTACCAAAAGGAGGGTCATGCTATGGCAGATCCAGATAACATAATTCAAGAAATTTGCTAATCACTGAATTTTTCCAAAAAAAGATGGCATAATATTGAATGTTTTGTTTCCCCTTGGGAATTTTGAAGTAAGCTAGGATATATTCAACAAAGTTAGTGAAATGTGAGTTTTTTTCAGATGGAAGTCCACAAATATTTTGCGAGAAATTTGGGAATATCAGTAAGACTGGAGTAATTCATCCTATTCCTAAATGTATAAATAGAAAAACTGTTACTCAAATCATTTGAAAAAAAAATGAATTTAAAATATACTCTAAACTGAAAGTAGGGCAAGGAATTTATTATGACATGCTTATTAAAAAGCTTTGATTCTCTAATTTTAAAGATGATTTCTTTTGGAGAAAAAATAGTCCATCAGAAATAATAAATTACGTTGTATGATGTAATGTCCTACACACCTACCTTGACATAACTCTTGTGGATTTCAATTGCTTACTTCCTTACTGAAATTTGCTCCAGAAGGGTGGTGACCTTCCAGGGAAGATATGGAGGAGGTGGGGAGTTGTACAGGAAAAGAGAAAAATAATTTCTTTTCATATTTGATGACATCCTCCTGTTGGCCGAGCAATATTTAGGGCTTACTTTTAAGTAAGCTGGTAGACCGTGGTAGCCTACACCAATATTCAGGAGAAGCAATTTTGGGAGGCGGACATTCATGTGACATCTATGGGAGGCAAGTAGGGAATACATTTTGATGCCAGCTTTCCTGAATTTATCTTTCCAGAAAAAGACTTTCTAAATCTTTAACTCCGTTTGTGCGATTCTTCTTAATTGCGTATGAAAGCTTGAGAAGCTGGAAGTTATGAGTACACAACAGGAAGGGAGGCAGCTTCAATGCTCTCGATTCAAAAATCAAATAAAATGGAAAAAGAGCAGAAGCAATCAGACCTGCAGATGGTTAACATTTCCATTTGCACTCCTTCTCTTTCTCCCTCCCTCCCTCCCTGGAAGTATTGTTTTTATTCTGCAGTTAAATCTTCCCAGACTTTAGGTCTTGTTTGATCTAAAGAAGAAAAAGTTGCCACTGCTTTGCTGAGAGCGAGAGCTGCTGCACCCCTGGTAGGATTAAGAAGCAAAAGGTCCCATTTCTACATAGGATCATTAATCCATTTAGGGGGAAAAAAAATGGAAGGAAAGAAAGAAAGGATTTGCAAGCTTTTTGGAATTTTACTTTTGTCTTGCCAACCCTTGATTTGAAATACGTCTCTTTTATTTTGTAAAACATGTCCCCGCACTGATGGCTGACACAGCGGGCTTGTGAGATTTGGGCTTGGTGTGCTGCATGTGGCTGGACTGTACATTTTCAGCTGTGCTGAAAGACCCCCCCCCCCCCAAAAAAAAAACACCATTTAGGAATATGAATCATCCTGAGCCTGCTCCCACAAGATCATGTTGCATAAATATACATGGGCTGAGAGCTCTGTGTGGCAAGGCTCCCACAGAGAGCCGGCTTCCCTCTTTTCCCTTTATAGTTTCTGTCCCTTGTATTAGGAAGTTCCTTGGAGGTGCTACTTTGGCTGTTTCTTGCTTAGAAAAGAAAGATGCCAGCAGTTTAATTTATGCAACCATGTCACTGTCTTCTACAGTTACAGTTTACTTAAAGACTTGAGTTTTGCTACTACCGATAGTCCTCGACTTAGAACAGTTCATTTTGTCACAGTTCAAAGTTAAAACAGCACTGAAAAAAAGTGACTTATAGCAATAGCACTTCGACTTATACACCGCTTTACAAAAGTGCCTCCAGTCAAGGCTATGGTTTTTCCACTTGCAGTATATGGCTGTGAAAGTTGGACCATGGGAAAGGCTGAGAGCCAAAGAATGGAGGCCTTTGAACTATGGTGCTGGAGAAGACTCCTGCGAGTCCCTTGGACTGCAAGGCAATCAAACTGGTCAGTCCTAGAGGAGATCAACCCTGACTGCTTTTTAGAAGGCCAGATCCTGAAGATCAATACTTTGGCCACCTAATGAGAAGGAAGGACTCACTGGAGAAGAGCTTAATGCTGGGAAGGATTGAGGGCAATAGAAGAAGGGCATGACAGAGAATAAGGTGGCTGGATAAAGTCACTGAAGCAGTAGGCATGAGCTTAAATGGACTCTGGATGATGGTTGAGGACAGGAAGGCCTGGAGGAACATTGTCCATGGAGTTGATTTCACAACTAACAACAACAACTACTTTACAGTGCTTTTACAGCCATCTCTAAGTGGTTTACAGAGTCAGCCTATTGCCCCAACAATCTGGGTCCTCATTTTTACCCACCTGGGAAGGATGAAAGGCTGAGTCAACCTTGAGCCTAGTGAGATTTGAACTGCCAAATTTCAGGCAGCAAGCAGTCAGCAGAAGTAGTCTGCAGTACTGCACTCTAACCACTGTACCACTGCAGCTCATATGAACATGTTTCATACTTATAACCATTGCAACGTCCCCATGGTGATATGATCAAAATTCACACGCTTGGCAACTGATTCATATTTATGATCGTTGCAGTGCCCAGGGCTCATGTGATTCCCTTTTGTGACCTTCTGACAAGCAAAGTCAATGCGGAAGGCAGATCCACTTAACGCAACCAACTGCATGGATTCACTTAACAACTGGGGCAAGAAAGGTCATTGAATGAGGCCAAATTCACTTAACAATTGTTTCACTTAGCAACAGAAATGTTGGGCTCAGTTGTGGTCATAAGTCGAGGACTACCTATATCATCAGGCCACTCGAGGTTTAGAAAGATCTAAGCTAAAATTAGGAGCATTACTAGTGCGCTATGTTTCAAAAACCCAAGTCCAGAAATTGAAGGCAGATGGAATTATTATTTATTCCTCCTATAAATCTTTCAGATCAAAATGCCAGGTAAAGAATAGGCAGATTCTTTTAACCAAAGTGCTAGTAGTTTGCTCTATGTTTTCCAGTCCATGTACCAGTAATTTACTATGTATGGTGACAAGGATTAATTCTTCCTGGGAATGGTTAGGGGGATGAAAGTTTGTGTTGGATATCCTGGAATTGGGAAATAATTCCCCTCCTGGTTCTCATGTGGGACTCGGGATTAATTTTCTGTCTATTTTTCTTCATCTTGTGCATTGCAAGGATAGAGTGCTTGCTTAAAACCATTTAGAAATATGTGTTTGGAGAGAAAGTTCACGCCTATTCTTACCTATTACCTTAAGATAATCTGCACCAGTGGATTTTTATTTCTTTTAAAACAACAACAATTTTGCAACTTTATGGTGTGTGAACTTCAACCCCCAGATGACCCTGAAGTTGAACTGGAGTTGAAGTCCACACATCTTAAAGCTACCAAGGTTGAGAAGCACTGATCTAGGTTACAGAACATCTAGCGATGAACCCAGTGACATTTGGGTCCTAATAATTATTCAGACAAAATAATTGTGATTGGATATATATTACAATTCTATTCCTAGTTATCCTGAAGAAAGATGTGCCATATTCAGATATGATTTGCTTCTGAATAAGCATATCACACATCATTGGAGCTTTAATAAATCTAGCCCTTATAAGGACAAGCTTCTTTGCTTTTTTAAAAACAACAGTTTTTACTTTGTTATACCTGGTTTATTCAAATAGCACCTTCTTCTAGCATCGTTGATAAAAGAGAGCAAGACACCTGAGATCCTAAATCCTTCCTTGGGTATGTAAACAGGCATGTTGGCTTTTTTGTCATTTGGAAAAATAATTTTGTGTGTGTGATCAAATAGCCCAACAGCTCAAAGTATACGATAAACAAAATGTGCCAAATAATGATCACATACTAATTAAGTTAAATGGCACAGCTGGATGGTATGCTTTCATTTACTACAAAGTCAAGGTACCCTCAGGACATTTCTTTGTGGGTTTGTGTAAAGATGAAGGGAAGTATGTTGTTCTATTCAGGGTTTATTTTAACAAAAACTAAAAAAGAAAAGCATGGGGAAATTTGGAAAAATACCTCACTTGAATTTATATTCCCTTTGTGATCCATCAAGGAGGATTCATCTCTTATTCAAATGACAAGTCAATATGTTAGTTGGATCAAAGGCCATTAATAAGATGCTAAAAATGCTTCTGAGGAACAAGGGGATTTCTTTAACAACTCATAAAGTGCTTTTTAATCCATTTCTGACTTGTTAAATTCTCACAGATTGTTCCATCATGAGGCAGTCTCAATGACAGTTGGTATGAGGAGAGGCAAAGAGAGAGAGAGAGAGATAAGGGACTGGGTTTCAAGCAAGGACAGCCGGCTGATGACATCTTCTCTGTCTCAGACTCCCTCAGTTTTAGTCAGAAAATTTCAGGTGGAATGCTTTTATGACTCATTTGGTCTGGCTACAATACAAGCCAAATGCTCCCCCCCCCCCTTAAAGTTCCAAAGAATTGTTCATGAAACATTGTGCAACAGCATCTTCCGTTAACAATGGTGTCTTTTTTTCCCAACACAGGATGCTGGAAATCCCAAGGACATTCACAGGAATTCCTTCCACTCTGCCCTCCAAAGATGCCTTGTACGAATGTCAATGGCTGTAATTCAGCATGTCTAAAAGATATGAAAAGTGGCACTTGTACTGGAGCGCCCTGTCCATAATAATCCCCATTAACTCCAGCAAATGTTAAGAGCCAGAGAAAACTACTTAGTACACGCTACTTGGCAACTTTGGAATAGGCACTCAGTCTTATAGAATAACAGAATAACAGAGTTAGAAGTGACCTTGACGGTCTTCTAGTCCAAAGCCCTGCCTTCTAGTCCAACCATTTCAGAAAAATGGTTGTCCAATCTCTTCTAAAAATCTCCAGTGTTGGAGCACCCAAAACTACTGCAGGCAAGTAGTCCCACTGGTTAATTGTTCTAACTCTCAGGAAATTTGCTCCTTAGTTCTAGGTTGGTTCTCTCTTGATTAGTTTCCATCAATTGCTTCTTGTCCTGCCTTCAGGTGCTTTGGAGAATAGATTGACCCTGCTCATCCTTGTGGCAGCCCTTCAAATACTGGAACACTGTTATCATGTCACCTCAGTCCTTCTCTTCATTAAACTAAACATAACCAATTCCTGCAAACACTCTTCACCTTCTTCTAATCTTCTTGGTTGCTTTTCTTTGCACTCTCTCTAGAGCAGGGGTGTCAAGCTCACACCCCATGGGCTGGATGCGTCACGTGCTGGCCCCACCCCTGCCCAGTTTAGCAAAGGAGGAAAAAATCCTGATACATCATGTGATGCTGCCATGATGATGTGAGTTTGACACCCCTGCTCTAGAGTCTCGTAGCTAACATAGAACCACCAAACTCAGAGGCAGTATACCCCTTAAAGCTGGATACAAATGAAAAAAGAAAGCTGCTTAGATGGCCGATTTGTGGGTTTCCCAGAGGCATCAGACTAACTCTAGCTGAAAGCCAGATTCTAACCTAGGTAGAACTTGGTCTGATCATTTTCTTAATTCTTCATTGCAGACCATATAAGGCCTAAGGCATATTTAATTCAGTATTATCAACATTCACTCACCCATACATAAAGCATATTACACAAACACACACACACACACACACACGATCCTATGATTTTTCCTCAATGATAGGATATATGTGATGACCCGGGGCGTGGCACAAAGGCAACACAATCACATAAGTAAGAAAAGTCCCTTTAATACCTCCAACATTGCCCCAAATGTCCAGGTTACCTTCAGCTGGAGGGAAAAACTCTCCCAAGAACAGTCTTTAAGTAGAGGAAATTCAGTCCAAAAACAAAGTGCATACAAACTGTAAATAAAAATCCACACAAACCACACTGCAGTAATTAACTTGACAGGGCAGGAGAAGGAATTGCAGACTTGAAAGGTCAGCAAAACACACACAGCTGGGAAGATGCCAGGAACCCAGATAAGCCTCGACAGTAACAGATAACTCACGATTTACTTCCAGCAAGTTGCTGTGCCAATCCCCCTTTTTAAACACTATGTTCCCAGCTGCAGCTAATGAAGGGAATCAAGGCCCTTTCCTCCCCCATAAGCCAGGCAACTCACATTGCTCCCTTCTCCGTTCCTCCCTGCATGTCCTAGGATGAAGAGGGGGTGGGCCTGGATCTTCTTCTGAATTCCCTCTGCCTTGCTCTACCTCTCCCCTGCTCTGCCCAGCCAGACTTTGCCCTTCCCAGTTTCTTCCACGGCCAACACACTCCCACTCCCTGTCAGCTGCTCGGCCTTTCCCTCAGAATCAGATTCTGACAGGGGCATGCCAATATATATTGACTGCATTCTCCTCTCTCTTTCCAAAGCAATTATTTCATATTGTTTCCCAAGGAAGGGGGAACTAAAAAGTAGGGCAAGCTTAATATAGATGGGATAGTGAGGATCAGCAAACCCCAAAATATTGGTATTCATGCCAGAAAATTTCATAAATATGCAGACTTGAAAATAATGTTTAAATTACAGTTTCCTGCTGCTGCTCCTCTTCCTCCTCCTCTCCTCCTCCTCCTCAATTGTCTTAAGGCTAAGAATCAACTTGAAATGCAATCATATTCTTATGCATGAAGACTTGGACTGGGCATTGTATAACATTCTTTTTGATGTTTTTATCAGAGCCTTCAAAAGTTAGTTTTGGAACCGGGACAATAGCAGCCCAGGTAAATTTCCTCCTTTTTTTAAAAAAAGCTGGCATTTTGTTCATGGAACCAAGTTTAAGCAGATGTGAAACGTTCAAATAAAGGAAGGCAGATTAAATGTACTTTTGTGATCCAAAAAAATCAATACAGATGTTATTATTCAACTACCAAAAATCTATGTACATTTTAAGTTCCATTAGGTGACTTTCCACTAGACATTTCTACAATAATGTTCCTAAAACCAAAGACAGAGAAATATATATTTTAGATAGCAAGTTATTTATATTATTCTAATATGTGAGTGTAAAATATCCATATGTTTTACTAAATAGTAACCTATGATCTTATGTCTATATGATATTCAAGCACCTGGATAGGGGGATTAATAAGATTAATCTTATTTAGGAAGAGAGGACCTACCCTGTTTCTCATTTCTGACTCCATAAGTCTCTTTCAATAAACAAAGTTTAAATAGATCTATAAGTATGAAAGAGCAAACTTCTCTTCTGTTGTGAAACTGCATTAAGGAATGTAGGCAATGGTGTTAACACTTCCCAAGCAAAGGCTTTTCAGATTTATTTTTTATTGATTGATTTGATTTATCAATCACTTACAAGATAATAGGTATAAGTATAAACATGAGTAAGAATACAGGAAATAAGTACAAATAAATGGGGACAATAGGACAGGGACGGAAGGCACAATGGTGCACTTATGTACGTCCCTTTTCAAATGTCCTGAATTTTCTCCCACAATTTCTAGCAAGTCTTTATCTTATTCGTTATTCATATGATCTATTTTAAAGAGCTCCATTTGCTCATTGTTTCTCTTGATGAAGGTCAAATGTTTTATTACTACCAAAAACAAGAAAGAAAAATGAGCAAAGCTAAAGCAGGTTAATGTAACTTATTTCCTTTCTTCTCTTTTAAAATACAAGTAGTTTTCAATCTGTACAATTGTAATTGAGACCAAAATTTCTATTGCTAAGCAAGTCAGTTGTTAAGTGAGTTTTGCCCCACTTTACAATCTTTCTTGCTATAGTTCTTAAGTGAAGGTTTTATAACTGGGCAGGAAAAACCAAAGATTAGGCAAAACCTGGCTCAAAAAAAGCAACTGTGAGAGGGACTTTGGAGTACTAGTTGACAATCACTTAAACACAGGGCAGCAATGTGCAGCCACTGCCCAAAAAGCTAATACAGTCCTTGGTTGTATAAACAGAGGCATAGAAACAAAATCATGTGAAGTATTAGTACTGCTTTATAAAGCCTTAGTAAGTCTCTTTAGTACAGTATTCTTAGTAAGCCTGGAATACTGTATCCTGATTTGGTTACCACATTACAAAAAAAGATGTTGAGACTTTGAAAAATGTGCAAAGAAGAGCAACTAGAATGATTAAAAGCCTGGAGACTAAAACATATGAAAAATGGTTGCAGGGTTTGGGTTTGGCTTGGCCCGGGGAAAAAAAGGACTAGGGGTGACATCATATTAGTATTTCAGTATCTGAGAGGCTGCCACAAAGAGGAGCAGGTCAATTTATTTTCCAAAGCAGCAGAAGGCAAGACAAGAAACAATGGATGGAAACTAATCAAGGAGAAAAGCAACTTGGAATTAAGGAGAAACTGCCTAACAGTGAGGACAATTAACTTAGTGGAACAACTTGCCTTTAGACATTGTAGGTGAGCTCATTACTGGAGGTTTTTAAGAAGAGACTGGGAAGCCATTTGTCTGAAATGATATAGGGTATTCAGCCTGAAGACCTGGAGGACCTCCAAGGTCCCTTCCAGCTCTATTCTGATTGAAATTGAGACCCTGCAGTTAAGTTACTAACACAGTTGTAAAGTGAATCTGGCTTTCCCATTGACTTCGCTTGTCAAAAGTTTGCCAAAGATGATCACATGATCCCAGGACTCTACAACTCTCATAAATGTGAACCAGTTGCCAAGCATTTGAATTTTGATTGTGCGACTGTGGGGATGCTGAAATGGCCATAAGTGTGAAAACGTTCATAGGTCCCTTTATTCAATGCTATCATAACTTCAAAAAATTACTAAAGAAATGGTTGTAGGTATTATATAGTATATGGCCATTGAAGAATACCTCCTGTGGAATACTGAATTGCAATTCTTCAGTTAAAGTCAGGACCTTTATCTCTTTGGCAACTTTTTTTTTTAATTAACAGCTAGTTTCTCAACTTTTTGGTAGGCAGAGCAAGGCTAGATTTATCTTCTTAATCTCATTTTGATTTCCTATTTCAATCCAAATTCTGATAAAAATACACAAGCATCATCAAGATGGTCTATATCAAAAGTCTTCAAATGTGGCAAGTTTAAAACTTGTGGGCTTCAACTCCCAGAATTCCTGAGCTAACATGACTGGAGGAGGAATTCTAGGAGTTAAAGTCCACAAGTCTTAAAGCTGTCAAATTTGAAGACCCCTGGTCTATATGGAAATGTCATTCAGTATCACATTATATGGTCTCCAAAGCTTAACTTCAATAGCAATAGAACTTAGACCACTTCATAGTGCTTTTCTAGTACTCTCTAAGCAGTTTACAGAGTCAGCATATTACCCCCAACGATTTGTGTCCTCATTTTAGTGACCTCGGAAGGATGGAATGCTGAGTCAATCTTGAATTGGTCAGGATTAAACTCCCGGCAGTGGGCAGAGTTAGCTTGCAATGCTGCATTCTAACCACTGCCACTCCTTCAGCTAACTTCCTGTAATTTTCACTGAATTGGTAAGGTGTAGTCCTGGAATCTCTGTTTCATTATTAATATTATTTGGGAACATCCCTTTCACAGTTGAACCACAGTAGCCATACTTTGGATTTGGTAGCAATACATTTATACCATCTAGCATTTATTTAGGGGAGCAAACAAACCAAATTATTTTTATCAAAACAACTACAGCCACAAACTTTATGGTATAATTTTAGCCAAAAATCTGGAGTTTGGCTAATGGGAATATATTTAGTAAAATGAAGTCCCACTTAGACAGCTGGAGGAGGTAATGTGTCCGACAAACCAGAGGCAGCAGTGGGAAGAGAGAAAAAAAAATACTTAGTCTGAAGTTAGCTGTATTTTCTTCATTTCATCAAAACAGCTGAATATTTTTGTTGACTAATTACAAGAAGTGAGATGTTACCAGTAAGTAAAGAGCTATCACTACATGAAAAAGAATTTCTCATCCCTATTTACAGGCTAAACACTGATTCCATTATTTACACAGAATATTTAATAGTTGTGAATCTTCAATAAAATCTTATAGCTTTATATATTACAAGGTTCTCAAATATGGATCAATTCATGGATGTTCTCTCTTGTTGAACAAATGTGCACCAATATTGTGTGGATGCAAATATATGCTTGTCTTAGCATTCAAAATATGGGGCTTAGCAATACAGTAAACATGATAGATGCTGCTTGCAGTACTACAAAGTAGTTGCCCATTACCGTTTTTTCTTAGGGTTAATCTTCTGTGTCAACTATAAAGACTGGTCCTGCCAAAGATGTGAAGCATATAAGACATGTGGAAAGTCAATTATCATATCTGCCTATCCTCATGCTTCAAAATCTTTCAAGAGATAATGGTTTTCCCCCTCCTTGGTGTTCTTTCTTTAGGAATGTTGGCCTGAAAGCCAACTCCAAGGTGGTGCTTTCTAGTGGCATTTGAGGAAAATTGCAACCATCAGGAAAGCCTTGGAGATAAGAATTTGTCAACCTGACTTGGTTCTCCTGTAGAACAAGCTCAAACCATTAACACCTACAGCAGAAATTTTCAAGGAGATCAAAAGATCAGGAAAGGCTTGAAGTGAAATACAGTTTTTATTTATTTATTTATTTTGATTTGTCAATTGCTTACAAGATAATAGGTATAAGTATATACATAGTTATGAATACATGAAATGGGTACATATAAGAAAAATAAAAGAAATAATAGGACAGGGACGGTAGGCACGTTGGTGCGCTTATGCACGCCCCCTACAGACCTCTTAGGAAAGGGGTGAGGTCAATAGTAGACAGTCTAAGGTTAAAGTTTTTGGGGTTTGGGGAAGAAACCACAGAGTCAGGAAGAATATTCCAGACATTGACCACTCTGATTCTGAAGTTGTATTTTCTGCAATCAAGTTTGGTCTGGTTTACCTTGAGTTTGTATCTATTGTGTGCTCTTGTATTGTTATAGTTGAAGCTGAAGTATTCATTGACAGGTAAGTCATTGCAATGTATGATTTTATATACCATACTTAGATCAGACTGAAGATGGCATAATTCAAGGTTTTCTAGGTCTAGAATTTCAAGTCTGGTGGCATAAGGTATTCTACAACGAGCAGAGGAGTGGAGAACTCTTCTTGTGAAATATTTCTGGACTTTCTCAACTGTGCTAATTTCAGATACGTAATGTGGGTTCCAGACTGATGAGCTGTATTCGAGTATTGGTCTAGCAAATGTTTTGTATGCTCTAGTTAGTAGTGTGATATTGTCAGAGAAAAAGCTAGGATTAGGTTAACAACTCTTAATGCCTTTTTGGCTATGTAGTTACAATGGACTCTAGCACTTAGTATAAACTATCTACATAGTATATGTAATTGTAGAACAGCAAAGAAACCAAAAGCCAGTTCTATTAGTACTCTATGACCATATTAGGTAATACTTAATACCCCTCCCCTCCTAGTTAGGGCTCCAACAATCCACGTGCATATATTTTACGTAGTCATACAGGTAGGCAGGGCTTTGCTGGGTGTGACTGGACCTGCATACCTCACTCGTTTCTGGGACGGCGCCCTGTTCAGACATGTCTGCTGTAGCTCCAGTCCCTGCCTGTGAAACCATCTCATAATTGTCTTGGGACGTGGCAAGTTCCATCGAGCTTGAGGCCTCAGAAGTACACCACGGGACCCCCTCTTCTAAAGCTAAGTATCCACATGCCCTCTTCAGGTTTGAGACTAGGGGGTTGCCTAATACTGGTTGTTCTGTGTGAGGGTTCTGTCTAGGACTGGTTCTGTATGCACGTCAGGCTTCTTGGCTGGTTTTCCATGACCCAGCCTAATCTTCTTCCTTCTTCCCCAAAGCCCCATCAATAGTTTCTTTTTCCTAGGCTTATAACGCTGGTTTATTCCAAACAGGTTTTTGTTACCTAAGATTTAATGACTTGCAAACAAGCCAACAGCCCTTATTAGTTAAGGGTAAATTGAAATGGAGATACTGGACTTGATTGTGCATCCAGGTTTTACTATTTTGCATGTTTAGACATTTGTTTCTTTTCAGTTTTAGGGTATAATTTCTCTTTCAGCCATTAATTAGTCCAGGTCTTAATGCTTGTAATATATGTTTTCCTCATCAAGTTTTCTTCTTCTTTTGTCTCAGCTTGTACCTTTGAAGTTGTTCCAAGAATGAATTCTCTGCTTGCATTGTGTTTACCCCCATTGCAATCATGTTCCCATCACTGATTGCCATTGTGATTTCACAGTTTACATTCTTGAAAGTCATTATTTAAAACTCCCAATAGTCGATTCATGCCTTATCTCTACTTTTTTTAAAAACAAGCAAAACCATTTAGTCTGATTTCATTTGAGTCTTTTATTTTTAGTTAAAACTAAGCAGTTCTGCCATTAGTCTGGCACTATATTATAAAGCACTGTTCCCCTAACCAGTGGCATGTGTTAGGGCCACAACCCCCAGAATTCCTTGACATTGGCTATGATGGTGAGAATTACTCAAACATCTGGAGGACACCAGTTTGAGGAGGCTGCTATTAACTAACAACATATGAAATAACTATAACAGGCTCCTTAAACTGGTGGCTACCAGATGTTTTGGAAGTTCAGTTTCTAGAATTCTTACAGTTATGGTCAGTGACAAGGGATACTTCTGTGTGTTCTTGTCTCCAAAATCTTTTACTGTGCTCATCATCCCATTCCTTTAAAAAAATTGAAGGTGTGTTACAATTCTATTCACATTACTAAAGTTATGGGAAAAAAACCCATAGGGTGGTGACTTATCTTGAATCCATCTCTCACAGATGTTGTGAGTATTATTGGCAATAGTCTGGGGAGGGATTCCATATGTTTAGCTGTGGTTTAGGGGAGATTTTTCAACCTTGAGAACCAACCCCACCCACCCCACAATATCTGTAAAATTTGAATTTGAATTAAATGAGTAACACAAGTTTTTGCCATTGGTTCTCTTATTCTGGTTCAAAATCAGTTCCTAAAGGGCTGCTTCACTGAAGCCAAAACACAAATGGGAATGACAAAAGTCTTAAATATATAACCACCACTTCACAGTGCTTTGATTCCTTCTGCACAGCCAACGCAACCTCATGAGGCACTGTTGAAAATATCTAGATCCAGGGGTGGGATTCTACCAGTTCACACCTATTCGCTAGAACCGGTTGTTAACATTCTAAGCAGTTCGGAAAACGGGTTGTTAGAAGAAATTACTGGCCTAATCCTGTAAGGATGGCAGGAAGGAAACATTCTGGTGTTGCTTACAGAAACTGCCTCTCTGTTAATCTTATTACATTCTTGGCAGGACTAGACTTCCTGTCTCAGGAACGTCTCTGGAGTTTTTTTTTTCCTCCTTTGCTGGTACTTTGCTTATGTGGAATGACCATTCAAAGTTACAATGGCACTGAAAAAAGTGACTTATGACCATTTTTCACACTTACGACTGTTGCACCATTCCCACAGTTATGAGAGGCCAGGCGAGGAGATTCGTGCCTCGATGATATTGAGTTGGCCATGCCCAGCCAATAACATGACCACCAAGCCATGTCCATCCAGTCACATGACCACCAAGCCACACCCATCAACTAAGCCATGCCCACAGAACTGATTGTTAAAAAATTTGAATCCCAGCCCTGTATAGATCCATTAGTGAGGGATCACTCAGAACCGAAACCTCATTTGAAAACTGCAAGATAGCTGGTAGTGATTTGGGAAAGAGATGCAGGAGGAACTTTCAATTGATTGATTGGTTGAATGACTTTGTATTTAATAAATTTATATGCTGAACATCTCACTAGAAGTGGTGGGGTGGCCTAGAGGTGGAACTCTCACCTCACAATAAGGAGGCTGTGAGTTTGATCCTAGGTAGAGGCAGATATTTTTCTCTCTGGGCACACTGAGAATATATCTGCTGAACAAAACTCCATATTGGTGACAGGAAGGGCATCTGGCCATTCAAACACTCTGCTAACTCCATTATGTTGTCCAAACTGTACCCTGCAAGGGATTATGTGGTTGTTAAAAGATGATATGCTGACCATCTCACTATCAAATGACTCTGTAAAACACACATAAATAGGTAGTCCTCATCTTTTAACCACAATTGAGCCCAAAACTTCCATTGCTATGTGAGATAATTGTTATATGAGTTTTGCTCCATTTTACAACCTTTCTTTCCACAGTTGGTAAGTGAATCACTGTGATTGTTAACTTAATAGGATGGTTATTTAGTGCAGAGGTTGCCAACCTTTTGGACCTCAGGGACCACCAAATTCATAATTTTAAGTCCCAAGGTCCACTAAACAAATGGTTGTATGTTGTATGACTCCCTGTACCAGAATTGTGGAAGAAGCTCAAATGTCCATTCTTTTCAGAGAAAATATTGGCAAAAATGCCAGCGTTCCATAACCGAGACCAGGATAATGAAACAGGCCCGTTATGCTGGCTAGAAAAGAAAATGAAGCTGATTGCGCTAGCGTTCTCTGCCTGGCAGAAAAGGGGAATGCACTTGGCTTATGAGCAACAGACCAAGGATCAGACTCATATCAAATGACCTAAGCATCAGAGTTCACTGTAATAGCATTGCCAAAAAGGCATTAAAAGTTGTAAATTTAATCTTATGAAGCTTCTCCTCTGGAAATATTGAATTATATTGCTAACTGGAGCATACAAAACTTTTGCCAGACCAATACTCGAATACAGCTCATCAGTCTGAAATCCGCACTGTATATCGGACATTAATACAATTGAGCGAGTCCAGAAGTATTTCATGAGAAGAGTACTAAACTCCTCTGCTCACAACAGAATACCCTATATCACCAGGCTTGAGATTTTGGGCTTGGACAACCTTGAACTATGCCGCCTATGGTTAGACTTAAGCATAGCACACAAAATTATCTGTTACAATGTCCTACCAGTCAATAACTACTTCAGCTTCAACCATAACAATGCAAGAGCGCACAACAGATACAAACTCAATGTAAACCGCTTCAAACTCGATTGCAGAAAGTACGACTTCAGCAACAGAGTGGTCAATGCCTGGAATGCACTACCTGAATCTGTTGTTACATCTTCTAACCCCCATTCCTTTAACCTCAAACTATCTACTATTGACCTCACCCCATTCCTAAGAGGTCTGTAAGGAGCGTGCATAAGTACACCATCTTGCCTACCGTTCCTGTCCTATTGTCCCCATTTATTTGTATCTATTTCCTGTATTCTTACTCATGTTTAAACTTATACCTATTATCTTGTAAGCGATTAACAAATCAAATCAATCAATCAATCAATAAGGAACAAGATCATGTCCTTGCACTCTTCATATCAGGTTGGGATGGAAAGGTGTGAAACATCATCTGTTCCTAGTTAGAGGAAAGCTGCAGTCCAGTGTCAATTCAACAGGAAAACCCAAAACAATGAGAAGAGTGGCAAAAGGTATGGCAGCTTGCATGGCCCAGAAGGTCCCAGCGCTGTTTTTTGCTTGACCTTCGGAGCAGAGTCACACTGTTCCTTTTGACATTCGGAAAAACAACCCATGGGTGCTTCTAAGAAACGTAAATGTATTTATTGCCCGCTTCCAACTATGTTGAAAGGAAACCTGTGGTGGTTTAATGACTCGGCCAGTTCTTTAGGAATTTATTTTTTCAAAGTTCCTGATAAAAAAAGAAATCTGTGGGAAATGAATGATGGCATAATAGCTAACACATGCCAATTCGTAGAAGCATATTTATCTTTTATGGCATTTGGGTCTCAATTGTCCTTACCCTGGTGAATTGCTGTCTTATGGTGTTTCTTTCTATTAAATTATTTACATTGTACGCTTCATCCAAAACTGTCTTGTTTGTAAAGTTATTTATACCTATATTTGGGGGGGAGGGGGAGAGGCAAGGTAAAAGGATTCTCTCTTCTACTGTATACTTTTTATTTTTCTCATCTATTTTGAAATACATTGAAAATGGGCCTTCTAATAATGAAAAACTGAGGAGGTTCAGAGATACAGAGAAAAGTAAAATATAGGAACTTAAATTATTTATTTATTTGTGGCAAGGACTGATATCATCAGGATTTTCACTTGTTTTATTCAAGTGATGTAGCACTCAGAATCCTTACCAAGAAATAAATTACAAATGATAAATCTATAGATTTTAAGTTTTAAGCACGTAAGAAGAATTATGCTGGATTAGATCAAAGGCCTTATCTAGTTTCACATACTGATCCCAAGTAGTTAATCAGCTATCCCTGGGAACTTTGCTAGCCAGGCAACATTATGCATCACTCATGTTCCTCAGAAACTTCTTCAGGGGGTCACCTTGCTTCTGGTAGTATTAAGACTCAGGTATTAAATGTGCCATATTCTCCTTTGAAGCCATCAAGCTGATGGTCACCAGTATATTACATGGCAGTAAATCCTCCATTTTAATTATATATCATGGGAAGAACTTGTTCCATTAGTGTTATGAGAACACAAGAAGGAAAACACACACACACACAATTTCTGATCATTTCCCTTTATCTTGGGCATAACTGTATATCTCTGCATCCTACCCCTGGCAGTCCCATTTTTCAACATCAAAGCTTAAAGTGTTGTCACTTTCTTAATAGGAATTGTCTCCGAATGCTTTTGTTCTGCTTGCCCTGTTCTTTTTTAGAAGTGAAAACAGAATTCTGAGTATTGTCACACCATAAATGGTATAGTCTCCTTTGAACTGAAGCCAATTCTTATTTTCTTCCAGAATGATTTTCCAATTTCCCAGTCTACAACTTTGGAATTCCCAGGCAATTTTTCTTCCAAGGACTAACTTGAGCTGGCCTAACTTTACCTAGCTTTCAAACCCAGACAAAACACTGCCATCTTTATCTGGATTAAAGTACTGCGACACATGTAGTTCTTTTTCAGTTCCTTTCCAAAGAAAACCCAATATACAAGCTTGTGTTTTCATAGAAGTTTCACTCCTCTTTGGCCTTTTTTCACTTTTGCTTGATTTTTTTTTTCCATTCAGAGGAACAAAGAAGGCCAGGGCTAGAGTAAAACTGTTCAGAGAGGTAAAAGGAGAGTCAAACTCTGCACTTATTGTGGAATACTAATGCATATATTATATATATTGTCCTCCTCCTCCCATTTTTTTTTTCCAGGAGAGGTAGTTCAGGATTTCTCATTTCTCAAGGAACACCTCTTGTGAACCAGAATTCTGCAAAGCCACTTTTTTTGAAATAGGAGAATGTGTATTTCTTGCCCTCAAAAAAACATATTTTGTCAGCATGTATTTTGCAGAACATTGAGGTAAAAAAAATTCTGCAAAGGGCATCAGTTTGAAGTTCTCTTTCTGCTTCTTTGTAAAAGCAGGGATGTTACTCTAGTGCATGGAAGGATGGGAAGGTTGCTTTCTAGATATTAAACAAAATTGGTCCCAGACCCTCTTCACCACTCAACAACCTATTATTTACATATATTACTTGCTTTTTTTGTGAACGCACATTCAAAATTATCACATTTCGTGAAGAGATTATTCCAAGAACACATTTAAATGTTATTTTCAGTTATTTATATTTCACAAAAATCTATTCTTGAGATTCCTGAAATTGTGCCTACAAATTATCATTTTCTTTGGTGCCTAATAAACTCTATGTCCCACCTGGTTTTATGTATTTAAAATTAGACTGTACTTTAAAAAGCCATGCGGCTATTTTAAACAAAATCTTTATTTTTTATTTGAGGCTAAGCAGGAGATGTTGTTGTAAAAGGAAAGTGTAGGAATTTTAAAGACAACCTTACCCATACAAAGCCTACATCTATAGAAAAGGAGCTCATAGGTAACAAATATAATCAAATTATCAATCCATTGAGTAAATGGGGCCATACATTTATCTTTCCAATGTTGCAGGATCTACCTTTAAGGTATCAGGGCCCAGAACATCAATTTACATTGGCCAGTTGTTACATTCCATTCACTTCAGCCACTTGTCTGAAACGGTATTGCTTGAGCAGAGGGTTGGACTAGACCAGGTCCCTTCCAACTCTGTTATTCCATTATTACATGACTTTAAAATGAAGGACAAGCAGGAGTAGGATTCTACCAGTTCAGATCAGTTCTATAGAACCAGTTGTTACAAATATGCGCAGTTCGGATAACTGGCAAATCGTGCCCCTGGCTGGCCCCACCCCTCTCTGCCCAGTCAGTCCTTATCACACATGTGTGACACCGTGCCCATGCCCGACATTGCTTACTGCAATGACTCCCCTGCCCAGTCACTCCTTAAGGTATTTTTTTTTCCTCCCGATGATCAGCTGTTCCAACAATCAGCTGTGCCGGGATCCCCCTCACTGTCTTACTGCTTCACCCAGGAGGCTTCCCTGAGGCCCGGGAGGCAAAAGGGGTGACACGGATGTTGCTGCCCTTTCCACGCTCTGTTTTTTTGCCTTCCTG
Source organism: Pseudonaja textilis (assembly GCF_900518735.1). The sequence goes on along the minus strand of NW_020769315.1, from coordinate 32,091,000 downwards.
GGCCTCAGGGAAGCCTTTTGGGAGCAAAAATTCCCCCACCCAGAAGGCTTCCCTGAGGCCCAGGGGCCCCAAAACAGAGCATGGGGGGGTGCTGAAAAAGAAGAAGAAGCCACACCCACCCAGTCACATGGCCATGTCCACCCAGCCACACCCACAGAACCAGTTGTTAAAAAATTTGAATCCCACCCCTGAGGACAAGGCGACTTGAGGTAAAGGTACAAAGGTTCCATGTCCCAAAAATCTTTTCACCTTTGAAGTTATTCCTAGATCACATAATATCTCATCAAAATCCAAGGACTCCTAAGAAAAAAATGCAGGATAATATTTCCACCTGTGACAAGTCTTCAGCTTCCATCAATGGTCCATGATTTCTGTATCCTGGAGTTCATCTCTTTTACTTCCTGCTGCTGGGGGGGTGGGTGGGGGAGGTATACTTTGATGATGGGAGGAAGTCTGGCATGTAGGCATATGGAGGAACTGGCTTCTTTTTCCAACTGGCATTTCAGCACTCTAAAGGACAGATATTGAAGAGGGAGAGAGGAGCAAGAATGACAGCAAGGAGAAGAATAGCGGGACTTCAAAGGTGTTATTAAGCTTAGAAAATGTGGGCTACTAATTCAGAGCAAGGGCATCAGCAATGCTGGGAAATAACACTGCTGTAAAAAAAATATATGAAATTACTGGGGAAATCTGTGGCAGATTTAGTTGCTGTTGACCTACCACCATTGCTGCCTACACAGATCCTGCCCAAATGCAGGTAGAATGAAACGTAATTAAGTAGCAGAAATGTATACAGTGCAGTAATTATGGAGGCAAAAAATATATTTGGAACATTAATTCATTCTCAGTTGATCCAGGTATCCACGTAGTTGAGGATCTCTCTCTCTCTCTCTCTCTCTCTCTCTCTCTCTCTCTCTCTCTCT
>NW_020769315.1:32072239-32088265 GCF_900518735.1 Pseudonaja textilis | reverse complement strand
GAGAGAGAGAGAGAGAGAGAATGTAGATGTAGATATAAATATAGACTTACAGACAGATAGATATAGATGATATAGATAGATAGATAGATAGATAGATAGATAGATAGATAGATAGAAAGATGGAGGTAGGTAGGTAGGTAGGTAGGTAGATAGATAGATAGATAGATATCTCACATATACACAATTAGTAAGTCCAGAAAATAGATTCTGAAGATTCTCACCTCCGCTTTGCAATATGGTCTAGGTTTTTGCCCTCTGTAATATTTTTGGTGCTTCGTCCCCTCCCCATCCCACTCTCGGCTGGTTGCCATCTGTCTACATGTCACAACAATGATTCCTTTTGAGAGAATCTCACTTACCCTTAGCAATTCACCTCTTGCCACATCACTAAGAGCTAATTAATGGCCGCATAGAAGCTGTTGAAAGGCACTTGCATATTTAGGTGCTCCATGTGCCTCACATCAATTTAATAGGGTCTTACCCCCCCCCCCCCCCATATATCATTTGCATGCCAGAAGAAGCAGTGGCGAGGTACAGATGTTGCACGCATATGGGGCAGCGCACACGGCGTGCACCTTTGCCATCAGCCACATGGAACATAGACAGGGATAAGTGGGTTTTGGCATCATCTGTAGGGCTGTCAAATCACTGATAAAGTGGAAGGAAAAATCTTCACTTATGCCAATGTAGGATCTGGTATGAAGAAGGTTTAATTTTACATTTCCATTCTTCAGTCCTCATAGGATATAAGATATGTAATCGGGTTATTGCTTACAACCATAGGATGCATATAGATCCAGAGCATTGGTGGGATTCAAGGTTCTCAAACCACTTATGGGGAAGCCAAATTCATTTTACAATTGTGTTACTAACTTACCAGCTGCAGTGACTCACTTAGCACCCATGGCAAGAAAGGTCAAACAATGGGCCCAAATTCATTTGACAAATGTTTTGCTTAGCAACATAAATTTTGGTCTCAATTATGTTCATAGGTTGAGAACTATCTGTATTGTAACAATGTACTATGCAACCCCCTCTAATTTTTCTAATTCTCTAATTGCTCTTTCTAGGACATCTCAGATAAAGTTTGACCTTGCATCTTTCTGTGATGTTCTGACAATCCCTAGAAATCTCCTCCATATTTGTATTCTCTCTCTAATATTCAAGGTCATCTTGAAGTTGAGGGCCTCAGTTCTAATCATTTCCATGAATTAACATATTTGTATGTTATGCTTGGAGGGGAGGGAGATATAACTTGTAAAAACCACAGTGTTTTGTAGTACATTGTCTACTTGTGGATGACCTTCACCTTCTGAGGAATATCCGATGAAGGATCTTCTTTTGGGGGATGCTACAGGAATTAGAATATCTCAGGTGCTGGTGGTTAGTTTCATAAAAGGATAGGATTTCCATTAACTTCAGGCGAGCTTAATGTATTCTTCTCCTAGTGAGACAGTTGGAATGAGTCTGGAGCCAAATAATACACTTTATAGACACAAATAATCGTAAATTCGGAATGTCACCTTTAGGCAGAGGCATTTTTATTATTGTTAGTGGAGCTGCTGAATAGGTTTGATGTTTTATTCTCCTGAGGACTAAATGTTCGAGAGTACACAGCCCTATCTTTATCAGCCTCACAAGAAGGGAGCCCAGCCAAACCTCCTATACCTCTCTATGATTGATAGCAGATGGCATGCTTTAAAATAAACCTATCCATTAGCAGTCCTCAGTGTTTTTACTCAAAGCATTTACAACTGTTTGAATTGGAAAACACATGCACACCCATGTAACAACACACACACACACACACACACACACACACACACGCTCATATCAGTTGTACAGGTGCAAATCTTTTGTTAACTGTTAAACAGCAGTGAAATAAAACCATGTTTTATTTTATTTGGGTGAAGGGCTCCTATTTCAAAGTAGCATTGAGGCGAGAGGTTGGTTGAGGGCACTCTATTTCATTGCAATAAGTTGAGATTTTGCTTTACAATAAACCATAAGATATTCCTTCCCTAATAACCCCACAGGTCATATGGGATTTCTCCTATAGGAGCTGGAGTCTAAGAAGGTAAATTTAAAGGGCCAATTGCCAATCTCAGAAGGACATTTTCAGAGAGACAGACGGACAAACAGAAAAGAACACGTTCTGCTCTCGGTCATATAGAGAGAGATTCCTGTTGCTGCTGCACATTAAAACGTATCCATAAAACCAAATGGTTTGGGATAGCTTTGGATTTAACAGGTACATACACAAATCTCCAAATACTGGATGGCAAGGGCGGGCTACTAAGGGTTCACAGGGGTTCGGGCAAGCCCTTTGCTCCGGCGATTGGTTGGCTTCACCCACCCATCCCTGCTTTAGTCTGTCCATTATTTCTGCAGTTTTGAAGCTCAGCTGAGGTGCGCCTCAGCTGTTTTACTCACCAATGTTGCAGTGGAAAGTAAGTTGCAAAGCTGTAAAATGGTGGTTTTACGATGTACAAAGAGCACGTCTGGCACATATGTGCCCAAAGCACATGTGTGCGTGCAAAGCACACACTCACCAAGCCGGTTGTGAAACCAGTAGAAGCCCACCACTGCTGGATGAATCAAGAAATTGGATTTGGGTGGTGGTGGTGGTGGTGCAAAAACTGTAACAGAAAGACCTTTAAAGAACTTTCAAACTTCACCTTCCAAGCTCTATTTTATCCAAACTTCTCCTTTCCACTCCCTCCTTTTAAATATTGAACAAAAGCTTCTCTAAAATGAAAAGTATTGATGGTCAGTAGTTTTCTGGACCCAACTTAAAGTACACTGCTCAAAAAAATAAAGGGAACACTTAAACAACACAATGTAACTCCAAGTCAATCACACTTCTGTGAAATCAAACTGTCCACTTAGGTAGCAACACTGACTGACAATCAATTTCACATGCTGTTGTGCAAATGGAATAGACAACAGGTGGAAAGCATAGGCAGTTAGCAAGACATCCCCAATAAAGGAGTGGTTCTGCAGGTGGTGACCACAGACCACTTCTCAGTTCTTATACTTTCTGGCTGATGGTTTGGTCACTTTTGAATGCTGGCGGTGCTTTCACTCTAGTGCTAGCATGAGACGGAGTCTACAACCCACACAAGTGTCTCAGGTAGTGCAGCTCATCCAGGATGGCACATCAATGCGAGCTGTGGCAAGAAGGTTTGCTGTGTCTGTCAGCGTAGTGTCCAGAGCATGGAGGCACTACCAGGAGACAGGCCAGTACATCAGGAGATGTGGAGGAGGCCGTAGGAGGGCAACAACCCAGCATCAGGACCGCTACCTCCGCCTTTGTGCAAGGAGAGACAGGAGGAGCACTGCCGGAGCCCTGCAAAATGACCTCCAGCAGGCCACAAATGTGCATGTGGCTGCTCAAACGGTCAGAAACAAACTCCATGAGGGTGGTATGAGGGCCCGATGTCCACAGGTGGGGGTTGTGCTTACAGCCCAACACTGTGCAGGATGTTTGGCATTTGCCAGAGAACACCAAGATTGGCAAATTCACCACTGGCACCCTGTGCTCTTCACAGATGAAAGCAGGTTCACACTGAGCACATGTGACAGACGTGACAGAGTCTGGAGATTCCGTGGAGAACGTGTGGTTTGGTGGATGTGGCAGGGGAAGGATACTGTAAAATCCCCATTCCCTCCCCACTCCTGGGGGAAGGTTACTACAAATCCCCTTTCTTTTCCCACCCCACTAATCTGCTTTCCAGCTCCATTCTCCTGTGCAGGGCAACAAAAGAAGGCCCAGAAGACAGGGCAACAAAAGAAGACCCAAAAGAATCAGCTGGGACTTGGGAGGCAGAGAATAGATGGGGGTGGTGCCAGTCAGAGGTGGTGTTTGCCAGTTCTCAGAACTACTCAAAATTTCCACTACCAGTTCTCCAGACCTGGTCAGAACCTGCTGAATACCACCTCTGGCTGGATTCCTCAAGAGACATCCTGCTGGAATTCCCGTCAGCCCATGACAGGAAAAAGATTCGACAAGGGCTACTGGAATTCTACTTTATCACAGCATGGTATAATAGCTGGCAGTTATTCCACTTATTATACCAAAGAAGGTGAAGGTGGGGGAATCTTAAGCTTCTTTCTCATCCCCTCCTAACTATACTCCCCTCCTAATTATATTCCTAATTCAAGGATTATCTTGATACTCCTCTACAGTACTGTTCTCTCATGGGACACAGGTCAGATGACAAGACTTTTAATGTATGTATGTATGTATGTATGTATGTATGTATGTATGTATGTATGTATTAATTAATTAGGAATATGTATATGGCTACCCAACTCACTCACATGGACTCCAAATCCTTACAAAAATAAAACCTCAATACAAAACTCAATTAATCTCCATGCAACCACTCTTTGGTGGCAACAATCAATTAATCACTTGATGGGCTCCATATCACCCTGGGGGCCACATCATGTCTCGAGGGCTTTTAGAAAAAGTGTCAAATTGAGGGCCAATCTTATTTCTACAGGGATGGTGTTCCACAAAGAGGAAACCACCATAGAGAAGGCACTTCTCAGTCCCACTAGATGCACCTCCTTAAGAGAGAGGATACATAATATAGCCAGTGTCCCTGCTCTGGTGGGTTGGGTAACTGTAAATGAGAAAAGACAGTTCTTCAAATAGCCCTGTCTCAGTCATGTATGGCTTTCTTTATGAAAGGTACCTATTCCAGAAGTGCATGGAGTACCAATATTGTGAAAATTATGCAAATCAATTAAATATGCTTTATTTCAATATTCTTTCAGTCCCCAGTGACTCTCTGTGGATACCTTTCTTAGATTTCATCTTTCTCCTTTATGGTTATCTCTTGGTTTTGGTTCTTGTTTGGATTTGGCTATTATTATTATTTTATTGTTATGGTGTTGTCTGTTTGATGTTGTGCAGTTCATGAACTCCAGAAAAATGAATAAAATAAAAGTAAAATAAAACATTAGTACTTGAGAAAGCTGCATTTGGTAGTGTATACAAATGGTTAAATAGACTCTCCACAATTTAACTAAATAGATTGTACAGTTTTTCAAGTCAAAACCATGTAGATGACAGGGATTCCTAAGAAATAAAGATTCCTTCATTTAAAGGAGAGAGGTTAAGAATTTAGACACTTCTGACACAGTAAATAAGAAACATAACAAAAGTGTGTATGGAATATATCACTTCATTAATGGCTATCTTGTCCAGTGAAAAGATAAAAGGCAAAGACAAGTTTTATGATACATAAGAAACTGGGGCATTTTCAAAGAAATCTAAATCAACAGAGGAATGTTTGTGTGTGCGCACACACATATGTGTGCGTGCATGTTTGTGTGATTTTATACCCATGCAGTTTGACAATACAGCAAAAGAAATTTAGCACACATACATGAGGCCATGATAATTATGACAGGGTGGTGATTATATGGAAATGGACAGAAATACAAGATCAAACCTTCTTCATAATTGGCATAATGCAAAGATGACCCAATCCTCTTCACTCTGTGCATTTCTCAACAAATTAAAACAGCTTCATTAAACTCTTTCCCCCCCCCTATGTCTGCCTCTGTCTTTGGATGTTTTACTGTTATTGCAGTTAGGTTGTTTACAGGCAGGATTCCGTTCATTCTTTGTTTGCTACTTCGGTTAGTTGCAGAACACCTTTGGTGACCTGTTTCTACTACATAAACATGCTTTTTGACAATGACAAGGACTTTTAAACAGACCTGGACAGCCTGTCCCCTGTTGGATCATCATTTCAGAGGTCTTTCCTTACCTACACAGAGAAACTGAAGGACAAGAGACGGCCCAAAAAGCAGTGGGATCCCAAGACAAGCAGATTCCCTGGTTAAATAAAGTGATAATTGAATTATTGGCCTCAGATCAACCAAACTGCTACAGTCTGCCCTGACACCACCTGAGTCTTCTGATGCACTCTTGAAGAACCCTTACCCAAGAACTCCACCAGCATTTAACCCATAGTAATAGTGGACTCCCCAAGGCAACAACAGTTCCACTCCAAGCCATAGTTTGACAAGGGTGACGTTAATGACAAAAACGGTTCTTGCTGCCACTTAGCAGGCTTATGTATCCAATAAAACAACCGCCACCCAGGACCTCCTCCAACAGAAGAGATGCTAGCATGCTGGCATGCAAGAAAAATGAAGCCATGAGAAACAACTGGACACTTTTCAATCAAGCAGTCAAATCCAAAGACTCAACCCTATTCTGGCATATCAACATTGGCAGTTGGTTCACTTCCCACACTGCAGAGCTTATTTAGCTGCAACAGGACTGTACTGTAACTGTACAAACTGCTACATTTTATACTAACCAAACTTTTTAGAATTCAGGGGTGTAAAACTGAAAGCTCGCAGGCCAGATGTGTCACATGCAGGCCATGCCCACCCCAGCTCCGCAAATAGAAAAAAACGTCATGAAATGTAACATGATGGCAACATGACACGGTGAGTTTGGTACCTGTATTCTAAATCATCCTCAGGAACAAACCCAAGCAAAGGAAATTACAGAAATCCCAAAGTTATTCTCCCAGCGATACCACCTCATCGTCGCTCTAACCACCTTGAAAATCATTAAAGTGTGTTTAGAAAGTTGCCTGCAATACGTATGGCGATGTCATAGAATAGAATACATTGCTGCAACCATCTTTGGGTTATTTTTAATTTGAACTTCGTGAGGAATAGCTAGAATTACTTCTTTTAATTCCGTCAGGGCATCTTTCAGTTTTAGAATTAACTTTGGGAAGAAAGATGGCATGATTTGTTTTGACATAAATAAGAGGCCAACAGCTTGGGTATGTACCACTCTGGACTGCTAGTGGCTTGATGGGCTTTTCATTTCAGCTGCTATTTTAGCAGGGAAAGATTAAAGTATTGTAACATGTTCTTTTGAAACGGATACTCATTACAGATTATTTACAGTGGTAACTGGAAACAAATATTGGCAGCAATCATACAAAGAGATGCCACAAATATTGAAGTTCATTTTATGCATTCTTACAGACTTCTCCAATTCTCTAAATGGGATGGTCAATGTTGATTTATGGTCCAATCTAAAGAATTATTGTCCAATGTAAAGAAAAGAGGAACCACGTTAAGAAAGTTTCCATTATCAGAATACTTTAAATATCCATCTGGTTAGGTCACAGGTCCTACCTTAGAAGCCCAGTGAAATCAAACTACTTTATATATATGATAAGATACAAAATAGCATTATGGTTTTGGCATTTTACACTTCCAGTTTCTATTTCCATTGCCTTCCAAATGTTCCAGGGTAGCACTTTGTGTAGCAAACACAGTCTTGGCTAGGTTATAATCCTAGATGGATTTGTAACAACTCACAGCTATTATGGGTAATGGCAAAAAGGGAAGCACATAAATCAAGGCCAGTTAAGTTCCTGAAGTCAGTAAAACGGCACTCGCTGAGTCATAAAGAGAGCTGGACGGATGCTGTTCATAGGTAAATTAGTCATACAATCTGGAATTTATCTAGATGCTAGATGTAGTGCTATAGATGAGAGTTATCTGCGATCCTTCGCTGTGAAGCAAGGAGCTCAGTCTAACATGTTATCATCTCAAAATAATCCTGATGCCTAGGCCTGTTCATTCATCAATTCTCCCAGGACTGATTCAGAGAGAGAAATGATATTTGTTGAAGTCATCGACCACACAATCTGAAGCATCCAGTTTTTAACTATTTTATTTTATTCTAGAGGGTTCTCAATCATGCAATGAATGAATCAGGTATGATTGCAAACATTCTGGCTTAGAATTCTGGGAGTTGAGGTCCCAACCCATCTGAAGGTAGTCAGATAAGACAGAACTGCATTGTCTGTTAGGCTGAATGAGTATTAAGGCTCAGGGCCTTTGAAACTCCCAAGATCGTGCCAACCTGCCAAACTGTTTTGGATTCCTCCAAATCTACGGAATTATGGAATAGGACCAGTGGTGGGATTCAAACTTTTTTAACACCGGTTCTGTAGGAGTGGCTTGGTGAGTGTGGCAGGGGAAGGATTCCGTAAAATCTCCAGTCAGAGGTGGCATTTGCCGGTTCTCTGAACTGCTCAAAATTTCTGCTACCGGTTCTTCAGAACTGGTCAGAACCTGCTGAATACCACCTCTGAATAGGACCTACTTTATATATTGTATCCAGTGCAAATCATTTTCTATGGTTCTTTCCTGGACCTTAGAGTTATGGGGATACTGAGATGAGGAAGGTTCATTTAGGCTGATCTGGAAATAGAACTATCTCCCAAAGTTTTTTTTTTTTAAATCTGTGATTTGCTTTTCGTGGGGGAGAACCCCAATTACCACTCAAAAACCTTGTATCTTTTCCTTGTCTCGCTTTTTTTTAAAAGGACTTTCTTGTTACGGAATTGGATTGACAGGTACAACATAAACAGAAACAATCCATTAAGGGTGGACCATTGGGAGAAATAACCTCCTTTTGTTCTTAGAGAAGCTTTGGAAGTTTCCTGATGGATCAGCATCCTTGGAGTTAAACATTCCCATATGTACATGGAGATTTTAAAACATAAGCCTTGAGGAAAGATAAGGAGAAAACTGTAAAACACAACCTTAAATATTTTGAAGGACAACTTCCTGAACTATGTGGCAGTTGGCAAGGCATTCAGGAGGGAAAAAAGAAGTATTTGGTGAAGCCAAGCAAGTATTATATACTTCTTTGACAAGCGTGTTTACTTCTCAGCTTTGATTTGCTTTTTGTTGTTGATTGCTAATACTTCCATACCTATCAGTGATGGGTTCTCCTGTGGTTTTTCTTATATTGGTTGACATGTGTTTTGGATCAGTCATCCAGAATGTGGGAGTTTGGCCATCAAGAAATGCTGTCAAAAGGATTTGTTCTGCAAAGGCAAAAACTGAAATTAAAAAATAGACTTTTGTTCACATGAGGATTCTTTCTTTTGAGAGGCCTGAAGCCAGCAGAGGGTGGAATACGGAACTACAAAAACAGAGAGGTGCAGTAATCAGACAACAATACTGTGACAAGTGTTGTGGGACTATGATAGCAGAACAATCCAGCACTTGGAATTTGAATAATGGACATGGTATTGATTGAAGCTGGGAGGGAAGACAGTAAAACCAACAGACCAAAATCTGAAGTCCAGGCTTAACTTTTCATCACTGGTTGGATACACAAGAGTATTCAGATGGAAGTTGAACAATTACAGAAGAAAGTTGAACAATTGCCTCTCCAGACTGAGCTGGCAGTTATTCCTCTGGTAATTTAGATCAACCAAATATAAATGGAGCACATCACTCCCGAAACATAGTATCCCAGAACCTACATAATCAATTAGAGGCAGAAACATGAAATTCCTCACAGATGAAATAATTTATTCTTTCTGTTTCATGGTATCTGCAGGATTGACAGATTGGTTTCTTCTTCTCTTTTTCTTACATTTTTAAAATAGGAGTGATAGGAGATCACAATGAAACTCAAATAAACAGTTAACATGTCCTGCAATTCTTAAATATACAAACCTATTTAGAGCTGTGTACTGTTGCTTAAGAGATAAAATGTGTTACATATCTGTGCACGATAGCCTGTGTGCATCAAGCACATTGTGGTCTGTTCTGATTGATATCCATTTTGTTTTGGGTTTTCAATCTATTTTACTTTGAAATCAAGTCAGGTTTAGTAAGTTCTTAATTCCCCAAATTAAAACTGCTTACTCAGAAATTATTACCCACAACAACACAAATGCAGAATAATATTTATATGAGCTTAATTTCTGGCAACTTCATATAAGTATTCGTGTACATTTTAGCAAGAAGTGCAGAATCAGGATTTTTAAATTTGGACTAGCATTTCCTCCGTATTGAATGTCATTCTGCTAGTTTCTGACCACTCTTGTCAAGATGTTCCCAAATCTTGATAGCATCCTTTAGTATTTTTGCTATCCCTCTGTCTTTGCATTGTCTGTGAGTTTTCTAACCTTGTTATCCAAAACATTTGTATCTTGAACAGTGCAAGGCCTAGGACAAAGTCTTCTGACATAGCCGTTATCACCTCCTTCTAGTTTGACACGAAGCCCCTGATATATCAACTTGTTTTGTGGTCTCCACTAGGGCCTGATGGATGACTTCATCAAATGCTTTGCTATCCATTACTCTGGTCAAATAAATTGGTCACACTGGAAAGTGAGATCAGATTAGTTTGACATGATGTGTCCTTTATAAATTCATGTTGGCTCCTACCAAGCAATACATTATTTTCTAAATACTCACATTCCAACTGGAATGGACACCCTCTGTATTTGTCAGAGTTGGTTTACATTATCAAGGTATGCTTGCTACCTAACAATTGTTTCCTTTTTAAATATTCATTTTGATGGTACGGTATTTACAGGACGTGTCCTACATCATATACCTTGAAACAATAAAGAGTCCTGATACTGATGGAAGTAGTAGAATACATTATTAAAGTTTGATAAAGAACAAACAGGAGTGCATGGATGTAATCAAAACAAGAATAGTCTACAAGGCTATAAAGGTATGGAGAGGTGCAGTGAATATTATAAGCGTAAACTATAATATAAAAATATTTTCTATTCTTTTTTATCTTATGTTAATTACTTTATCTTACTTTTATTACTCATTTTATGCACTTTGCATAGCATTGTTTATTCCAAAAAAGTAGGCAGGACCTGTCTACCTGCTCCCTCCCTCCTTCTCCCCCTCCCTCCTTCTCTCCCTTCTTTCTCTCCCTCTTTTCTCTCTCTCTTCATTCCTTCGTTCCTTCCTTTCTGAAACAAAAGGGGGTGGGAAAAACATAAGGAATATATTTTGATACATGTGAACCCTATGATGAAAAAAAAAAAACTTTTAATTGGTCCGTAAAATGTCCAGCTTGGAATGAGGAATGTTCTCAGCCCTTCCACATTTTTCAAATTCACCCAATCTTCCCCTAGCTACACAATGTCAGTTTTGAGGGCGGGAGAGAGCATGCTTTGCCTGTTCACAATGATTTCTTGGACACAGACATTGACTAAAACTGATGGGCTCCATGGAAGGCTTGGTTGAAACTGGGAAGGAGACTATCTTTGCAGTCCTGTCTCCCTATATCCCATTACATCATTCGACCAATCTGATCTGGTTGGTTAAGAAATCTGGAACTATAAAATGAGATGGGATCGGGAGTTGCAAAACAAGGTAAGAAACTTTGTGCTGGCCCTAGCGTCCAGAATAAACTTTGGATAGGGAGTACTCTGAATTGAACCTCATGATTTGTAAATATAAATTTCCAAAATAATTAAACAAAACATAATATTATATTACATCTAGTGGCCGGGCTGCAAAATACTGGTTTCTCTACAGCGGTAAAATTAAAATTTGGCTATTTTTAGTGGTTGCCCATAGTTTTTGCAGTCCAAAGCTGGTTTCTCTGGACTGATGTACTGTACTAAGCCATGATTTATTTTGATCATAGCTTATAATTATGAAAGTATATCATTGTATTTATGCATCATGCTAATAAAAAATCAGTCAAGCTAGATTATGGCTTAGTGCCATGTGTAAATTCAACCAATACACTTCATAATTTTAAGAACTCGCTCTCCCTTCTAAATCTTCCTCCATCCTTGGCAAGATAAAATAAATAAATGTTTTGTCTTTCATTCTTGGAGAACTGCCCTCATTAAAATATCAACAAGAATGAGTTGATATTGTGAATGTTCTCCAACTAAGAAGTGAAGCAAGCAAAGTCTTATGAGAAAGTAAAGACTTGGACCAGTCATCGCTGCTGGAATGTGGAAACTATGAAGCCATCTCCTTTATTGCTAGGGGCGGAAAGCACATTCAGCGAGTGGGAAGTACAAGCTGGTATGTATGACAGGCAGTAGTTCTCAAAGCGACAAACTGTGGGCGTCACCTCAACCTCAAGAGCAACTTATCTAAACCTTTTTCATCCCCTTGAGATTGGTGTAGCCAGCTCAAGCGAGGAGGGGGGGAGTGAGGCACGGAAAGGAGACCAGATGTGTTTAATTACAACCCTACGTATCAGAGTTGGCATTTCATGAGTGGCTCTCCATTAGTGCCCCTTTCTTCTTGGTTTGTTTACTTTGGAGGAGTAATTGTTGAAAGATTCACCCCTATCGCTAGAGAAATTCAGAGCCCACATTCTCAGTATGGAATATGCTGAAAATCAGTTGGACTATTCCTGAGGGAGTAGTAGGACACACACGGAACATGTGAAAACAAATCCTCTCCATCTTTCCCCATGTTATTCTCAGCAGCATCGGAATTATGTTTCTTTAAGATGGCTTGATCTTTGCAGAAAGCCATGCAAAATGCCAGGCTGACCCCGACTCCTGGGTTTCAAGGAGATCTTCACCAAATTTATTTTTATCTTTCGTCTTTCATAACCAGTGCTGGTTATGCAAACACAAGGAACAAAGAGCAAGGGGCAGTTTCTAATTTTAAAACCCAAAGTGAAATATATATTTAGAATTTTTTTTTTCCAGTTCCTATATTTGTTTGCATTTTTTTTAAAAAGAAGTCCTATTTATAGAAATGGAATTCAAATAAGAATTAACAATTCTTTTTCTCTGTTTACTTTGCATTATTATTACGGTTTGTTGTAGTTGTTATGATGATGATGATGATGATGATGCTATTGCATAAGCGATAGCACTTAGACTTATGTACCGCTTTATAGTGCTTTTACAGCCTTCTTTAAGCAGTTTTTACAGAGTCAGCCTATTCCCCCCAACAATCTGGGTCCTCATTTTACCGACCTTGGAGCTTGGTAAGATTTGAACTGCCAAATTACAGGCGGCTGGCAGTCAGCAGAAGTAGCCTGCAGTACTGCATTCTAACCACTGGGTGGCTCTTTTACTTTTTAAAATTATTTATTTATTCAATTTATAAGACCGCCCAACTCAAACAAGTGACTCTAGATAGTGAATAATCATAAAATCAATTAAAACCAAATGATAAGGACAATACAATAGAAAGTTATATATATATATATATATATATATATATATATATATATATATATATATATATATATATGCCAGAAGATAAAATTATTTATATTTTATTTATTTATATTTCATATTTCTTAACTGCCCATTTCCCTCAGATTATAATCTGTAGATGTTAACATAACCAATAAATGGAGCCCTTAACATACTAGGGACCCGAGGCCCAGGCACACAAGACTTTAAATCTTATGAGAGATCAACAGGGTTGGGGCCATCCTCATTTCTGACGAGATATTGTTCCACAGTGCAAGTGCTATGGATGAAAAACACACTCCACCAGTTGACATTCTTGGTTGGCAGAACCTGGAATATGCCCATTCTGCTAGGTGGGAGAAAACAACTAGGAGAAAATGGTGCCTCTGCTAATCCCATAAATCACTTTAAAGGTGACAACCAACACCTACCCAGATGCATGCAATTGCTCTTCAATTACAGCCCCACATAGACTGTGTTGCAGTAATACCAATGGGAGGTCACAAAGGCATAAGTAACAGTGAACAGAGCTTCCTGATCTAGGAATGGGCACAACCGGCATACAACTCAAAGGTATGTAAAGACCCTCTTATCCAAGACTATGACTTGCTCTTGCATCAGGAGTTGTGAGCCCAAGAGGATCCCCACATTGCAAATTGGGTCCACCTAGGGCAATGTCATCCCATCCAGGGCAAAAGTGGAGAAACCTTAACAGTGAAAAGCCCAAGTACTCAAAGACACTCATTATCGCTTGGGTTGAGCTGAAGGCCATTGCACCTTAGACCTTAGCTTCAAGGCACTGGAACAGGACAGCCATAGCACCATTCAGGTAGCCTGGGGTAGAGATCTAAATTGGGTGTCACCAGCTTATGATACCTCCCCCTAAAACATTGGATCACATATGAACCGTGGTGGCACAGTGGTTAGAATGCAGTATTGCAGGCTACTTCTGCTGCCTGGTTCTGTAAACCACTTGGAGAGGGCTGTAAAAGCACTGTGAAACAGTATATTCATTCATTCATTCATATATATAAAACTGAAACACCACTCACGCATCATCATAAAATCTCCAGAACCATAAAGCCTACAAACTTGAAATTTGGCACATATGTTCCTCTTGGCTTCTAGGTGCTCACTAAGAAAGAATTTTTCAAAATGACCATCAGAGCATTAGTATTCGTATATTATTATTAACACGCTCTGATGCTAAGGAGTTCTACTCCCCCTCCCCACCTGAAAAGAAACCTGTTCCAAATACAAAACACAAGCAGAGGAGAGGAGTTTCCATTTCAGTTTTAGTTTCACAGCACCAAGCAGCTTTAGTGCAGAACAGTTGAGCTAAGCCATGCCCAGACTCCTTGCTGTTTCCTTATTGCTCACACAGCAAATACTGTTTCAGTTTCCAAACAGCACTCAACTCTCTCACACACTGACTGGACTCTAGCCAGATGAATACCGATGGATGCTGGTAGCAGAGACACAATTTTTCCCCTTATTTTCCTCCCCCAAAACTAAGCCTGATCACATAGTTTCGTAGTGAAGCATGGATATCGAGCTAGTATTTAATAGAATATTTCAGAGAGATTAGATTTATCCCTCCCTGTTATTACTATTTCATTTTTTTTATTAGTCATGCTGGATTCTTTCAGGTGCACTTTCAGAATGGCAAAGTGTCCTTACCTGAAGGAAGTCCACCCAACTATAGGTAGACCTCAACATACAACCATTTGTTTAGCGATTCAAAGTTACAACACTGTCTGAAAAAATGACTTACAACAGTTCTTTGCCCGTATGACTGTTACAGCATCCGCACATGTGATCATGTCCCAGACATTTGGCAACTGGCTTGTATTTATGATGGTTGCATTGTCCTGGGTTCATATGATCATGATTTGCAACCTTCCCAGCGGACTTCCAACAAGCAACGTGAATCGGAAGTTAGCAGGGAACATTGCCATTCGCAATCACATGACATCTTGCTTAATGACTACAGTCATTCACTTAATGACCATGGCAGAAAAGGTCTTAAAATTAGCTGCAGTCACATAATGCCTTGTTTAACAAACGCACCACTTAAGGACAAATTTTACGGTCCCAATTGTCATAAATCAAGGACGACTTATGTGTAGTCCAAATGAGATCCTTTAAAGAAATATAATCTGCTTCTTCACACACCTGTTCAAACGTTAATAAAAAAAAAATGAAATGTTTTTTGCCTGCAAAAACATGTTGAAACACAATGACATGTTTTCAGGTGTTGCACGTGTGAAGAAATAACTTCACAGTTAATGTTACATCTCTGCGTTTTCAAAGCGGCATAAGGAAAGAATATCAGTTTCAGAAGAGGAGTGTTTTTAGCAGAAAGATCTATATATCCAGCGGACGAACGTTTGCATGAATAGGACAAGAGGTCTTAACCAATCATTAGAACCTTTTCAGGACTTCTCTAGAGGGCAATGAATGCTTTATAGTGGAGGGAAGATCAGGGAACTGTGATAATTTCTAGAGTCATTTGAATACTTGCTTCCAAAGCCACATTTGCTGGGTCTTATTCCTAGAAAGTGTACAATTTATTGATATTGTAAGGTAGTACAGGTAGTTCTCAACTTACAACAGTTCGTTTAGTCAACGTTCAAAGTTACAACCTGGAAAAGTAACTTATGACCATTTATTGAACTTATCAGGTTGTGATATTTTGTGATTTTTTTTTTCTAGTTCTTTTTTTCGACTCCGGCATCTCCTGCTACAGCGATATCAATAAATTATACCCTTCAGTTTTTCACAACTGTGATATCTGGCGTGTTGTGTTCCAAATGACGATCCATCTGTATTCAAAAGTCCCACAAGGTCTTCACTTTCTCATTTTCGACAACTTTTTCCACTTTATGTCTCCATGACTGTTCGGATACAGGTTAGTCATATTATTTATTTATTTATTTGTTTGTTTATTTATTTATTTATTCATTATTTGATTGATTTGATTGATTTGATTGATTTGATTGATTTGATTGAT
>NW_020769315.1:32034882-32072229 GCF_900518735.1 Pseudonaja textilis | reverse complement strand
ATTTGATTGATTTGATTGATTTGATTGATTTGATTGATTTGATTGATTTGATTGATTTGATTGATTTGATTTCTCAATTGCTTACAAGATAATAGGTATAAGTATAAACATGAGTAAGGATACAGGAAATAGGTACGAATAAATGGGGACAAATAGGACAGGGATGGGAGGCACGATGGTGCGCTTATGCACGCCCGTTACAGACCTCTTAAGTGGATAGTTTGAGGTTAAAGGAGTGGGGGTTTGAGGATGTAACAACAGAGTCAAGTAGTGTATTTTTTTCATAATGATCAGAAGATTAGTTTAGGAACTCGATGATTACACAGATATCCTTAATTAGTATAAGGAGATGGGTGGGTTCATTCTGGCAATATTCAAGTTTCCTTGAAAAAATCAAGGATGTTCTTTTCTAGGTTGAAGCAATGATGATATCACAGCATTTCTCAAACTTCCTGTCCTGTGCTGATTCATGGAAAACCCTTTTCACTGGGGGGAGGGGGGGATGAATGAAAGGGATTAAGAATTCTGCTGTTTGTTGTTTCCACCAGTTTTCTTTATTTGCAATTAAAATTACATTTTTTTAAAAAAATGGAGAACTTTGGATTATCCTGCCTGCAAAGAATAATTTTCTGAGCTACAAATGTTCTGGTTGAAACTATTTCTTTCCTCCAGGCCTGGGATTCTACATTGGAAGAATGAGCAGAAAGTACAACTGAGGATGTTCTTATTGTCAGACAAAAGTATAGACGCATTCTCAGCAGCTACTGTTTCCACCTTCATATGTCCTACATGCTGAACTTGTTTAACTTCTAGCTGATATGCATTGAGTAAATGCCCCAAGTCTTTTTCCTCAAGTAACACAAAAGTTCCTTTCCCAAAGAATAGGTTACTAAAACTAAATAGCTGAGGCTACATGCAAAACAAAAAACAAAAACAACCCACCTAGAAACAAACCCATAGGAACTAATTCTCAAAAGTTGTATTATTATTCTGA
Source organism: Pseudonaja textilis (assembly GCF_900518735.1). The sequence continues at coordinate 32,071,235 of NW_020769315.1, read as the reverse complement.
AGCAAAGTCTCATGAGGTAAAGGTTCCCCTTGCACATATGTGCTAGTCATTTCCAACTCTAGGGGGCAGTGCTCATATCTGTTTCAAAGCTGAAGAGCCAGCACCATCCGAAGACATCTCCATGGTCATGTGGCCAGCATGACTAAATGCCAAAGGCGCACGGAACGCAGTTACCTTCCCACCAAAGGTGGTCCCTATTTTTCTACTTGCATTTTTTATGTGCTTTTGAATTGCTAGGTTGGCAGAAGCTGGGACAAATAATGGGAGCTCACCCTGTTACACAGCACTAGCGATTTGAACCGCTGAACTGCTGACCTTTCGATCGACAAGCTCAGTGTCTTAGCCACTGAGCCCCCACATCCCTAGTTTTATAAATGTGCCAATTACTGGTATATGTAATCATTAGGCATACAAAAGGCACGCGAAATTCTAAACAACCACTAGATGGCAGTGAAGAGATACAGAAAACTGTTGCTTTTTGCTGCTACCTAATGGTTTATCCCAGCTTTACAATCTCTATTTATAGGTAGTGCTTGACTTATGATCAACTGAGCCCAATGTTTCAGTTGCTAATCAATACAGTTAAGTCCCTTTGCCCTTTGCTTTTTCTTGCCACAGTTGTTAAGTGACAAAGGGAACCAGTGAGCACGTGGCGACCAACGAATACCGGCAATGCATCAAAACGAAATGGCTGGAAACAGCACTCTACTCATACCGTTCAATCCTGCAACCGAAGACTGGGAATCTTACATTGACCGATTCCTCATGTTCCTTGAAGAGAGTGACTTCCATGATATATCTGCACACAGGAAGAGAGCCGTCTTCCTCACACATTGTGGGCCCGTGGTATTCAAGATGGTTAGCGGTAGCCACTGACATGAAAATGATGGCCTGGCCGGACCTGGGAAGAATACTGAGGGCTTACTACACACCAACCGTCTCCTGCCTCATCAAAAGACATGAATTTTATCGGCGTGACCAAAAAAAAGGCGAGAGCATCGGTGATTTCATTGCAACTCTGAGGGACTTTGCGGGGTGGTGCGAATTCCTAAATATGGATGAAGCCATGAGAGACCAAGTGGTCCTGGGGCTGAGGGATCTTACACTACAAGGTCGATTATTAACAAAACCAAAATAACGTTCCAAGAAGCAATAGAAGAAGCTACTACAGCAGAAGCAATGCAGAAATCAATGGCTGCCATACGGAAAATGAACAAAGTGCCACCGGAAAACCGACCAAACAACCCACCAAGTTGCATTACTGAAATAAATGAACTTTTGCATGATATTCTAATTTTTTGAGTTTCACCTGTACATTATATTATATTATTATTATGCATCATATGTGTCATATATCATCATGTAACATTTCCTTAAAGGTCCCTTTTCAGCCTTATGGGTTGTCTGTGTCTACCTCCATTTCATGTCATCTACCAGAGGCCTGGGAGTTTGAGGGTTCTGCCCAGGATCATAGGTCTTCCTAGCACTGGACTCCTCTGCACAGAGAGTTCTGATGTTATTCCTGGGATTTGTAGGAGACACTCCCCCAGTTTAGGAATCACAGCCTCAAGTGGGATCACCACTGAGACCACTTTGGCCATGACTTTCCATATCTTCTCCAGTTCCTCCTACAGATACTGGTGCTTTTCATATTCCTTCTTGCTGATGTTGCTGTCACTTAATATAGTTACATCATCACCACCAGGTGTTATGTATTAGCATACTTACCTGCAATTGGTTGGTCCATGGCAGCAGGAAATTTGAAGAGCCATCACTGGCCACAGCCATGGCAGCCCTTTTTATAGTTGGGCTGCTCGCCTTTTTCTGTTGTCTTGGTTCCAGCGGCTCTCTGTTTGTTTCTCTCTCTCTTGGGTGAGGGTGTTCCACCTTTGTCTTGGGCCATAGTTTTTTCTTGCTTGGCATTCCCTAGCGATATGTCCCCATCATTCACAATGTTTGCAGATTGCATCTAGGAAACAGCACTCAGAACGTGGATGGTTCCCCTTGCAACCAGCACAACAAAATCCCTTCCTTTTTCTGTTCCGGTCTCTTCTGCCCTGCTCCGAACGAAGTTGATTTACCCCTTCTTCTTCATCATCGTCTTCTGATGGGGACTCGATGTCCTCGTGGTGGGTTGTTTGTTGTTCAGGAGCAGCTTGACAAGAAGAATATGACATTTGAAGCCCATGTCCAGGATCCGTCTGGGTGTGGTGGCTCTTGATGCTCTGACTCCAGCCTCAGTCCACTCCTTGTGAAAGTCCCGAACACTTTTGAATGGCCTTTTCCTGACAATCCTCTCCAGGCTGCGGTCATCCCTGCTGCTTATGCACCTTTTTCTTCCACACTTTTCCCTTCTACATAACTTTCTATTAATGTGCTTTGATCCAGCACTTTGGGAACATCCAACTTCTTTTGCAATTACCTTTTGAGGCTTTCCCTCCTTATGGAGAGTGTCAATGATGGTTTTCTGTACAACTGTCAGGTCAGCAGTCTTTCCCATGATTGTGATTCCTACTGAACCTGACTGAGAGACCATTTAAAGGCTCAGGAACCCTTTGCAGGTGTTATGGCTTCATTAGCTGATTAGAGTGGGACACTTTGAGCCTAGAATATTGAACCTTTTCACAATATTCTAATTTTCTAAGATTTTGGATTTGGGGTTTTCATGAGCTGTAAGCCATAATCATCTCAATTATGACACATCACGGCTTGAACTATCTTGCTTTGCATGTAATGAGTCTATCTCATATATTAGGTTCACCTTTTAAGTTGCATTACTGAAATAAATGAACTTTTGCATGATATTCTAATTTTTTGAGTTTCACCTGTAATGTAGGGTAGAGAAGGGTAAGTGTAATATAATGTGGTATGATGTGGTATAATATAATAATATAATATAATGTAATGTAATGTAATATAATAAATATAATGTAATGTAATGTAATATAATGTAATATAAATCTAATCTATATTATAATTAATACAATACAATAATAATATATTGACTGTTTCCTAGTATGATTTGATTGCTTAATGTACCCTATGACTATCATTAAGTGTTGTACCTGATGATTCTCGACTCTTGAGGAATGTATCTTTTCTTTTATGTACATTGAGAGCCAAGACAAATTCCTTGTGAGTCCAATCACACTTGGCCAATAAAGAATTCTCTTCTCTTCTCTTCTCTTCTTGTCTCGTCTCGTCTCGTCTCATCTTGTCTATTCCAAGAGAAGACAAGGCAAGACAAGTTTTCCCCTATCCAATCATGTCTGACTCTAGGGACAGTGCTCATCTTCTTTTCTTAGTTGAGGGAGCCAGCATTCTCCAAAAATGTTGCCACAGTCATGTGGTCAGCGTAACATCCTTTTGTAGCACAGAGTGTGTGGCAAAACATAGAACACTGTTACCATCCCATTCAAGCAGTACCTATTCATCTATTCACATTTTGCATGCTTTCAAACTGCAAGGTGGGCAGGATACTGTGGCAAGAATGGGAGTTTGGCCCATTCACATGATGCTCAGGTCTGGAATCCAGGCTGTCAGTTTTCCAGCTGACAAGCCTGGCTTCTTAACCACTGAGACATCATGCCCCTATAATGTAATATCCTATGATAGAGTATATCAAATCAAATCTCATAATATGGGGTTACGGGAAAAATCTCAGAGCTTATTGTTGATATCAACTTCCAGTGTTGGAGTGTTGGAGAATATCACACGGAATATCAGTGTGAAAGTAGGTAACATTTATGTGTAGATTATTATAATGCTTGCCAGATTATTGTGATTGTCTCCTGGAAGATCCCTAATGATATGTGGGATGTAATGTTGACTTGAAGTTCTAGCATCCTTGAAACCCAGGCAGACTGAATGGCTCCCACACTTCAGAAATAGGAGTTCATTTGTCTTACAGCTCTGATTGCAATCTTAGCAGATCTGAGAATCCACCAAAGGGAAAGAGTTAAACTTTTTCTCTTCCTCTCCTCTTCTAGTTGGCAGAAAGTTTGTAGTTTAAAATTACACACTGACTCTGGTGTAGAGACACAAGAAATTATAGAGCAGACACTGTCCAGGACAACGTATAATTTAAAATTGTACTAAAGAATGTATACCGCATGGCAAAATAAGTGAAGTGCTTCTTCAAATATAAGTGTTTTGGATAGAAAAGCTGTAATTATCCACTCCTAGGGAAATGTTTGCATTCATTCTAAATCAATATTTACTATTCATCTCTTGTGTTCAACAAAACAAGGATTTAACTTTTTTTTTTAATTTTAATGAGGTACTAAGACTACAATAATTCTACAATGTAATTGTCTCGATACAAAATATTGCTAAATTGTGTTGCTATTCTGGGAAAGAGCCATTTATACAAAGAAGAATGGGAAAGTGTGCAGGGGGGGGAGGGCAGGGGGAGGGAGACATCCCTATTTGTGAAATGTTACTACAGTAACATACAATTCAAACTCAGCCAAGCAGGAAGATTACCAAATTCAAGAGCTGTTAAGCTGTCTCTCTGTTAAGACCCTTAACTGGAAGCAGTCGGGTGAGTCTTCTTCTCACCCGAATCAAAAATATGGACCTCTTTCTTCATAATGATGCCTTTGCAGCTGAGGTTTGACATCAAATGAAGGAACAGGTTTTCCCCCTTCTTCTGGTTTAGTTCTGTTTCTTTCCTTTTAAGGGCTACCTTCTTTTTCCACTTAAGTTTCAGGGGAAAAAAAAAAAAGGCCGCAAACAATTAATGCGAATAAAAGGAGCATCTGCTCTTAGCCAGGATGGTAGAAATCTAAAGCCATTCTAACAAGACTTAAAAAGCTGCTAAAATTTGATCACCAGATATATGTTTCTTTTAACAGCCAGTGCTTTAATTGTGTAAAGAAGTTGGCTACCTCCCAGTAATTGCTCGCGCTTTACTTCTAAACATCCAGAGGCAACAAAGTCAACAGAATGGACCAGAGCTTCATTTTCAGATCGGTGGTCTCCAGCTTTAATTAATGTTGCCAGATTTTCAAAGAATTCAGAGAAAAAACATCATTGCCTCTCCAAATGTCCTCCACACCACTCCTTTAACCTTCCATTCTCTCTCTCTTTCTCTCTCTTTAAAGTCTTCTCTTCCTCTAGAGCAGGGGTTCCCAATCGTGGCAACTTTAAGACACGTGGACTTCAAATCCCAGCCGTGGAGGCTGGGGAATGCTGGGAGTTGAAGTTTGTATGTCTCACAGCATTTCCCATGGATTAAACATACACTAATTCACTCTGTAACTATGTCAGAAGATGGAGGATGGGGTTGGGGGAAGCATCCTATTTTCTGCCTTCTACTACTTTTGTTCCTACCTTGCCTTAAAGGGTAGAGGAGAAGAGGTTGTTTTGTGGAGATGGTGGGAAGAACAGGAGGCCAAGAATTTTCCCCTGGCTTAGATTTTAATCTGACTTGGAGAAGAATTTTGAGGTTTTAAAAGCTTGCCTCTTTGTTGAGGTAGGCTTTTAAGAATCCCTGAAATTTGATTTCTGAGCCTGGCTTGGAACATTATCACCAGGCTTCCCAGACCATACTTGTACAGGTCAGAGAAGAAAACAAAACAAGAAATCTAATCCTAGCAAAATATATATATAAAAAAATAGGTTGGTGTCTAAAAATGGGCCTACCTCATTTTGGTCTGTTTAAAAAGCTTGTTTCCATGCCATTTGCTCGCCAAGCTCCAGCATGATTGAAATGGAAATGATTGAGATACAAAGCCTTTAAAAAAAAAAAAATTCAGAGTGGAACTGGTAATTGGCCTGTAACTACCGTTGGCTCAGAAATATAACACTCTAACTCCAGAAAACTAGGCATTTAAGATCCCATCTTTTATTTTAACCTGACATTGGCAAGCAACCACTACGCCACAAAGCCAAGTAATGTTTACAGTTGAATATTTCTCCTGCAATATGAAAAGAAGAAAGAGTTACAAGAGAAAATCAACACAGTTCACAAGCTCTCTCCTGCAGATATTTTCACTTTCTGTGGTTTTGTTTTTTAACCTGTGTTCGTTGGAATCTATGAAAACACATCCAGAAACCATAAGAAGAAAGAAAGACATTTTTAGAATAGTTAACAAGAAGGTAATGTGGAACAGTTGGCTCCAACTATTTCCATACAGAGTCAGTTACACATTAACCTCCATTCCTTGAAGACAGGTAAAAAAGAGATACTGTATGAATAACATTTATATAGACTATTTTATTAAGACAAAGTTAAACACTATGGGACAAGAAAGAAAAGTATTATTGAGGTAAGAAAGTTAAACAATATGTCCTCCTATCTCCTCCCCCAAAATTTGTTCTCCTTTCCAACTGTCACTATTCTTCTTTGGAGGACAAATGTTGGGGGGAAGGGATGGGAGGACATATTGTTTAACTTTCTTATCATCCATGACAAAAATTAAGCTTATGTGTACATGAAATTACTTTTTTCAGCATCAGGAATATTTTTTTTCCAGTACAGATATATGCTAGAGCAGAGGTCTCCAACCTTAACAACCTTAAGACTTGTGGACTTCAACTCCCAGAATTCCTCAGCCAGCATAGCTGAAGAATTCTGGGAGCTGAAGCCCATAAGTTTTAAAGTTGCCAAGATTGGGGACCCCTATGCTAGAGCAACATTCCCTAAGTTTTCCGGGTTGACGGGAAATCGACCACAGGGGGAGTGGGAGAAGGAGGGATGGTTTTGTGTGAGGGACAGGTGAGCACGCATTCACGCACACAGCTTCATTTGTGTGAGCTGCAGGTGCTGCCCCCTGCTGCGAGCATAAGTGTGGCTGTGAGTGTGTGCATATGCATGCATGTCGGGGCCCCTCCCCCACTCATGCGGCCCAGTTGCAAACAGCCCATGGCCCAGTAGTAGACCAGGGCTCACAGGTTGGTGACCCATATGCTAGAGCCATTCAGAGGAACATTATGCCAAGTCAGATCTGTCCCCACCCTGTTGGCCTTCCAAATCTAGCTCTGCCAATTGGGAGCGTCATGATGGGTCTGTCTAATTCGGGAGGTGGGCAGTATAATAAAGGAATCACATCTCAATCCCACTTACAAACTGGTGATATATAATGTAGAGTGTTCGGTGTAATTTTTAAACCATCCTCATACTACCTTTATGGAAGCAAAAATGTTTTTAATGTTGACTGATGTGAGAAAACCGCCTCCTCTGCCATCTACTAAGTATTATTTGCTATTATCTGGGGCTTGAATATTGTGAAAACAACTCAACAATGATTTATTAAAGTAAATAGCATAAATCTGTCAGTTCAAACAAACAAGGGATGAAATAGACTCTGGAGACATTAATGTTTCTCAAGAAATCACTGGTGTAGTAAACTCAATACTGAAGGCATGTATGGAATAGGATCTCCCATGGCTTTTCTTCTGGCCTGTCCCCTTTCATGTCTGTCCCCAAATTTGGTCCAGAATTTCTTCTAGGGTTGATTTCAGGCATGGAGAGGTGAATGATGGGACCCAGAAGAAGGGCCTTCTCCGTGGTGGCTCCTTCCTTCTGGAACATTCTTCCCCCAGAGATTAGACTGGCCCCCACTCTGATTCTTTTCCGGAAGGCGCCAAAGACCTGGTTCTGCCAGTGGGCTTGGGGAACCCAGAGCAGGATGGAGCCCATTAAATGGCTCATGTAATCTTCTGTCTCTGTGGGGAGGTGGAGGAGGGGGTGATTTTGCTATATTGATTTATTTCATTTTACGAGTTTTATTGTTTTAAATTGTGGCTTTAAATGCTGTAATCCGCCTTGAGTCATCATGATGAATAGGCGGCAACACAAATCAAATAAATAAATAAATTGGGGGAGATAGAGTTTACTCTTCTGGCATATTATGTATGGCATAAGAATGACATAGTTGGATGGCTAATGTTGATAATGAAAATGAAAAGTATCATTTCCACCTGCATATGATGGGTAAAAACTTATTAAATTTATTTGTTTGTTAGTTTATTAAATTTATGTGCTACCCATCTCATCAGAGATTACTTTGGTCAGCTGAGAAAACATTAAAACTACTACATATTAAAATAATAAAACAATAAACAATAGTAAATACCATTAAAAGGTGGGGATGAGGGGAACGTGAAGCACATGGGAAGAGATGAGGTCATTCCTAATCCAACAGCCCCCTCAATGGTGGTATCAGTTCGGAGTGGTTCGGTTGAACCGGTAGTAAAAAAAAGCCTCTCGTGATCAGCTGAGAGGAGGCAAAAAGCCTCAGACAATCCACTGAGAGGAGAAAGAAGAGAAAAGTGCAGGATCGGCCCTCCCACTCACCCCTGCACTTTTCTCTTCTTCATCCTCTCAGCTGATTGGCGCTACAGGCCTCAGCTGGTGTGAGGAAAGCTGTGTGCACACATTAGGTCCACGCGCACACATACGCAATCACTGAACCGGTAGTGGAACAGGTAGGATCCCACCGCTGAGCCACCTCCATAATGGTGAACACCTGTTGGGGAATAAGGTCAATTGACAGAGTCAGGATTTCATGCCATTGCAGAAAGTCCAAAGGGCTGGGTGCAGATTTCACCTCAGGTGTACAATGTTCCAAAAGACCAAAGCCATGCTAGAAAAGGCTCTTCTTCTGGACCCTATCAGCTGAAAATCCTTAGTTGACTGGGCCTGCAGCATACCACCCCTGTCAACATGGATGTGGTGGACGAGTACCACTGGGGTGAGATGGTTCTTCCAATAGCCTGGACCCATACCATGAAGGGCTTTAAAGATCATAGTCAACACCTTGAATTACACTCAGAAATTAATCAGTAAAAAAGTTGAAGCACATTGTCCTCCATCCAGACTCCCACATACTTCAGGCACTTCGAGAGGGCAGGGATAGCATCACTGGGGTCACCAGGTATGGAAATATAGAGTTGAGGATCATCCATGTACTGATAATACTTCAACCATGGTGAGAAGAAGCCTCTGGAAACACTCCCAACTGATCCCATGAGCCCAGCCTGAGGAACAGGGCTTATAAATGGAAATTTGGGGAGCAAGATCCCTGAAGGTCATGAGAGATTCTCAGATACCACCTGTCACCCCACCTCCCCTGCCTTGGAGTCTTGGCTGAACCCATCCAGACACATTTCTGAAAGTGGAACTCTTTCTCTCTCACACACCCAATTCCAGAATCAACCTGGTCTAGGTGATGCATGCTCTGCTTCTTCAATATTTTTTTAAGTGTTCTCTATGTTGGGGCCTAATAAAATATTCATTTTAAAAAAAACTGACTTGTTTCTTGTTATAACAGGCATGTACTTTGCTTGGCACAAAGACTAAGACTTCTATAAGCAAAATTAAGAAAAACTCATGTGCTGCTATTTTCAAAATCGTAATTGTTTATTAAACTAAGGAAGCTCCTGTTCTCTCTCTCTCTTTCTCTCTCTCTCTCTCTCTCTCTCTTTCTCTCTCTCTCTCTCCATTTCTTCTTTCTGGCTCAAACTCTTATCAAAAGATGTACTAAGAACTGGCAAGCTTAGTGTTCCTAATGATGGAAATCTCAGCCAAGTTGCTCAGTCCTTGCTATTTCTATTCCCTAATGATTTCAAAATTATATAAAAAAAACCCAAACCCAAATGCCAAGAAGTTTGGCACTTTTATATTGTTATTATTATTATTACTATTATTTTATTAAAGATATATATGAACTGAGTTTTATCATGCATGAATTAGTTTGTGGAACGTTCACCCTAATGGACTTCATCAATTAAGAAAGACAATTTGAAACAAAGAAAAGTTAGAAACCTTTAGGACTTTCTTCTCAAAGGAATAGTAATTAATTATTTATTTTTGTCAATTCAAAGGATGTTACAAATAGCACTTTTATTCTAATAATTCATCTGAATGAAATTTAAGTCTAATTTATACATTGTTCCAAAGGGTTTTTTTTTTCAACTTTTCTACTGCAACTTGAGGAATTATAGAAAAATCACCCAAGACAGATTTGATGTTGCTAATTTAAAGTATTCATCTCCAAAACAATCTTGGGCTGATTATTTGTAAATTAAAGTATGTATTTCTAGATTGCTGTTTAGATCAGGGGTGTCAAACTCACCCCCGTCACAGCAGCATCATGTGACATATCAGGACTTTTCCCCCTTCGCTAAACCATGCGTGGGAATGGCCAGAGAGTGACACATCCAGGCCATGGGCTGGGAGTTTGCCAATCCTGGTTTAGATGATATCTGAAACTACTTAGATTTTGACAAATGTATACATAACAGGAGAAATACCTCCCTAGATAAAGAAAATATTAAATGATAATGATGATGACAACAACAACAATAATAGGGTCTGATAGATGTTGACTGAAAACTATTGACTTATTGTGGAGTGATATATAAGAACATTGGAAATGTACTATATCTAGCATTGGCATTTTTTAAAGGGCCAGATTTCACCCCTCCACTGACTCTGCCAATACAACTGGTAGGTCTGCACGTCAAGGAGTATGACAGCCAATGAATAGTGGAAGCCCACTAGCAAGGAGCCACTGATTGGCTGGAAGCTTATCAGAGATTTTGGCCCAAATCTCTGTCCACCCATTTTTAGTTTACAGGCCATATAAAAAATTGGTAATGGGCTACATTTAATCCATAGGCTGAAGGTTACCAAGCCCCGCTTTTCATAACAGAATTTACAGTATTATAAAGATTACAGAAGAAGGAGAATTAAATACTCATCCTATAACAAAAGTTTGAATTTATTTATTCACTATTGAAATGATAATATTTAGGATACTGCTCAAACAGATTCTTTGTTTAGGGGTTATGTAAATGTTGAAAAAAAATATCTGTAATTGTCATAGTTATTATTTTTATTTTATTTATTTATGTGGGTATTTTCACTGTGATAGAATCTATTATTAAATTATACATTTGTAGATTTATATGAAAAAAATAAATAAAGTTAGAGCGTTGTAGTTTAAATCTTATGGCTGAATGAATATGCCTCACCGGACTTCTGCTTTGGAGCAGATGAGAGAATAAGATGATCTGCTTTTCAAGCCAGTGATGTTATATTTCATGTTTACGTAACGTTGAAGATTTTCACAGAAATGTATACAAAGTTCATAGGAAGTTGTACATACAGGGAAAGCGTAAGAATTTAGGTATTCTATTAAGACACAGGCCACTTTGTTTTATTTTGTATATGCTTACATCACACTGGAAAACAGGATGCTTCTGCTACCTCAGATGAAAGGTCCAATTAGATTAGTTCGGTTTCCAAATACTAACTACCAGGTGACTTTTAGAAGCTTACAGAGTTAGACCACAAAGGGAACGGCCTTTCTTCCTATTTATCTCTGGCAGCATCTGATTTTTTGAGGCACATTGCAGGGGTATGTACAAACCACAAGATATGGGTCAGATTCCAATTCTTCATTTCAAAGCAAAATTGGGTAACCCAAATTCTTGACTAGCATAAACGGCTGCAGCCTTTTTTCATTTTTAACAGAATGAGAAATAATTAGAGGCACATTAGACCTTCTTGGAGAGATAAAACCTGCCTAATATTAGAGATGGCTTGATGGCTTTCAGAATTGGTTTCTTTATATTTTCCTCAACCATTGGTGCAAAATATCTCCTTTTTTAAAGAGAGAGAAATAAATAATATTTTCAGGCATAGTGTTTTTTTCTATCAGGATGAAGCCTGTGATGTTTTAGGCAAATATGGCCAGGAAAAATGGTGAGGAGATATTAGTTAAGAAATATCTGTTGGAAGAAAATATCCATCTGGTTCAGTTCCAAACAGGAAGAAGGACACTGGAAACATGGAGGCTGAATGGAAAGATGGTTTATTGATGAAGCAGAACCACATGTGATTCTGGGCAGTTGACAAAATGGAGTTGAGAGTGGGTGGTTTTTATATCTTCTTGAGGCTTTGTATTTGAGTTTCCTGTTCCTGTGCAAGAACATGTCCTACAATATTCTATTGGCTGTTTTCAGATTCCTGTGGGGTCATGTAGGGGTTATGTAGGGGTCATAGTTGGCTCTATAGGCAAAAGAGGAAATGCAAATTCTAAGTGCTTGTCTGAACTAATCTGGTCAATCTCTGGCTTATTGTTTATCTGAGCTCCCATGTTTATGTGACTGAAGTTTGGACTGCTCCGGGGTAGTGCAATGAAGGAGATTGTGTTCTGAAAGGGTGTTGGAGAATTCCTGTTGTCGTTAATGGCTTTTGTCCTGTGTTGGATCTTGGGTGAGGGGCTGCTTTCTAATCCTACCATTCTTCCAAGGAGTTTCAAAATATCCTGTCTTGAATGGATTTCTGCCTGCAGTATTTGCTTTGCTTATGAATAGAGCTATCTAGATACTTGTCTTCCTCTTCCAATAAGCTCTTTATCTCTTAAGTTCTGGTATCTGCTGTGGGCTATTACAGAAATACTTGAGGGCTGCTTTCTGTCTTCTAAAATATGTTTCTCCATTTCTCCTTTAGGGAAATATAATATTCTGCCTTTTTAAATATTTCCCAAAATATTTTATTTTTCTGGGGTGGGGGTTTCCCACATAACCAATCTTTTATATAAATCATAATTTCTGTAGAAAAAGACCAGACTATAGAGTTTCTTTGAGTTTAGTCTATATACCAACTCTTTTGCTTTAACATAGATCTCTATAGAGATCTATGTCAAAGCAAAAGAGTTGGTATATAGACTATTGCTATTGCTGAAATTCAGCTTTTTCCCCCTCCTTATATAGAACTGACCATATTAGCTTAAGAATAAGCAGATGAATCAAATGTCTCAAAAGATCTCAAGTGTCATGAAAGAACAGCTGATTATTGATTTTACAATTATAGTTTTAACTCCAAAATGCTTGTAGAATTCTTTGCTTCATTATTTAAATACTATAGACTTTGATTTGGGTGGATGTGTTATTTGACTCAAATTGTTCCTAAAACTAACTTCCTCCCTCCCTCCCTCCCTCCTTCCTAGACAAAGAAAAATGTTGGGCTGTGTACACCTGTGATGCAAATAATACTATTAATATGGATTTCTTGATCCTACATCACCATCAAATCCAAGAATTGCATTGCAATGCTCAAAACTTCAAAACAATGATTATGCAGACTTTGGAGGCTCACAAAGGAAATTTGGTCACAACAGAACAACACCAAACCTCACACGTTACAAATCACCCCAAGGGGAAATTGCAAAGTTGAAGTTGAATCTCACTGTTTTATCCTACTTGGTATGCAATATAGACTTAGGGCCTTGCAATTTTCATCTTTTTCCAAAATAGAAGGATGGGTACTTGTTTTATTCAAATGAAGAGAAGGTGTCCCAGCCCTTGCTTGCAGGCATAATTTTCTTATAAATTCCTTCCTCAGAAAGGCTGGGAAAAACTCCAGTCTGAATCTCTGAGGAGCTGACGTGAGTTTGACCATCTTGAAGTAAAATTGTTTGACCAATTATAAAGCTGCTTCCTGTCCTCCGAGCCTAGGACATTGAGCCTTTTCTTTATAAAATCTAAAGACTTTTTAATTTTTAAAAAAAGGAGGGGGAGGGTTAGGATAGGAAGCAAAATAGGAGTGTCGCCATTTTCCCTTCTCCTGTAGGAAACCCTGTATGGTTCTTCAAACAAAACAAAACAAAGCAAAACAAAACCCATACTTAATTGTCTTGTAAAGGAGAAGTGATATAAGACAATATTCTCATAAATGATAAAAGAGAACAAGTTTAAAAAATGATGACAAAATATTTGCATATATTAGTAGAGAAAAAAAAAGCAAGGTGGATATAAACTTTAATGTTATTGTAACTGGATGAGAGTATAATAACCACAGCAGAAGCAGAGAGTAGATAAATCAGAGGTGGTATTCAGCAGTTTCTGACTAGTCCTGGAGAACCGGTGGCGGAAATTTTGAGTAGTTCAGAGAACCAGCAAATCCCACCTCTGACTGGAGAGTTTACAGTATCCTTCCCCTGCCACGCCCACCAAGCCACGCCCACAGAACCTGTAGTAAAAAAAATTGAATCCCACCACTGAGATAAACATTTTTCGAACAATAAACCAAAGCCATTAAATCAAAGCAGGGGCTCTCTTTTTAGAAGAGACTTTGGAGTTTAGCTGAACACTTGTCTAAGACTGATTGGCTTTCTACTGGTTGTAAAGATAGAATTAATTTTGAATTGGAAAGGAATAATGTGAACAGCCTGGCATTCTGTGGGATCCTCATGGTTTTTCACATATAAATGTACAGAGCCTGATTAGTGTTAAAGGCTCAAAGTGACAAAGTCAAGTATTAATGTTAAAGTCTGTGGGTTGTAAATCAATAGTTTAAATAAATGATTTGAACTGTTCATTATGGAAACTTCATTCTGAGAATAATTATATGTCTAAAAGTCAAAGTGAGATTTAAGTCTTCTGTTGATCTACAAAGATTTGGCAGACATCATACATACTTAATCAGTTACAATATACCTCTAGGCTTTAGAATGTAACTTCCTTATACTAGGAAATTCACTAAATGATGTGTGTTTGTTCATATTTGTTCATTCTACTGGCCGTATACCATGTGTAGGCTCTGTTTGTAAAACTGCCTGCTGAGGGTTAATGCTTGGCAGTGCACTGGAAAGCCATCCTTTCACAAGTCCATTAAGAACTCGCAGTGCGGCATAGACATTTCATGCTCTTTTCTTGAAGGGAAATTGTTCCGCAATGAGCTGCTTTAGAAAGACAGAAATGAATTGTGTGAAGGGCTTCTAGTGAAATGACGTGGGATCCTAATCACACAAAAGGAGAAGAAGGAACCAATATCCTAAGCAGGAATGTAAAATTGCGGGCCAAATGCATCATGCACAGGCCATTCCCACCCCAGTTCCGTGAAGGGAAAAAAAAAATTGCGATACATCAATGTGATAGCAACGTGACGTGGCGAGTTTGACACCTGTGCCTTATAGGGGAAAAAAAGGCACACCTCCCAACACCAAATCAAACCAAACTAAACAAAAACCACAAGCAGGAGTTAGTTGAGAGAGTAAGGGTTGCATGCTAAAATTGTAAGTATTTGGTAAATGCATTTGGACATTGTCATTAAATTAAATTATTATTATTTTATGGAAAGTATCAGGTCGACTTTTAAAAAACAACCATGGTATTAGAAATCTGAATTGCTTTTCAGCTTTATCATTTCATGAAGATAAATAAGATGTTATTACAGCTTACAACCATTCATTTACTGACTGGAGTTACAACAGCACTGGAAAAAAAAGTGACTTATGACAGTTCTACACACATGACTGTTGCAGCATCTCCATGGTCACGTGATCAAAATTCAGCTGCTTGGTAACTGGCATGTATTTAGGACATTTGCGGTACCGTGGGGGTCATGTGATCATCATTTGTACCCTTCTTAGCTGGCTTCTGACAAGCTAAGCCAAAAGGATGAGTCAGATTCACTTAATGACTGCATGATTCATTTAACAACAGCAATGATCCACTTAACAATTGTGACAAAAATATGGTAAAATAGAACAAGACTCCTTTAGCAATTGTTTCGCTTAGCAACAGAAATATTCTGTACACAAATTAAAACAAATTTAGAGCCATGATTTATCTGTATCAAGAAAAATTATGACTATTTTTTATGTTTTAAATATAATTTATCTGTAGCATTCAGAATAGGTCTTTTTGGTAGCTTTTGGGGAAAAATCTAGTCTAGTCAGGATGTATCATTTTGGTTTAAAGATATTTTCTTCTATTGTCATGAAAAGCTTATAATTTAAGTTCAGAAAAGAAATAGGTCTGTCTGAGTATAATTGAATTGAATCTTTTCCTTTCTTAAAAAATTGAAGAGATAAACATTTCTTTTCATGACAGATTCCTGAATTTTATATATTACTTAAGTTAAAGTTGTAACATTTTTTTTCCCTTGATATCTTATACTATACAACAGAAATACTGTTAGATCCTGGAGGTTTTTCAATTTTAGTTTTTTAATTGCCTCCTCAGTCTCATCTTCTTCTCATCAGTTATAGAACTAAATTAAGACTGATTAAGAACTTACCATTAATCCGTACATTTTCTAAGCATATTCAAACAATTTTGTAAGTTATTCAAATAGACTTCAGTCTTTTCTGGATTAGTTGTCAGTTTACTATATAACATGGAATACTAATCCATATATTTTTACATTTCTCCTTCTCTGTGCTTGGTTCTATCTCAGATAAAAGTGATAGGGTTTTTTAAAAAATTCTGTTCTTTATGCAGTTGATAAGTCAGTGATTTCCCTGACTTGCTGCTATTTTAAAATGTTACATATAATTTTAATTGATCAATTTTAGAATCAATAAAGGTCATTCTGTATTGCTTTATCTTTTCTTCTAAAGGCAAGATTGTGTTAATTTTAAGTCTTGATTCGAATTGCTTCAAATCATTCACTAATATATTCTGCTGTTTTTGCATGGCTTTCTATTTAAAACCAGAGAGATAAACAAACCTCTCATAATTTTTTTACTAATATACATATTGTAGATAAGAAAACATCAGGAGTTAAATTGATTTGGAAGAAGCTCAACATGGGGATGCAGTCTTGTGTAAGAAAAGGGACCACTTAGGCACCATAAATGCAGAGAATTTACAAGAGTATCTGTTAGCCATGGTTAATTCAACATCTTAAAACCTTTGCAGCAACTTTTGTCTTTTTGTCAAAAGAATAAACTTTCCCCCAAAAAAGATTCTGGTGGTTTAATCAATGCCCAAAGGAGAATTGGAATGTATATCTATGAATTTAGGGGTCATAAGTACACTTTTCATTCTTCCATGTATCTTGCAATTGTACCAATAAGCTGATCTTATAAAATCTTCTGTGATTAATTGTTTTTAATTTTTACGATTCATCAGGGAAGTAGCTTTTGAAATAAGTTTGCATCGCCCTGGACTGATGCAGCAAAGTTGACGAACAATATTCAAAAACAAAAATAGCCTACAAATTGCAATTGGATAATTGTCATGGAGTGTACAGTTTACACAACTGTATTCAGCATATTGTGACCTAAATTATCAAAAGAGAGGAGCAGAACCAAAGATTTTGTAAGAATAGTGATCAGACAATCCTATCTCACAGTATAGTTAAAGATCAACAGAGAAACAATCAGAAATAATTCAAAACACTTGCAGAGTGTTACAGGGAATCAAAAGTCCTCACATACACAGCAACTGAAATAGAGTCAAATTAGATAAAGCTTATCAAGTCAAGATTTGGTCAAGACTCCAAGACTTAATTAGGATGGTAGAATCCCAATTCTGAAAACAGAGATTTTGTTGCTTGACTTTCATCATGACCTGTGACTTCTACAGGCAGTATGATACTGAAGTTTGCATGTTGTTGAGACTAAATGTGATATTAATAGTTAACGTGAGAAGGAAGAGTCATTACTGGATTCAGAAAGGAGGAAGCAAGTATTGGGTGTTTCTCCTCCTTCTCCTTTTTTTTGCTAGGAATATATAGTTACAATATGTAATATATATGTATTTTATTTAACAGAAATTCTCAGACTATTTAATCAAGATCTGAATAAACAGATCTGAATAAACCATTTGCATGCCAGTGAACATTAAACATCATGTTATTTTTGCAGGTTTGCAGCGCCTATTTCAATTATCAATGACTTTTCCAAATGCATATCTTTTGGAATATGTTTAATTTGAACAAATTGAGTAAAATTAGCCTTTATTTCCTTTTTAATTTTTCCTCTCTGTCTCATTAAAAATGAGAATTTCAGTGGCAACTTTTGGAGGAGCTCTGGGAATACATGCAGCCTTCATGTTTCAATTCCTCTACTACTGATTTCTATTTGTTTCCCTAATTTTACAGAGATCAGAAATAGCATATATGCAAATAACCTTCCCAATAAGGAATGGCAAGAAGCAATGAATTCAGAGTTACCTCTGGAAAAAAAAGTGTTAGGAATCAGACTGTATATACTGTAGGCTTCATGTTGTAATTATTCATTTAGGAAGCGTTCAAAGAAACATTTAGGAATCACACAGAGACACAGTGCTTTCCTCTTTGATTGAACAGTACATGTGTTTTTTTTTCCCCAGAAAGACACCGATATTTGTGATAATTATAAAGTATAAACAATAAACCCCCAAAATAGTCTTAAAAGAGATAAATTATTCAGACTTTTGATTTTAAATGGACTTTTATGAAAGGACCATAATAGATAGAGTTGCTTTATTTGGTCTTCAAAATTCTGGTCAGTCATTGGATTTTTCTTGATTTCTTTGCTGCTATGTAATTGTCATCTGGATTTCTGTAGCTCAAATAGAACTGGTACAGTGTCCTTTTGATAGACCAATGGCAAATGGAAGTGCATTTGTGGTTCAAGTGCAATCTTTCATTGTTTATAACAGCAGAATCACTCTGGATTCCAGCTACTCTTCCTTGCAATATATAATATGCAGCGGTGGTATTCTACCTGGTAAGACTGGTTCTATAGAACTGGTTGTTACAATTCTGCACAGTTTGGAGAACTGACAAATCACGCCACTGGATGTCCCTGCCCCTCCTCAGTCACTCCTTACCATCCAACTTGCCCGCATTGTGCTTTTGGTTAATTTTTGGCAAGTTTGGTAAGCTATTTTTTCCTCCAATGATCAGCTGTTTTGACTATCAGCTGAGCCAAGAGATTAAGATTAGCTAGAGTGCAGGAAATTGTTGGATTTCTTGCTTTCTAGCTAATTTAAATCACTGTTGTGCTGCTTTGACTTTGCCCAGGAGGCTTCCCTGAGAGGCCCAGCCAGGAGTGGTATTCAGGGGGTTGGGGAGGGAAGAAGTGGCCTGAGAGCAGAGCTGAACCTTCCTTAGGACTGAAGTTTCTATTTTTCAGTACAGACTCAGGCAGCAGAGTGATTCTGTGATTCTGTGAGCAACTCAATCTGCCTGCCTACTTTGCCTTATTTTGTGTAAAAGTTGCTCTTTTTCAAATAAAAAATTCAACAGTTACATACCTGGTGTGTTATGAGTTAATTTTGTGAGTTTCCTTGCTAGCAAATTTTATGAGTTTGCTTGCAAGCAAATTTTATGTGACAGACTCAGGCAGCAGATTGCAGAAAGGTAGATCTGTGAATGAATCTGTGATTCTGCAAGCAACTCAACCTGCCTACCTGCTTTGCCTGATTTTGGGTAAAAGTTGCTCTTTTTTATAAAAAACCCCCAATATTTACATAAATATTTACAATATTTACATATAAGACATGCCCAGCCAATCATGTGACCATCAAGCCATGCCCAGTCAGCAAGCCATGCCCACCCAGTCACATGACTACCAAGACACAGCCACAAATTAGGCCATGCCCACAGAACTGGTTGTTAAAAATATTGAATCCCACCCCTGATATGTACTTTGAAGCCTTGTGTGATGATCCAGAGCGTAACACAAACGTAACAAAATCCACAATATAAATAAATGTCCTTTAATACCTCCAACTTGGCCCCACTGTTCAATAATACTCAGTTGGAGATAAAATGTACTCAAAAATAGTCTTCAAAAGAAAATAATACAGTCCAAACTTAATGAGCAGATAGAGGTGAAATAAAAAAACAAACTACAACGATGAAATTTGCACAACAGAACAGGAGAAATATTTACCAAATTCAAGGAGATAACAAGGCACAGTCTATTGGAAGGACGCCAACCAAGATAACTTCAGACCAAAATAAAACACGTTTTGTTTCCAGCCTTTGCCAGTATGCAGGCCCAAACTCTTATCCAGTTGTCACAGCTGCAGCCCATGAAGAAGATCAAGGCCCTCTTCTCCCAAGTAGACCACATCTCTCCCTTATCCTTTCCTCCCTGCTTTCTCTAGGATTGATAGGGGATGGGTCTGGGTCCTCCTCTGACTGCTCAGCCGGCCTCTGCCCTCTCCAGCCTCCTCCACAACCTCCAGAGCCACATTTCCACTCCCTGTCAGCTGTTCCTCCTCTCCCTCAGAGTCAGTCTCCACCAGGGACATGACACCTTGTGATAATCTGCCTACAACTAATGTTTCTTATTTTGGAAAAAAAATGAAAAGACATCTGTACAGTATATTTCTATATATTGTTGATCAGTATTACAATGATCAAGAGCCTTATACTGAAATGGCTGAAATAAAATATAACAAAGAAGATGAAATAAATAAACATGTCTCTAGACTGGTCAAAGATGATAGGGAAACCACATTTATTTAAATAAAGCTTGTTCAGTAACGTTGCAATAGCATTTAGGTTTATATACTGTACCACTCCATAGCTCTTTATAGGACTCTCTGGGCAGTTTACAGCATAGAAGCTTTATGTGCATATTTCCCCCAACTATCTGGGTCCTCATTTTATTGACATCAGAAGGATGGAAGGCTGAGTCAAACCTGAACTCTGTCAAAATCAAACTCCAGACTGTGGGCAGAGTTTGCCTGAAATACTTGCAATACTTGCTATAGGATGTGGACACAAGTATTTTAATAACTTCTACACTTTATCTACTTTCATAGATAATATGAGAAAATAAAGTGGATAAAGTGTTTCCTGCTTATATAACCAATTAAAGCATAAAATATGATAAAGAAATAACTCAGGATCTTTCCAGCGTTATGGGAGGACCCTCCTTTGTTCAGATCTGAATAAATCTGTGACTCAGAGAGAATTGAACTCTGTGTCTTTGTGTTGAAACAGATCTAGTCAACCTGAATAACAGTATGTACGTTTTCAGAAACCATAAATGAACTGTGGTCTTCCTCACAAATATTGTATGTGGAGAAATAAAAACAGTTATTGGAACCTCCTACCTCCATCAGAGAAGGCTGTTGGTGTGTGTGTGTTTGTATTTGTGTAAAAAGGATTCAATGAAAGCATGAACATTTGTGCTTAAGTGACTTGTGTCAATTAATGTTTCTTCATTTAATAGCCACATATTGATCAGCCTTATAACATGTTGCCATGCCTTATTAAAAATAAAAACTTTCAGAAGGGCTATATATTTTAGTCATAGAAGAAATGAAGTCTATGCAGATAAATTTTAATATCAATATTTGTATGGTTGGCTTTAGTTTTATGTATTTGTTAAATACAAATAAAGCAACAGTTTTAAAAGTGCCAGAAATTGCTTCTCCCTTTTGGCAGTTTTTCAGCACTCTTTGCAAAAAAAAAAAAATGGCTCTTGGTTTATTTCCAGAGTGATAATGTTTTCTCATCAAACTTGACTGGCTATGGACATTATTACTTCCATCCACTGTGCAACTTGCTGGGGAAAGCAAGGGAGGCAGGTAAGAGGATGCACATAAAATACACAATATCATCATGGCTTCTTAATGATATCTAGGTGTGAGTAGTAGATGGAATTATCTATTGTCATAATTCAGAAAGAGACATCAGAAAGGAGCAAGGTTAACATGATAGTGATGATGATTATGCAGTCACTCTGTTCCATGGAAAGCTTACTTCTTGGTGCACTTTGACCTTGTGTTTTCTTTTCTTGCACACATCTCATTACCCAACTGGGTAACATCACCAGTGCTAGGAAGAAGTGGGGTTTATTCTCCATTTACATACAAATGGCTTGCTTTTCTAGTGTTGTTGTTGAGTTGTTTTCTGTTTGATTGTTTGTGTTGACTGTCCCTTGATTGAGAT
Organism: Pseudonaja textilis; assembly: GCF_900518735.1. The sequence goes on along the minus strand of NW_020769315.1, from coordinate 32,049,592 downwards.
ATTGTTTACTGCTTGATTGTTGGTCTCTTTTTAATCTTGGTATTGATCTCTGCTTATCTCTGCTTATCTGGGTGTTGATTTGCAATAACAGCAATCAACACCCAAATAATCTATGTTTCTTGCTCTTTGGAAACTGCTTGTAGACTTTTTGAATATAACTGACAAACCTAGGTTCTAGAAATAGCCGCATTACTTTCAGACTGCTTCCAGTTATGCTACATTTGTTATAGTAACTTGCCCATTATTAACATGAAACATTAACAGGAATCTGTACCTTTTTGGATTCCCCCCTTTTCTTATATTTGAATATTAGTTCATGCATGCCGCCTTCATAAATGCAGCTTCATGTGCACCCATGTGCATGCCCACAGCTTCCGCAGCCCAGTTTTAAACTGGCTGTGGCTTGGCACCCCTGCTCTATCCTAACGAAGCTTAAACTCCAGAAGATGCTAGTGCAGAAAAGAGTCTTCTGAGAGAAGATAGAAGCAGCAAGGTTTCAACAAGTTCTGCTCTCACTTTAGTTCTCATGATACTTTCCATACACAACAGGCCAAGGCCTTCCAAATTCTTCTTTTATTTTGGGTAGCCCCAACCCTCCAATCCATTTCTGGCCAGCCTCTTCTGATCTCTAGCCTTCTACCCCTGAGAGCTTAAGCATTCAGTTCATATTCCTGTGGTGGTTTCAGAAACCTTTCTGGTGTTGTGTTACAATACACCTTCAGATCAGTAATAAATCTTTAACACAAGATTGTTAGATCTTGGATGCAAGATCTGGCTATGGAAGGAATTGTCAAGAGGGCCTTCTTTTGTTGCTGCTTTTTCTTTGTATCTTCCATCGTGCTGCACCAGCATTACTGTAAATATCATCTACCAGTTAACACAGTAGGGAAAACAATCTGGGTACAATTTAACGAACCTAGTCTAAAACCTAGAAGATCAAGAAGAGAATTGCAATCACTGAGGGATGAGAAATAGTTCAATTATAACTATATTCTATCTATAATGCTATCCTTTTTCATTTGGAATACATACAAGGGAGAAATAGCTTTTTCTTTTCCAAGTTAGATGTCTGTTTTAAGTTTATGAGAGAATAATTTAAAATGAATAAAGTGGATAATAAGCCTGCTGGATAGCATTTTCATATTTGTGCTTCTGACAACTCTGTCAATATTTAGGATCCAGTATATTTTCCCCTTTCTTTATCTTTTTTTAATCTTTAGATTTCATTTTTTTAAACCCACCTTTCTTATTTTTATAAATAACTCAAGGTGGAAAACATATCTAATATTCCTTCCTCTTCCTCTTCTCCCCCCACCCCCACAAGAACAACCCTTTGGGGTGAGACAAAATGACTGGGCCAAAGTCATCCATATGACTTCCAGCCTAAAGCAAGACTCACAGTAAAAGTATCACCTTGCTCATAAATGGAACTTTTGTACTCAACCTTCTTAATCAAGAGGTTGGTCACCATTCCAAATGACCACTGAAAGACCATTTTTCAATGTCTGCAAGAAAACAACCAAGTTCAGAGAACTCCAAGGACTCTACTAATTAAGTTGTGTCTAGGAGTAAAAGAATGAAGACTGGGTATTAATTAATGCCTAGTTTGAAAGTTAGATGGAAGCTTCAGTGTTCTGTTTACAGATCTAATCTAATTAGGAATTATTCAGTGGTTTGGGAAGTAAAACAATTCATTTCTTTTCAACAGATCATACAGGTTGGTTCTGACTACAGGCTTGTGTGTTTTGAAATAAACTTTTGCAGAAAATAAGGAACTTAAAAAAAACACACACCATAAAATAGCTTTAAGCTTACTAGACCACAGTACATTCTACATACATATCTTGAATATTATTTCACCACATTCTTTCTTCCAAAAATCAAACTTGGAAAATAGTAATTTGGCATGTCCATTAGTTGATATTTTTAAAAAAGCAACCCTGCACTGTTGCCATCTTTGGCAGATATACTTCTAATCTTAGCAAAATTACAATCCAATCATGTATTGGAATTATTGTTATGGGAAAACTTGGAAGAATATTAAAAGTGAACTTTTGAAAGAGAGTGTATTTTGTATAACGTATCATTTTTAAGCTGTAGACATAAATTATGAGATTCACCTGACAAAGTTCACAAAATCATCCCATATTTGTCACAAATATCTGAGACCACATTAGACTTAGAAAGGAAAGCTAGAATGTTTTCTGCAGTTTTTGATGAAGATCTAATTTCTCCAAACATTTCATCATGTTGAAGCCAGAAAAAGAGCTGGAAGCTATTCATAAAACAATTGATTCATCTGTGGCTTGAATACAGAAAGCTAATACTGATGGATAACTTTCTTGGATGACCCCAAAAAGGGAAAATCTGAGCTGTTGCCAACTTGCTGCTTCTTTTCATTAGCCTTTAATCATAGCCACTTTGTGAATAGTTTTGGTAGCAAAGATTCATTGTGTTTTATAAAGTACAATGGATTAGCATTAGCACCAATCTGAAGTTCCCAGAAATAATGATAGAAATTGATGAGAGTCCAGGAAGTTCCCAGAGACTGAGAAGATTTAGATACTTCTTTGTTCATTATAACACACGTTCTGGGACCTGAGCCTAACAATATTGTTCCACAAACAAAAAGAAACTTAAGGGAAAACAACAAGGAAAAGAGAGGTGGTGGGTTACTTCCATGAAGTCTCCTCTGAAGTTTCACTTTGACTGAAAGAATCAATTAAAATATTACCGGCATGAAGTAAGGCTTTCTTGGTTTATTGATTGGTCTCATTTGAGATGATGAATCCATACAGACAAGAGGTTGAGCAACTAGCCTTGTGGTGCAACCAGAACAATCTTGAATACTCAAAACTGTAGTAGATTTTAGGAGAAATCCTCCTATACTACCACCTCTTGCAATACTAGACAACATAGTATCAACAGTAAAGACCTTCAAGTTTCTAGGTTCTATCATATCTCAAGACTTAAAATGGACACCTAATGTCAAAAACATCATCAAAAAAGCACAACAAAGAATGTTCTTTCTGTGCCAACTCAGAAAGGTCAATGACCAAAGAGCTGCTGATTCAGTTCTAGAGGAATTATTGAGTCTGTCATCTGCACCTCTATAACTGTCTGGTTTGGCTTTGCAACCAAACAAGACAGACACAGACTTCAACGGATAATTAGAACTGCAGAAAAAACAATTGCTACCAACCAATTGCTACCAGCCTTCCATAAAGACCTATATACTGCATGAGTCAAAAAGAGGGGTGTGAAAATATCTGCAGACCCCTCACATCCTGGACATAAATTATTTCAACTTCTACCCTCAAAACGATGTTATATGCCACTGCACACCAGAACAACTAGACACAAAGACAGTTTTTCCCCGAATACCATCATTCTGCTAAACAACTAATTCCCCCAGCACTGACAAATTATTTACTAAGACTGTATTACTATTACTCTTCTCATGATTCCTAATACCTATCTCTTCCCATTTATAACCATGTTGCTTGTATCTTTACAATTTATATTGTTTTATTGTTTCCTAGTAAGATTTGTTTGCTTATTTGTTTGCCCATGACTATCACTAAGTGTTGTATCTTATGATTCTTGATGAATGTATTTTATTTTTTCTTTATGTACACTGAGAGCTTATGCACCAAAGACAAATTCCTTGGGTGTCCAATCACACTTGGCCAAGAAATAATTCCATTCTATTCTATTTTATATAGACTATTAATAGATCTGGGCTACCAGAGAAAACCATATTATTCTACCAAGACTAGCAAGTCCTACTTGGGCTGCCAGAGAGGGTCTACAGCAAATCCTGTTTGTCAAAAAAAAACCCAAACCCTCCACCAGTTGGGATGCAGAAGAAGACCCTTCTCTGCCACAGTGCCTGACTTTTGGAATATCTTACCCTCTAAAGCAGGAGTGCCAGTATCATCACATGATGTATTGTGACTCCCCCCCACTTTGCTAAAATAGGGATGGACATGGTTCATGTGTGACACATGACACATCCAGCCTGCAGACCACAAGTTTGACACCCCTGCTCTAAAGTAAGACTGCAAGAAGTTGAGCCTTTGGAAAAAGTACAAAGAAGGGCAAGGGCCTAGTAACAAAACCATATGAAGAACAGTTGCAAGAATTGGGTATGGCCAGTCTACAGAAAAGAAGGATTAGAGGTGACATAACAGCAGTGTTTCAGTATTTGAGGGGCTGCCACAAAGAAGTGGGGGGTCAACTTATTTTCCAAAGCACCAGAAGGCAAGACATGAAACAATGGGTGGAAACTAATCAAGCAGAGAAGCAACCTGGAATTAAGGAGAAATTTCCTAACAGTGAAGACAATTAACCAGTGGAACAGCTTTGCCTTCAGAAATTGTGGGTGCTCCATCACTGGAGGTTTTTAAGAAGGGACTGGACAGCTACGTGCCTCAAATTGTATAGGGTGTCCTGCTTGAGCAGGAGGTTGGACTAGAACAGGGGTGTCAATATATCACAATGTTTTTTGCCTTTGTAGAGCGGTATGGCCGGGGCCTGTATGGGCCATATCCAGCCTGTGGGTCACCAGTTTGACAGGCTTGACGAGAAGATCTCCATGGACCCTTCCAACCGTATTCTGATCGATTGATTGACACCTTCCCCCTCCCTCTCTGCTCCTCACATACCCATCTTTTCTTTTTTACTAATCTTATTGATGTATTTTCTTTGTTTTCTTTTTCCTTGTTTATTTTATTCTATTGTTTTACTTTCACTTTGTTTAAACTTCCTTTCGATTTCTTTGCTTTTTTTATGGTTGTGAGCAGCCTAGAGTAGCCATACAGCAAGATAGGCAACAAATAAACTTAACAACAACAAGAACAACAATAATATGAAATTCAGTACACATTCAATTAAGATAGAAATCCTTGTTAACATTCTATTATGATTTTAATAAGAGGAAGTCCAAAGGCTGACTTTTTAACCTATTATAGAGGTGTTTCATCTGACCAAATTAATGTGCTTTCTTTGTTCTTGAGTTGCTACCCACACAATGTGCCTCTGCTTTGCCCTACAAATGAGACTGGGTAATGTTACTGTTTTCACACACATGGATATAGGGAGTTTTAGGCAGTGTTTACTGATTTCCTGCTGTCGTTTCCTTTTCCAGCCACCCTTACCTATTGGGAAAACAAATAATCAATTTTCACCTGAACTTGTGGCAGGGCAAGATTAGGAATTGAAATCTTAATTTTTATTGCAGTTTTATTTAGCCTTAGGAGCTGTGGTGGCACAGTGGTTAGAATGCAGTATTGCAGGCTACTTCTGCTGACTGCCGGCTGCTTCAATTTGGCAGTTTGAATCTCACCAGGCTCAAGTCTTCTATCCTTCCGAGGTGGGAAAAGTGAGGATCCAGATTGTTGGGGGCAATATGCTGACTCTGTAAACCACTTATAGAGGGATGTAAAGCACTGTGAAGTGGTATATAAGTCTAAGTGCTATAGCTATTGCTTAAGGTAAAAAACAGGTTTCCCATGTCCAATTATGTCTGACTGAGGGGTGGTGTTCATCTTTTTTTTTTTGAAAGTTTTATTTGGGTTTTCACAAAAAAAAAATACAAATACAACATCTTTTTTGAAAATAGCATGGTCCCAGGTTAGCACTTCTTAATACAGACACCAAACTCAATTTCATGCTCATTTTTATATTCTGTTCCATATCTTATTACCGTTTTATATTTTCTACATAGTTTTTTCCCTCTTTTAATTTTCTCAACTTTATTTTAATTATCTCATCTCAATCAAATCATTATATTTATACTTTTGTCTGTCCTGTTTCAATTTCATATTATCTTTTCTTACTAAACAAATTTTTCCCTGTAGTTACCAATTGGAGTATGACACCTTTATATCTTTTAATTTTATCAATTCAAACTCTTATTTAAGCTTCAATGTATACCTTTAAGATTATAGCATTCAATATAATACATAACTTCCAATCAAATTCTGCTTGGTACATTCTTAAAATACACACTATATTCTTAAAAAGAAAAAATTATATATATATGTAAATAAAGCACACATTCAAATCCAATTCAATTATTAATATTCATTAAAATCTTAACATCTTTAACATTTCTTTTCAATTAAATATCATACTTCCTTGGGAACACTTATAAACTTTCCATAGTTAAGTCTTTTTTCCCCATATTTCTCACTTATATTTTTATAAATCATTACTAATAATTAAAAATGTTCCCATTTAATTCTCTCAATCATTTTAATTCATTTATTTATTACCAAGCATTCAACTACATTACAGTAAATATTTTATCCATCATTTTAATCATATTTTCTAAAATTATTTATGTTTATAATATAACAATACTATCTTATGTACCTTTGCAGAACCCCTTTTGCAATTAAATTTTCACCCATTATCTCTAAACAAGCTTATGGTTACAATCCTTATATCTTTTCCCTGTTTCTCCATTTCTTGTTTCTGTCTTTTACAACTTCTTTTCCTTGCCTTCTTCTCCCTCCCCTTTTTATCCCCTCGTCTCTCTACTTCTAACTCTCTCATCTGTAATCCCTTCTGCTGTTGTTTTCTAATATTATACTTATCTTTCAAATTATTCTTCTTCTTTTTGGTTGTTTTTTCAAGTCTTAAACCTTTTACTCTCTTTCCCCCCTTTTCTTTTTTCCCCTCACTTAAAATTATTTGATCATTAAAGATGGCTTCTTCTTTGTCCCAATATTCTTGTTCTGTAAGCGTTTCTTGTTGTTTCTCATAGTTCCAGATCTCCATTTCTAACAATTGAAATACGAAGCTGAAAGAATCTCTCCCTTCTTGTGCATCTTCTTTCCATTTTTTAAGTTCCATTTTCAGTTCTTCTAAGAGTGATACCATTTTAAAGACTTTTAAACAACCACCCAGTTAATTTTAGTCATCCAAATGCAAAAACCAAAAATCACCAAGTAATCCAAATAATCCAAGGCTGTTTCTTTCTGCTTCTTTTTTCCACTTTCTCTTCCTGGGGTTCTATTATTTTGTTACCAAGTTTCAATTAAGATGTATCTTTGAGGAACCTTGTTGAAATTTCACTGTAAGTTCCTTTTAGTTAGAGTTCCATTCCTTAGTTCCAGGCAGTCTCCTCCATTTTTCCAGATCCTGTCCTTTTATTCTTTTTTTTTCTCCTTTCTTGCTTTTAAAAACTTTTAAATATCCAGAAAACTTTATTATCCCTTTGACTTTTATTTTCAGCTTAGATGCCTATTAATGTCAAAGTGGATTTTTTTCAATTTCTTGCTTAAGTCTCTTAGCTGTCAGTATAAGGAAGGGAAGGAAAAAAACCCTAATCCTTTCCCTTCTCTCTCTCCTTTGCAGCTTCAAAATCTTCTTTGGGAACAATGTTATTAAATTTAAATTCCAGGGTACCTTATTTGTTGCTTTTGCTGTTTGACCCGGTCAACCAAAACTTTCTCTTCTTATCTTCCTCCTGCACATTCTTTTCCAGTCGATTTCTTCTCTGTGGTGGCCATTTCTGACCACAGCTACAACTGCCTTTGGGAAAGGGAGTAATGGCCAGCTGGGGAGGAGAGATGCAGCTCTCCTCAACCCTGCAGGCAGTCTCCCCCTTCTTTACCACCTCTATGGGGGTGGCTTAGCCCCAAAACCATCCAGCTCAGGGTGCTCCAGCGGCGAGCATGGATCCAAGCCTCTCAGAGAGGAGGTTTCGGTCTGTCGCTGAAGAAGCTCAAACCGGAAGCCTGGGGTGATTCATGTCCAAAGAGCCAGGATTGTCTGAAAATGCTTCTTGGTCATGTGGTCAGCATGAGTATACACCAGGGTGCATAGAATGCTGTGACCTTCCTGCCAAAATGATACCTATTTATTTTCTTGCATTTACATACTTTTGAACTGTTAGATTGGCAGGAGCTAGGTAAGAATAGGAGTAGAATCACAGTACTTGGTTCTCAAAGTGCCAGCCTTCTAGCTGACAAGCTCAACTTCTTAACCATTTATTTCTTATTAATTACCATGGACTTCCTCTGACAATCAAGCTTCACAAGATACTTGCAAGTAACCTGCAGGAATCCAGATGACTTAATCTATGAAATCATTTCATAAGAGTAATAATTACTAAGGAAATTGCCATTCCCTCCTGAGAAGAAGTTTGATATACTTATATACAACTATCTTCCCTCCACTCCTTCAATTCTTCCTTTAGCTGTGGAAAAACTGGTATAGAAAACAAAGAAGAAAACCCCAAAACAGAAAGTTCTCAATACTATTGGACCACCGAGTCTTTATTTTCCTTATCCCTCTTGAAGTCAATTGGTTCCACTAATCTTTTTTGGTTAGGCTAAGGAATTTTGTGCTTTTGACCCTCCTTTCCACCTTTGTGTATGTGGGTATGTGTCATGCTTTCCCTACTTTGAAATGTTCCCAGGAAATAGACATGCATATAAAATATATGTACATATCAAATAGAAGGAATCTTGGCTGACAAATCTATCAGTCTCCAGGGAATGGTTCGCTTCAACGCAGATAGAAAAAAACATCAACCCAAACATCATTTTTGTCTCTCTCACAGCAAAGACCAAAGAAGGGCATTTCCATAGCCAACGTGCTGAGCTAATTGGAGATGAGCAAGTTCCTGTCCTTGGCTGCATCATTCCTAGGCTCATACTTGAGATGTTCTGGATAGTTTGCATAGGAAGTATTGATTCAGGAACAGAAGAAAAATGTCACTTCCCAAAAGGAACAAAGGCAGCTTGAAGTGGTTCTCGGCAGCAGATTGGAGATGAGATGGAGGTGATGTGCCTCAAAAAAAAAAAAAATTGCTTTTAAATGCTTTCATCTGGAGGCAAGAAGGAAATGGGGATGACCTCAAATACAACACCTATTAGGTGAAAAGAGGAATGCATCATGCATAAAGAAATGAATGCGTCTGAAGACAGTGACTTTTCATTATAATGATAAGAACATTTTGTTTGTTTAATGTTTGTGCTTTAATTGTTTGCCAGTCAGTTTGTCCCTATCATCTTGTTGTACTTAATAGAATCTTTAAATAGCTTCAAGCAAACCATTCTTTGTTCCCTTTAACTGGGGACAATTCTGGATGTTCTCTTATACTTCTAAAATAAAACCTAACATTTAAACATACACATATCATAATATAAGGTGATATATTATCCTGCTGTTGCTACAAACTAATTAAGAGCCTTTTGAGGTAGCAGCCAGTAGTTGTAATTTACCATAATTTGTCTCCATCTAATTGGTTTCTTGCTAAGAAAGGGCATAAATAAATGTCTACTGAGCAGCTTGAAAAAATCTCTGAAGGACATTAATGTGAACTTCTTTAATTATTTGAACTACCTTCTTTATTTAATTTATATCCTGCCTTTATTGTTTTTTTTTACAAATAGCTCAAGGCAGCAAACATATCCAACATGCCTTCCTCCCCCTATTTTCTCCACACAACAGTTCTGTGAGGTTGGTGGGGCTGAGGCAGAATGACTGGTCACTCTGCCTGTCTTTCATGACTAAGGTGGGACTAGAAATCACAATCTCCTGCTTTCTGCCTGATGCCTTAACCACTAGACCAGGGGTGTTAAACTCACGTCGTCACAGCATCATCACATGACGTATTGGGACTTTTTTCCCTTTGCTAAACCAGACAGGGGTGGGGCCAGCACATGATGCACCTGGCCTGCGGGGCCTGAGTTTAACAGCCCTCAACTAGACCAAACGTCATTATCACCATCATCAATGGCATTTGTTGTAGGAAACAGTGGGAAGAAATAGGATACAAATATTGATATTTATCTAGTTAAAATCAGGCAGCTTAATAATAAAAGTGAACTTTACACTAAAATAAATGAAGGATTACATTGCCACAGGAATGTCCAAGGAATTATTAAAATTATGATTACATTCTTAATTACGGGATACAGATCAAACTCCCATTATTTTAGTTGGCTCTATAATATAGCTCCCAACCAATATAACTAATAATTGTTGTTGGTAATAATTAAGGAAAGTTCACAGTACAGGGAATTCCGCGTGAACTATGAAATGAGTAACTAATACAAATAAACTATATAAATACTTACATTTGTTGGATCAGTAAAATATAGTCAATTAATTCAAATCCTTTATATTAATGTAATAAATTATTTTATCTCATAATAATTTTTATGTGTGCTTTAGATTTCAAAAAAACAAGATACTATGTTCTGAAAACTATTAAAAAATCATATCTTGTCTAGCCCAAATAACTTTGGAGGAGAAATAAAGATAATATAAAATGCTCATTTAGAGCAGCATGGAATTCTTAGAAGCATTGAAGACAGTCGAGGGGAAACAAAAGTACTTTAGGTATAAGAATAATGAATAATTTTACAATACAAGGAATTATTTGGCATTTGATAAAATTATACTCTAAGTGAATTTATATATAAAAAAGGAGACAAAATGGCTGGAATATTTCTAGTGCTTTTCCATTGATTGTTTGTAAAATATTTAATTTTTAAAATGACCCTGTAATTCCTTAAGTTGGGGTCAAGTCAGGATGACTGAACATTTACTGGCCAGATGCCCTTCCTGATGCCTACATGGAGTTTGCAGCAGATATTTTTCTTTGCATCCCGTCCCTGATTGATAAACATTGGCCACTGCTTAAGATTGAACTCTCAACATTCCAATTGGAAGGTGAGTATATCCACATCTAGGCTACGGCACCACTCACCTGTAAAATATTTAATAAAACCTGTAAAATATCTGTAAATGTTTAATAAAACCTGCACTAGTTCACATATATCCCAGTCCTATCTATGCATAGTCAGCAGTAATCTATAAGTATTCCAATAAATGCTTACTTGTAGGAGATGACCAGGCTGAGCCTGAGGGAGGAGTCAAATGCGTTATACATCACAAGTCCCTGCGCACCTAGAAGAGATCTAAGTCCAGCCCACCTTTAATGCCTCTCTTATCTCCTGCTCATTTCCCTTGACTGCTAGTTGGTCAGATTCTTGTAGAGACCTTAAGCTTGCAATAAATCTTCATGCTGATTTGAACTGCCTGAATCTCCTGATTTTCCCTGGCACTTGACATGACCTGAACTTCAGAAAGTATGACTGAAATGTAAGAGTGAAAATACAACACTTGTGCTGCCCCCACCCTTTAAAATACTAATGCAGACATTAAGATTTTTGGAGAGAGTCCTGCCCGCAATACTGTGAGCTGGCAATGCTGGGAAGAATAGTTATCTAAGCCAGCGCTTTTCCATTGTGATGGATTCTTCTGCCTTTGGAAGAGCAACTTCAATTTAATTGATTACTGAAAATGCACCCATTAACCCTGCTTTTTAGCTCTTTAGGATAGGTTTGCTTCTGTCTGAGTCAAACACTCAGGCATTATGAAGTCTTATTTTTTTCTTTCTTTCTATTTTTACATTTGTTCTGTAAATCATCCTGCTATTTTTAAAAGTGGCATTCAAATTCAGTATATAATAATAATAATAATACGATTAAACAATTTTAAAAGTTGAAAAAGGGAGACACTGAACAGTTCACCGAACCTTTTAAAATCATTTCTGCAAAATGAAATTACTATCAGGAAGAAATTGTATATGGTTCGCATAACTCCTATGGCAAATGGACATTTAAAACAGGAAAAAAATAAAAAAAAATGTCTTTGGTGAGAGAATGAATCCCATTATTTTATGATTAGTGCATTATTCCTTTTGAAGATCCATGTTATTTAACTCTGGGCAGAGCTGATGCCCATAGTGTCAATTTGGGGGGATATTTTTGTTATTGTCTGTTACCCCCAACTAACAGCAAGAAAATATTCACAGACAAGTAAGAAAAAAAAAGGCAGACTGTTTAGATGGGATAACACAACGTTTCCTCAAAGAACTACTGTTACTTTTTCTCAGTCAGACTGCACTGATTCTTTACCAATATTTTTATTTTCAGCTGAAAAAAATAATAGGTTGATGAGTTTTCTTTTAATTAGGTGCTTGTTTCTTCATCAAGGGATTGAACCAATTTGCTATTGATCTATTTAGATATTGTATCTTCATTGAGCTAGAAAATGTATGGTAATGCAGGCATACCTTTACACACAAATGCATGCAGATAGGCAAGTATATTTATACCAGCAGTGTCTTGTTGATGTTGTTGTCATTGAAACTCTATTTAACTATGACAAGAGGAATTCAGAATTAAGAGACTGGCATATGATTTATCTTCAGTATCTAATTGTAGTTTGACTATAATGATCTCCTGGGGTTAATTGTTCCATTTACAAATCCTGATAAGCTTTGGATGAGCGTGCATAAGCGCACCAACGTGCCTACCGTCCCTGTCCTATTGTTTCTTTTATTTTTCTTATATATATATGTCCGTGTATTCATAACTATGTTTTTACTTATACCTATTATCTTGTAAGCAATTGACAAACCAAATAAAATAAAATAAAAATAAAAAGTAAAAAAATGTTAAAACTGCCTGAGTGAAATCGGCAGGAAATTTGTAAGGGCCACAGGCCTTCTCTCCATATTTGCTATTCCAGCCCATAAAATACAAAGGAGCGTCCCAGACGTACCATTCTAATGACCAGGGATTCCTGTCAGTGATGAATGTTTAAAGCTAGAGGTGGAAAAATATTAAATTTGCTTGGAAATTCTGTTCTAGGTTTATGGCCTGAAGTTTGCATCCTAATTCTGAGGGCTAGAATGAGGGCTAAAGTAAGGAATTCACAGGACTTATTTATAGGCACAGCCAAAACTGTATCTAGTATTTACTATGATACTTCTTTTTTCAGTAGTAACGGGGATCAGACAAGGGAATGCATGTTCTAAAAGTACTGCAGATAGTCCTCAACTTACAACCAGAATTGAGCCCAACATTTCTATTGCTAACTGAGGCAGTTGTTAAGTGAGTTTTATGGCCTTCCTTGCCACAGTTGTTAAGTGAATCATTGCAGTTGTTATGTGAATAATAGTTGGTAAGTGAATCTGGCTTCCCCGTTAACTTTGTTTATCAGAAAGTTGCAAAAGTGGATCACATGATCCTGGGATACTGCCACCATCATAAATATGAGTCAGTTGCCACATGTCTGAATTTTGATCACATAACCAACAGTCATAAGTATGAAAAACGGTGATAAGTCACTTTTTTTCAGTGCTGATGTAACTTTGAACAGTCACTAAATGAGCTGCTGTAAGTTGAGGGCTATACTGTACTCTCATTTATTGTACTAATTCCTACATTTTGTTTGTTTTTTAATTGTCTGATCATAATAATGTATCTACCATCTTTGTTTTTTCAATACAGGTGGAACTATTCATTGAGTATCCAAGCAGGGATGTTTTCCTTGTGACTCAGACTGTCTTAATATAAACCATTTTCCATGAAGCCAAGGAAGAATTGGTAGTTGCTGTGGAGGTACCGTCTAAATAGCTCAGTAAGTAATTCATAATCACAGAGGAAAATAGTAATAAGCTTCAAGCCAGAACCAAGAAGAAACATAATGCCAAGAGAGCGTTCTTTGGACTCATATCTTTAGGAGCTAGTAGAAGTTAACTTTCTTTACAGGTAAGCTTCATTAGAAGTTAATGGTTTCAGAGAGAAATCTTAATAGGTAAATTGAAGCTGATGGACACTGATTTTGGCACAGAGGAAGGTGGATATCCCCTGAAATAAAAAAAAAGATACTGAAATAAATAATAAATATCTGCAGGTTGCACTATAGCTCCTGTTTTAGGTTTTGCTCATATTTTTTTTTGGCATTTATGAAGCTTTCCTACGTTAACTTCTGATGTAGTTGTGGTGAATCCACTATTTATCCATTGTCACCTTTTTTATTTTATGTGCAAACAATATGGTTCTGGATTCTTTTTTTTTTCTTTTTTCTTTCTTACATTTACTGTAAAAATGTGACATATTCCAAGCTGAAATTCTTGTGCCATGTCACATTGAGAATCCAGTTACTATACGTGTCTTGTTCATCTCTTTGATCAAAGACTCGGTATCAAATTTACTTTTTGGCTCAAAACAGGTTTAATATACAGGCTTCTTCTCAAAACACTGGTGTAGTCCTGTCCCTGTTCTGGACCCTCAAGACTCCCACCTATATATTTAACACTGCTCTAATCCAGCCCTCAGATCTTTTGCCCTCTGCTTCCCTTTCTTCCTCCTCCTTCAACATTATAGACTTCTCAAGGGACTTGGGTACATGTAACGACTATAATTGGAACAGGTATAATTCACATTGTTGGATTATGCAAGGATTTCATTGAAGAAAAACCATAGAGTTAACAGGACACTCAAAAAACCTTCTGCTGTAATCCATTGCCAATTAAGAAAATTTACTAATAGCCCTCTTTTAAATGGCCAGCCTCCCTCACCTTGAAAACCTATAGCAAATGGCATCACTGAGGGGATTTGTTTCATAGTGCTTAGGGGATTGATGATATCTGATTTAATCTTGTCATTTGAAACCCCGGTTCAAATACTAACTTCTAGAGCAGCAGAAGTTCAACTGGCTTGTTTGAAATTATGGGTGGGTTTGATCCCTCTTATCTTACATTTTAAACTGTTTCAAAATGAATATCTCATCAGAAAGAATTATTTTTATAATTTGAATGGTAATATCTATCAGATCTAAAAACTACCCTTAAGAACAAAGAGTTAGCCAGAAACAGCTTCAGGAAATAAGA
>NW_020769315.1:32018684-32034482 GCF_900518735.1 Pseudonaja textilis | reverse complement strand
TATTTGGGGGTCTCTATATGATTTCAGCATTGTGGAAAATAAATATCAGGAGAGCGGTTGGTTTTATACAAAAGTTTATTGAGAAGGAAAATCCACCCACCAGCTTCCATGCTGAGGATTATAACCCACTTCCACTGCCAAGCTCTCTGTTTAGGTAAAGCCTAAGAAAAAAAACCCTGTTTTGCTTTTAAAGTTACAAAATAGGTCTTATTATTGGGGCAGTCAGGAACTGACAGATTTCTAAGCTCGAAAGACAGCTGTTCCGTCTCAGGTACTATTATTAATATGCCCCAAGGCAATGTTTGCTCTGAAATATCTCTAATTGAAATAATTTACCCTGATCCTCAGAGAGTTAGGAAGCCATTTTCATCATGTTCACGCACAGCCAAATAATTATGAAATGCCATATGGAAAAGACATCATGTGGTCTACGTATTTCTGAATATATACTTTTGAAATGGTTCCCACCGATCAGTTACCAAGCTGAATTACAAAAAGTGGATGGTTAACAGTAGTTTAGGCTTAATGTTGCCTCAGCCTTTGTAGGCTCACAGTCCATACGATATAGAACAGCAATGATTGTGGCTTATCAATTTCTAAACAGTGGAATGAAAAAGGAAAAAAAATAGTGATGCTTATTTAAATTAACTTTGCATCTGTTCAAAAGATAATACAGGTACAAGACATGATGTTTACATTTAGGAGCATAAGTTAATAATTTATTAGACAGAATCAAGACTGCACCTTGATTCTGCAAGATGCATACAAATAGGTAGGTATTGGATATTTTCAGATCTTGTAGCTCATTCTCATGATTTCTTTAGGACCACACTTGAATATCAGATGGTTTGACATATAGAAGGGGCAGAATGAACTGTTTTGTACGTTAGCTGTGCTCCTTTGTAGCAAATGCTTTCCTGCATTAACATATAGGGATATGGGTGCTATTGGACATTACCTGTAGATTTCCTTAAGTAATAAATCAATGGAAATATTCTCCATTATACTTATTATCCAATATATGTGTCTAGATCATACATTGTTATAGAACATATATAACTCCAAGGTCAACTTCAGACCAACGATCAAGTAAGAAATACTCCAGTCAAGAAACTGTCCAATTAAAGAATCCCTAAGACCACCCCAACCCTCACAGATAGGCAAGACACCAGAATATAAACTGACAGGATTAAAAAAAAAATTACTACCGGTTCTGTGAGCATGGCTTGGTGAACATGATGTAGCTTGATGGGTATGGCTTGGTGGGTGTGGCAGGGGAAAGATACTATAAAATATCCATTCTCACCCCACTCCAGGGGAAGGATACTGTAAAATTCCCATTCCCTTCCCACTCCTGGGGGAAGGTTACTGCAAAATCCCATTCCCTCCCCATTCCACTAACCTGATTTCCAGCTCCGTTCTCCTGTGCAGGGCAACAAAAGAAGACCCAACCGATCAACTGGGACTCAGGAGGAAGAGAATAGATGGGGGCAGGGCCAGTCAGAGGTGGTATTTGCTGGTTCTCCGAACTACTCAAAATTTCCTCTACTGGTTCTCCAGAACTGGTCAGAACCTGCTGAATACCACCTCTGTGACAGCAAATAGCAGTCCTAACTAACACTGATGAGGTTACTTTGTTAGGGTAATCAAATGTCTGCAAGAAAACAAGCATGTTCAGAGAGCACCAAGGACTCTCCACTCATTTCAACCCTGAGCTACAAATATTCTCCTTTATTGGTACGTACATTTCTAAAAGTTGCAAGGACAAAGTCAATTCATAAATTAAAAAAAGAATAATTTGTACCACATAGAAAGAGATCTCAGGCAGACCCAAGAAGGGGCTGCTTTTTTAAGTAAAAAGGGTGGAAGCATGAAGTCAGTAGAAGTACTTAGGAGATTTAGGAAACTGAAGCAATGGTCACTGAGGTGCAGTTTAAAATATCAGGAGTATTTAGGTCAGAGGTCCCCAAACTTGGCAACTTTAAGACTTGTAGACTTCAGAACTCCCAGAATTCTCCAGCCAGGATAGCTGGCTGGAGAATTCTGGGAGTTGAATTCCACAAGTCTTAAAGTTGCCAAGTTTGGAGATGTCTGGTTTGGATGATGATTTTTCATATACATATGAAAACAATTGTCATCTAAACAGTTTCTTTACCAACAGCACTCTTCACCCCCTATAAGATTACAAACAGGTAATCTTTGATTTAACACAGTTCATTTAGTGACTGTTCAAAGTTACAACGGCACTGAAAATGTGACTTGGCAGCATCCTCATGATCAAAATTCAGATGCTTGGCTTATTTATGACCATTGCTGTGTCCCTGGGTCATGGGATCCCCTTTGGCAACCTTTTGCAAGCAAAGTCAATGGGGAAGCCAGATTCACTGAATAATCATGTTACCAACTGAACAACTGTACTGATGCACTTAACAACTGTGGCAAGAAAAATCTTGCTTAGCAACAGAAATTTTTGCCTCCATAAGTTGAGGACTGCCTGTAGATTGCACTGTCTAAAATCTTCCTCTTTCAGATCCTTTGGATGTTTCCCACCAAGGGACAAGAGCAAAATGCCTTGTTTAGTCTCAGTTGAGAATCAGGAAAAACTCAATCTGGCTCCCCACTGTACAAAATGTAACTTTCTTTTGCATGTTATAAGGAAGGGTGGAAAGTAAAATGTATGACTACATTCTTTTTAATATTTTTCAATCACAATAAATAAGTTTAGATGCCTCCTTTTCTCCAAAGAGTGTTTATATCCTCTCCCTCACCCTCCAAACAAGCTTTCATGCCTGAGTAGTAGTTTGAATAGAAGCCCTACCCTTTCCCTCAGCCATGACATTTTTATACCTCTTACTGTAATTATTACAGCACAGCTGATAATCTCACCCCTGTTATAACTATTATACCACACAGGTTTCTCAGTCACATATTTAAAACGCCCTATACATTCTGCTGCATTGTCACATACTTAATTGACCTGATGATTAAATAGACTGTTAAACTAAAATAACATTTTCAGAAAATTATGAATTGTTTTTCTTTTGTACAAAAGCCCAGTGTACATATTTAAAATACCCTTGTGCTTCCTAATACAGGAGAAGTAAATTATTATCAAGTTCCATTCTTCTTCTTCTCCCTTTCCCCCTTTCTTCTTGCTTCTTATTTTTCCTCCCTCTCCTCCTCCTCCCCTTCACTCCCCTTCCTTCCTGATTCCTGTTTGTTTTCTTTCTTTTTTCTCCTCCTCCTCCTCCTCCTCCTCCTCTCCTTTCTCTCCTTTCCTTCCTTCCTCCTCCTCCTCCTGGTCTTTTTCCCACTTCTTCTTGGCAGTTGGGTCCTTTAGTGTGCATCTTGATTAAAGCACAGTGAGAAGGTCATTGCCCAAATTTTATCTTCTACACAGTTTCCCACAGCATGTATTCCTCACAGGGAACATTTTCTCAGCTCAGGTTATTTCCAGAAATGTTCTCAAACCGAAAGAACAGCCCTTGCAGTAAAATATCTCATTCCCACTTTTTATCCTTTATCTCACAGTCCTCTCTTGACAGCACTTATGTTTCTTCGATTGACTGGGCCAAGAATAACAGCATTAACGATGTTGTCTCTTTGTGAGTGCATTATGGTCTCTCTCTTTTTCTTCTTCTGACCTTTCAAATTTGAGAATCTTTTGTTTATAATATTTCTTCAAGAAGGCGGGGGAGCAATGAACCCTTTCTGTTTACATTATGACAGATAATTTCAACCCTAATACTCAGCTGCAGGCATGTCAGTCCTGAACTGTGTGCATGTATAATAGTTGTGAGAATTTTTCTATGCATTTCCCATTAGTGCTGCTGCTCATACTTGAGAATCCCAGGAAGATAGATGTGTACTTCAGCCTTCTCCATGTTTATTCAAAAGTAATTTCCACTAATTTCAATGAATTGCTCTCATTATGAGTGAATAGGAAACATGTTGTATTAAACATCTTGGAAGTAAATACATAAATCTGCCTTCAAGAACAGCAGAAGCTTCCTAAAGAAATCTACCTCATTTCTTATTTTTAAAATTTCACGTCAGTTACCACAGTCGATATGATACTGCCTACAGAGAATTTTGGATTTTAGGATTTTGATTTCTAAAGCAAGTGATCCCATTGAGAGATTACTTAGGCTTGATCCTGGCCTTATGAGAAATATTTAAGTCCCACTTTTTCCCATGTCACTAAACTAGATCTTTTTTTTCCTGAAAATATATTTATTAGATTGCTATCCCACTTTTAATTCTCCATAACAACCTTGTGAGGTACAGTAAATTGGGCTGAGAGGAAATGAAAGGCCAAAGTCATCCCATAAGCATCCATGACAGAGGCTGTGGCATGGGTTTTCCTGTTCCTAATCTAAGCATTTAGCTTCTACATCATACTATCCAACTCTCTACAAGATGTCTTTAGAAGAAAAGTCTTTTAATTTTGAGTTTTATGCCAGTCAGGGCTTGAGTTAAGGAAGTCAGGGCCTATAGGCTTTTCTGTTGAAAGCCTTTGCACCAAACATGTGAATCTTTGAAAGAAATAACCTGAGTGGTTTGGAATATGTGTGTGTCTGTGTACCTTTCATGTGAGTTGTGGAAATCATTTTGCCAATGTTCCCAGTCTTGCTCTGCTGCCCTATTGGTTTCATTCAATGCTAACACTTAAATCAGCTTAGTTTGATTAGTTTAGTATGAGCAATTGCAGTGAAATCTAGACAGGCCCTCTTTTTCATGGTGGATTAGAGGAGTTTTCTTTAAACAAACAAAATTTGTATCTTTTTTTTTTTGAGCTTTAGGATTTTTATCTCAGGCCATTTGTTACTTAAACACTTCCTGTTCTTGACTAGCTTTCTTTTTCTATCATTTTCCCTCTTTCCCAAAGGAAAGGATCAGTGGTGGGATTCAAAAATTTTTTTTACTACCGGTTCTCTGGGCATAGCTTGGTGGGTGTGGCTGGTGGGTGTGGCAGGGGACGGACACTGTAACATCTCCATTCCCTCCCCACTCCAGGGGAAGGTTACCATTGGTTCTCTGAACTACTCAAAATTTCCGCTAGAACTCGTCAGAACCTGCTGACTACCACCTCTGGAAAGGATATAAAAACCAGTTTGAAAGTTTGATAAAAGCACAAATCCAGAATTGTCATATTTTAAAGCCTGCCGATACCTTTCCACAGCATCTTTCTACCCAATTTTAACATTAATTATTTTTTCTGACAACATTTTTCAGGGCTCCTCTTACCTTAATTAACTAAAATAGAATCTTTCAGAAGCAGCACAGTTTTGTTTCAATTAGAGATGCTAATGAAAGGCCTGAATTAATTGGAGTCTAACAAGATTCTGAAGTATGAGTAAAAGAGGTTCATTCCATTCTCCTCAAGGGGTGCTTGGAAGAGAAAGTTCAGAAAACTTCCTGCCTGGGTCCTCATGAAGCCACCACAATTCTCCAAACTTTCTATGCCAGATTCTGCTTAGTAAGCCTGAAGATAAATGGCACCAGCCAATCAAATGATGTGTCTTAGCAGAATCTGTTTCCAATCTATTTTGGATTACATCTAAATGTGTGATGATCCAGCTCAGGGGTGGGATTCAAAATTTTTAATAACTGGTTCTGTGGGCGTGGCTTGGTGGTCATGTGACTGGGTGAAAGTGGCTTGGTGGTCATGTGACTGGGTGAAAGTGGCTTGGTGGTCATGTTATTGGCTGGGTGTGGCCAACTTAATACCACTAACATCAAGGCACGCATCTCCTCGCCTGGCCTCTCATGACTGTGGGGATGCTGCAACAGTCGTAAGTGTGAAAAATGGTCATAAGTCACTTTTTTCAGTGCCATTGTAACTTTGAATGGTCACTCCACACAACCAAAGTACCAGCAAAGGAAGAAAAAAAAAACTCCAGAGAAGTTCCTGAGACAGGAAATCTAGTCCTGCCAAGAATGTAATAAGGGTGAATGGAGAGGCAGTTTCTGTAAGCAACACCAGAATGTTTCCTTCCTGCCTTCCTTACAGGATTAGGCCAGTAATTTCTTTTAACAACCGGTTCTCCAAACTGCTTAGAATGTTAACAACTGGTTCTAGTGAATAGGTGCAAACTGGTAGAATCCCACCCTGCTCCAGCTGACTTGAATTCTTTCTAATCATCTGTAAGGAAATTTAATTATCATGTTGTCTCTTTTTTGTCAGGTACTAAATCATCAAAAGAAACTATGTAATGGGGAAAACCTAGAATTGAGAATTGAAAACCCAGAATTGAATTGAAAACCTTAAATTGAGAGTTGAGAGTTCAGTTAGAAAGACCAGGAAGTCAAAAAGACAGTGGAGAGAAGCCTTCAATGAACCATAAGGGAAATTGGTTGGGTTTCAGTTGCTCAGTTCAACATACATGTTGTGGTGGGATTCAATTTTTTTTACTACCAGTTCTATAGCCGTGGCTTGGTGGGCGTGCCAGGGGAAGGATACTGTAAAATCTCCAGTCAGAGGTGGTATTTGCTGGTTCTCTGAACTACTCAAAATTTCCACTACCGGTTCTCTAGAACTGGTCAGAACCTGCTGAATACCACCTCTGATGTTTCTTCTTATTTAATAGTACACATCACATGGAAAATATTCTGTTCTTCATTTCCCAAATGAAAAGAGAGGTGTAGATTCCTACAGAACCATAACACTAAGTGGATAATTTTGGTGCAAACACCAAGAATTATTCTGTCAGATCAACCAGGGTAACACTATGGACATTGCCTGGAGGAAAGATAAAACATAAATATAATAAATCAACAAACAGCAATTGCTTTTCTATGGAAGCCACAATGAACTAAGAGGAATTATTTCTGTAAAGATATGTGTAGACTAGCATTGTTTGTTTTCAGTAATCGGAAAATCTTTCTTAAGAAACTGAATTCTATGGATTCCATCTATTTAATTCTGATCTCTGATGTTTGAAACCAGAACTTGCAGTGAGAAATACATTACTTACTTTGAATGGATGACTCATCTATCATTATAATCTGAACAAGTAAAACTTCTATGCTACTCCATGACTAGAGTATAGGTTTCCACTGAATTCTTGTCCTATGTTTGAGATAAAATCTGTAATTGGTAAAAAAGAAATGTTGCAGTGCCAAACCTCCATAGATTATTCTTGTCTTTTTCTTCTGATGAGGATTGGTTATCTATATTGATACAAAGAGAGTCGGAACCAGTTATCAAAGCTTAACCAAAACTAAGTGGATCCTTTTTTTTTTAAGTAATGCAACCATAATCAAGTGTATCCATGTCTTAGAGGGTACAGTGCCAAACATTCTCTGATTTATTGTCAATGTGGGGTTCCTGGCAGAAAACCAGACTGGATAATCTAATCTTATCTGACCTAATGTAATCATGATATTGATATTATGATCCAACTATCTTTGTGAAACTCTTTGTGGCCTTTAGCTTCTGAAATCCAGTGGGATTTTTTTCCCCCTTTTCTCATGAGCAGCATGTTGCATTTTGCTACAAAAATATTGCATCACTGCTTGACATTAATATATAGAAATGGTTAATATTTTCCTTTCTAAAGAAATGCTGTTAGAGAAGAATAAAAAAGATGTAACACTTAAAGATCTTTCACGTGGGTGCTACTCTCACTAAGTCTATTGGGTCACATGCTTGCTTTTTAAAACATTTGGTAAAGAAATAAATGTCATGGGAATGGACTCAGTCCATCTGGAAGTAGCAGATTCCTCCCTGTTCAGTCATTCCTGCCTTACAAACCAGCTCACTTCCACAAGTATTATTATTTTCTTTCTGCATAAACAATTGAAACTAAATCATTGGAGAATGGAAGGTAGGTTTGTTTCAGATTCCAGTGGAAGGAAGGAGAGATGCCAATTAGCTTATTTGCTTTTTTTTTTTTTTTGGTCAGGATACTTAATACCATTTCCTATCAGGGATGGGCTTGCTATTTCTACACACTTTCTTCATTGCTCATAAAGGAAAGCAGACACACTGCTTGGAAATCCTTTTCTCTCTTTTTTAAAATTTGCAATCTCCCCTGTGTTACAAAGAATTATGGGAAAGTCTATTGTTGTTATTTTGGTCTGTTGCACAGTTCAGACCAGATCTGGCATTTTTATCTGCCTATCAAGTCCTTCCCAAGGTTCTCCAATGTTTTGCAATTGCATTCAAGGCACCTAATACTATTGGTGCTGGCTTTGTTTTCTTTTGCCACAGTCATTCTATTTCTATTTGCAGGTTTTTGTATTTTGTTATTTGTTGATTTCTCCAGTTCCGTCTCTTTTCTTCTACTGTCTCTTTTCTTCTGTCCTCTACTATCTAAACTTTTTTTTTGTCTTTCTTACTTACAACTGTTAAGTTTTGGGTGTCACGTAGCAGGTACCTGTCTCTTTGAATTCTAAAGTTCCAGAGCACTTTAACTTCTTCATTTTCAATGACTTTCTTTGTGTTATGGTCCTATCAGTTCTTGCTTGCAGGGACATAACATGTCTTGCAGATCGTCCAATGCACCATTGTTGCTTCTTTGTCATGCTGTTGCCTGTAGTCTGTGCAATCTTCTTGCAGCAGCTAACCAGATGGTCCACTATTTTTTCAGCTTCTTTGCAAAGGCAGCACTTACTGTCAGCTGCTGTCTTCTCAATTTTGGGTTTGTATGAATTTGTTCTTAAGACTTGGTCTTGTGCAGCCAGAATTAACCTCTCTATTATTTATTCCTGTCCTTTTTAGACACACTGAAGTCCCTGGAAAGTTGGTTAGATTGATAAGAGTGGGTGGGCTCCAAATCCTCAGAGGTTTCTGTGGATGGGGGTGACTTGGATCTTGTGACTCTCCTAATCTGATTTCTAATCACTCTATCCCGCTGCTTTTAATACCATGCATGATTCTAATAGATTAATATAAAACACTAATAGATTCAATTTTCATGCCTATATATCAATTGAAAGAATATAATAGGACACTCCTGAAAAAAAGAGGTCTATATTACACAATGGTTCTTCTAGCACTGGCCAAAATGATCAAACCATTTTAGCTCCAAAATCTGTTTCGGTGGTTCAACTTCAGACTATACACCAAGTAAGTCATAAGAGAGCTTAACTATGGTTCAACCACAGTCCCTTCCTGCTCAATTCTGATTGATTGATTAAATGAATGAATGAATGCTGCAACGGTTCTAAGTGTGAAAAAAGGACATAAATAACTTTTTTCAATGTTGTTGTAACTCTGATAATTAAACAAACTATTGTAAGTCAAGGATCACCTGTGTATGCTTTGACAATGTTTGGTTTGAACTAAAAAGTATTGAGATCCCCAACAACTAATTTCATAAAGCAATGTAGGTCATAATGTCCCCTGCAGATTTTTTTTTCTTTTTTAGACTCAATATCCCAAATCAGGAGTTCAGAGATTTGCAAGCATCCGGAGGCTGCCAGCTAGCCACGTTATGAAGAAGGCACACTTTATAATGCTCTTTTATACAGTAGGCTTTTCCTTCTTATTTTCAGTGGTTTACTTCCCTTTCTTGATCTCTTAATTTTGCTGGGAAGTATGGAGTTAAATATTGGGTTATGATATTATACAGATGGACGTCCCTGCTGGCCCAGCATATCACTACCTCACGCTTTAAAAGTTTAATTTTTGCTTAGGGAGAAGAGGAGAAAAAAAAAGAAAAGGAAACAGCATTTTTTTTTTTACCTATCTTCCCTAATGTGCTATAAGTAACATGAATAAGATACTAAGTTCCAAACACCTGTCCTTCAGCTTTCAGGAGACTTATGAAAAGAAAACTGCTTTCCCAATTATGTATTTGGAAAAAAAAAATTCTGTGCTTTATATTCGTTGCAGTACTCAAATATTATTACTCATCTATATTACCTCTATAAACTGCCTGGTTTGGTTCTGCAACCCAACAAGACAGACACAGACTTCAGAGGATAATTAGGACTGCAGAAAAAACAATTGCTACCCACCTGCCTTCAATTGAGGACCTGTATACTGCACAAGTCAAAAAGAGGGCTGTGAATATATTTACAGACCCCTCACATCCAGGACATAAACTGTTTCAACTCCTTCCATCAAGACCACGCTATAGAGCACTGCACACCAGAACAACTAGACACAAGGACAGCTTTTTCCCTGAACTCTGCTAAACAAATAATTCTCTCAACACTGTTCAACTATTTACAAAGTGTACACTACTATTACTGTTAATCTTCTCATCACTCCTTATCACCCATCTTCTCCCACTTGTGACTATATGACTGTAACTTTGTTGATCGCATCCTTATGATTTATATTGACTGTTTCCTAGTATGATGTGATTGCTTATTGTACCCTATGACTATTATTAAGTGTTGGACCTGATGATTCTTGACTCTTGACGAATGTATCTTTTCTTTTATATATACTGAGAGTATTTGCACCAAGACAAATTCCTTGTGTGTCCAATCACACTTGGCCAATAAAGAATTCTATCTATGGCAGGATTAGTTAAGCAACACTAATACAAGGAAAGGGATGTACCAGAGAAGGAAAAATACAGATAGTCCTTGACTTACAACCATTCATTTAGTGACCATTTGAAGTTACAATGAAAGTGACTTAGGACTGTTTTTCACACTTAGGACTGTTTCAGCATCCCCATGGTCACGTGATCAAAATTTGGCCTGTATTTATGACGGTTGCAATGTCCCTGGATCATGTGATTACCTTTTGTGACCTTCTGACCAGCAAAGTCAATGGGGAAGCCAGATTCACTTAACAACCGTGTTACTAATTTAACAACTGCAACGATTCACTTAACCACAGTGGCAAGAAAGGTTGTAAAATGGGCAAAACTCACTTGACAACTGTCTCGCTTAGCAATGGAAATGTGGTGCTCCATTGTGATCGTAAATCGAGGACTACCTGTATTTGTAGCTCCTAAGGTTATAAATTTAACCTCATGACACATTCTAGGGAACTGTGTCCTCTATTGTTGTGCTGCTACATTTTGTATATGTCTTAAAAACAAATATCAAAAACAGCACACATTTCTTTGGGAATAAGGAAGAAGAGGGGGTAGTTATATAAACTCTATTGATGAAATGTACATTAAGTGGGCCTTTCATGTTGCAAGATATATGCAAATCTTTTTTTTTTCTGTTGCAGATTATCACGGTCACAGTCCCACTTGCTCAGTGAAAGGTCCATGTGTTGTGTGCATCAACATGGGACATTGTGCAAGTCCTCATATAGAGAATGCTCCATAGGCAGAACAGAGATTCAAAAAGGTTTTGTGGTTTGTATACTCAATCACATAATATTTTCACAGGTTTTTTAAATATCTTTGGACTCTAATGAAGTGGATGTAGAGATTTAAGTCTGCCTCATATTACAGGATGGAGTAATTTGATGGACTGAGAGAGGATGAGAAAGGCAGAAACTTAATGTTAGCATTGTACAAAACATTCAGAAGTGCTGTTTTTAAGGAGTATTAAATTATATTATATTATATTAGCCTTTGAAGCAAAAGACCTTTCATATAAGCATTAAAGCAGCCCTGTCCTTGAAGGCCTTTTGTGGTTGCCTCAAGAGCTATATCTGTCTCTGTCTCTGTCTCTGTCTCTCTCTCTCTGTGTGTGTGTGTGTGTTGTATTTACAACAGTCTCATTTTGCCTTTAGTCCATGAAAGTATTTTTTCAGCATCAACACACAGAGGCCTAGTAAAAATGACCAGTCTCTTCTTAAAAACTCTAGTGATAGAATAACAGATTTGGAAGGCACCTTAGTCCTTGCTCAGGCAGGAAACTCTGGCCTACACTATTTAAGAATAGTTGTCCAATTGTTTCTTTAAATACTTCCAGTTTTGGAGCATTCACAACTTCTGGAGGCATGTTGTTCCACTTGTTAATTGCTCTAACTGACATGAATTTTTTCCTTAGTTCTAGGTTGGTTCTATCCTTCATTAATTTCCAACCATTGTTTCTGCTCCTGCTGTCAGGTGCTTTGGAGAATAGCTTGACTCCTTCTTCTTTGTGGCAACCCCTGAGATATTAGCCTTTGAAGCAGAACCACTGAAGCTTCCAAAGGCAGGTTGTAGCTGCTTTAATGCTTTGAAAAGAGGCACTTCACTTCTGCCAATGCACTTTGCAAAACACCCTTTGGAGATATCTTATGCTAAAACTCTACGTACAATGCTTATTATGTATAATCTTTAGGATTTTATATATAATCTTTACAACTGATCATACCGACAGAACATAGATGATTTCCCTGATGACTTACATTATTAGATATGTTGCTAAAATAAAATATTTTAGAGGTGGCCTCCTTTTTCTTCAGTCATTTCCAAAGAGATCTTTTCTTTATTGCATTATTCCAGAGTGGTTGCAGCCACTAACTGGCTTGTTTGGTGAGATGACTAAATTGTCATTTTTAATTAGCTTTATGCTGTTTTTGTAAAGACTAATTACTGTACTTTTTAAATCAAGATTACTTGATTGCCAATGACAAGAATACCATGGTTACATATCTTTTGAATTCCCCAACTGTGCAGTTTGTGATTTTGAGTTCCCTCTAGTATTCTTTTTTGCAGTAAATCCTGTAGAATAAGGAATAGATAAGAAAACTACATATTGACAAATCCTATCTAGAAAGTGACATTAATTTCAACATCAAATCATGTACGCTAAATACTTTTGGGATATCAAAAACATCCAAATGCAATTATTAGATATTACAATAAGCAAAGTTGTATATATGATTTCTGGTTTTTTTTGGCGGGAGGGGTATGTTCTTCCTTTTTAATTTACATACAATAATTTAAACTGGAGATTAGTTGCAGTTAAATTGTTGGTTTTATGGAAATTTACACATGCTCAAAAAATTAAGCTGGGTCAAAAGTGCTTAGTAGGAGACCATCAAGAAAAAAATAGTAATAACCTGGAAAATAAATGTAATAACTTAAAAGTCCAAGGAACACTTCTCAAAAGATGTGATTAGTCTTATTCTATGTAGTGTGCTGTTTCTTGATGGATAAAATCCTCCTTCTCCTCTTCCTCCTCCTCCTCCTCATCATAACAGTAACAACAATCATTATCCTAGAAGAAGGTAATATTAATTCTCTTCCTTTTTGGACGATCGGAAACTTGTCCCTCTTTATCTGCAGTGTGTTTGAGTGACATTAAAAAGAATCAGAGATTCAAGAAAGTCTTGTATTCTATCACAGGAGACCTTTGGAACAACCACAACTTAGTTGACTGAGAATCTCCATAGACCTCTATCACTGAGATCTTCATATATCAAGAGGTGGAAGAAAAAACCCAGAAGGGTCTGCTATCCTGGACCTAACTTTCACCAAGAGGGATGAACTGAGTGAAAAGGTGAAGCGGACTGGCATTATGAGAAAATGTCTTCAAATCCAAGCGAAGAAAAGTATCCAAGAAGCATGGGAAATTTTACAAATTGAGATAAAGAAGAATCACATGAAATAATTGTTTCCCACTGTTCTGCCCTGGTCAGATCTCAGTTGGAACATTGTATCTAGTTTTGGAAATGGACCATAAATCAAGAAACATAGTGGCAGATTGGAAAAAATTCAGATGAAGGGAAAAAAATGTAAAAGGTTTGGAAATAGGAATGGCTAAATGATCTGTATATGTTTAACCCACAGAAAAGATGATATGGGGAAGATATCACAGCTGACTTAATAAATTTATGAAGGACTGTCAAAACAAACAAACAAAAAAGAAGAATATTATTTATTTCTGCAGAGGGCAGGACCAGAACTATTGGGTTAAAATGATAAGGGAAAAAAGGCTCAGAATAGACATCAGAGAGAATCTCCTGTATGGGTTGTCAATCAGTGGAATTGCCTACCATATAAATTGGGGAGGTCTTCTTTTCAAACAAGCTGAACAAATTCTGCACTTGAGCAGTGAGATTGGCTAGAAAACGTTTAAGAACTCTTCTAAATTTATGATGCATTTATGCTCTAGGATGGACAGCTATCATATGTGCTACATGGGACTGCCTTTGAAGACTACCCAGAACCTGCTACTGGTATGAAATGTAGCAACCCAATTATCAGCAGATGAAAACTCACAATATGCTGGCATTATTGGGGACTGAACTGGTTACCCCTAGGCTTCTGAGTACAATTTAAAGTGCCAGTTATCACCTAGAAAGTGCCCTACAATTTGGCAGTAGGTACCTTCAGGACCACCTGTTTGAATAGAGCTAATATACTATGAATCTACTACCAATCCAGAGCATGCATCTCAAAGTAGGATGTTTAGTGTGCCCTCATAAAATTATGAGGGAGGATGGGAGATAGGGTTATTTTCCCTCCCTCAATGTTCAACTGCTATGGATCAATTTCCCTTACAGATTTGGGTGGGCCTCTCCTTGTTGGTTTTCAGAGAAGTAATGAAAACAGAACTATTCTATATAACTTTTCATTTTTAAGTTCTGTTTGTGTTCTGGGCACCTGGGATAGTTGCTTATTGTGTGCTTATTTTATTTTGTAGTATGGGTTTAATTTGATTGTGTGTACAGTACCTGCAGTCCCAAATAAATGAATAGGAAAATAAAAACAGAATTCATAAAATGTAAAGTCTTAAGTTGAGCTTGCTTCCTGGTGACTTTAGAAACCATAAGTATAAAGGTGGTTTCCCACTGTCTTTTCCCAGGATTTATTTATTTTTACTTACCTATCTAGCCTACATTCCATGGTGGTCTTTCATGCTTAGCTTTCATGCTGCAGCAAGGCCAGAAATCAGCTGCCAGCATCTAAGATAAACCATTTTATTCGTTATTTACAAGGGAATGTGAACAAGTTCTATGTACTCTGAAAAGATAATATGTTTTCATTTCTATTAACAATGTGATTGATATGGGACATAAAACAGAAAACAGCTATTGTAAACATGAATGGTAATCTTTACGCCCATAACTAAGTAATCCTCCAACATGAATCTATTTCATTTGTTTAGTTTTTTTGTTAAATATACTTATGAGCAGACACATTCAATATGTTCATCACTGACTGTTCCTCATCATACATCGGGTTTAGGGAAATGTTCTTAACTCTATTCTCTCTCATAATACATAACAGAAAACTCAGGCTGGACTTATTATGAATTTGCATTTGAATATGAGTCTTGATGTTTGCAATGGAGACATGGCTATTTTATATCTTTTAGCAAAATGTATTTAATTATACAGGTATATTCCGATGAAATTGTTGTCCAAAGTTTCCCATATCATTCTTCTTTATGAACAAAGATTTATTGTATATAGCGGTAGCTTGAAAATGCATAAGGAGCATATGACAAAGAGAGACTTTTACTAACTTTTTCCATTAGCTTTGGGAGGATCAAACTTTTTGAGATTTAAAACCATAATATTGGTCCTGTTGTGAACTTCTGTATTCTACCAGAGAGACGGTGATGGAAAAATAAATTGTGATTGCATATTTGACATGTTTAATGCATACAGTTTAAACACAGGAAATCTTCACTATACCCTGTTCTGTAAGCAACACATAAATACATGTCAGAAGTATGCTAAGCCTGAATTCTCTCAGGAGTTCATCCTGAAAGAGGAAAATTCAAAATGATTTACTGTCTGCATCTGCAATCTTCGTAGCTTTGCTGGTTTCTGCTATTTGCAGAGGCAGGGGGAAAAGTCTGGGGCATCAACAGCCTTTTAACAATCTCACAGCAGAAATGTCTGGCATGTTAATAAGATAATATTGGAAGGAAGGAAGGAAGGAAGGAAGGAAGGAAGGAAGGAAGGAAGGAAGGAAGGAAGGAAGGAAG
>NW_020769315.1:31988933-32018674 GCF_900518735.1 Pseudonaja textilis | reverse complement strand
AAGGAAGGAAGGAAGGAAGGAAGGAAGGAAGGAAGGAAGGAAGGAAGAGACACCAATGCATCATACTCCTTTGCTTCATTCAGTTTTCTTCTACATTAAGGCTGCAAATTTTACACCATATTCCTCAACTCAGTTCTACTTCTTAAATTCCACACTACCTCATTCACCACAAGCTGTGAGATTGTAAGATATTAAGGAAACAAATGAAGAGTTTTATAACTGATGATCCTCTAGAACAGGGCTAGTCAACCTTTTTATACCTACCGCTCACTTTTGTATCTCTATTAGTAGTAAAATTTTCCCTAACTGCCCACTGGTTCCACAGTAATGGTGATTTATAAAGTAGGGGACAAAACCCCTACCGCCCACCATGATAGCTGGAATGCCCACTAGTGGGCAGTAGGGACCAGGTTGACTACCACTGCTCTAGAACCTTGTTTTCAAAGGTGGAAATAGTAAGTAAGTAGGTAACCTGCTAGAAAGGGTCCTGTTTTAGCCTTCCCTGTTCAGTTGTCTACCAAATGTGTTGTTCCTCTCAGCTCCAGCATGTGCAGATAATTTGAAGAGCAACCAATGTCTGCTGCCTATTGGTTTGCCGCCTCCTTCTGGTTCACTCCCCAGAGTTGAGCCAGCCATAGGACCAAATATCTGTTGATCCTCTTGTTCCTTGCTTAGAAAGAGCAGTAGATATTCTGATTAAGCAAGGAGGATGGATAATACCTTTGACTTTAGTGATGGAATTCTAGCTCAACCAGTGATTTTGGTGTCAGTCAAAGGAGCTATCCCTGAATAACTTGTGGCTGGGAGAAAATTCTGGAAACCATAATCACCCCACCTGAGGAATCACTGTGGATAATTTTATCATATCATTTCATTTCATTATCTAGCATCATGGTGTGAGGCAAAGTTTGAACAGAAATTAAGCCTTGAGAAATTCTGCTATCCCTCTTCCCCAATACATGTAGAGTACAAATAAATTATTCTGCATTAGTTCATGATAACATATGCCCATGCAGAACTCAAAATTAGAGGAAATATGAAGTGTTCTATTAATTGCATGAATGTTGATTGTTAAAATGTTGGACTAATTGGTGATATCTGTGTGTAGTAGGCTTCCTCAATATCTGTTAGATTACATTAACTAACCTTATGTCCTGAATATCAGATATTATGCATTTTGTAAGAGTAATTGTTAAGTTGTATATAATTGGCTGATATATATTATCAGTAAAATCCAAAAGTAACAAGAATAGAATATGCAATAAGAATTATTTAAGTAACAGGTGTTGAAGAATGTAAGCGCTGTTTTCATGCAAATCCTTTCCTTTTTCAGGGTATTGTGAAACCACATACTGAGGGGAGCAAATACACTGCTCAAAAAAATAAAGGGAACACAAAAATAAGACATCCTAGATCTGAATGAATGAAATATTCTTATTAAATACTTTGTTCATTACATAGTTGAATGTGCTGATGACAAAATCACACAAAAATTATCAATGGAAATCAAATTTAGCAACCCATGGAGGTCTGGATTTAGATTTACACTCAAAATTAAAGTGGAAAAAAACCACTACAGGCTGATCCAACTTTGATGTAATGTCCTTAAAACAAGTCAAAATGAGGCTCAGTAGTGTGTGTGGCCTCCACATGCCTGTATGACCTCCCTACAATGCCTGGGCATGCTCCTGATGAGGTGGCGGATGGTCTCCTGAGGGATCTCCTCCCACACCTGGACTAAAGCATCCCCCAACTCCTGGATAGTCTGTGGTGCAACATGGCGTTGGTGGATGGAACGAGACATGATGTCCCAGATGTGCTCAGTTGGATTCAGGTCTGGGGAATGGGCGGGCCAATCCATAGCATCAATGCCTTCATCTTGCAGGAACTGCTGACACATTCCAGCCACATGAGGTCTAGCATTGTCGTGCATTAGGAGGAACCCAGGGCCAACCGCACCAGCATATGGTCTCGCAAGGGGTCTGAGGATCTCATCTAATGGCAGTCAGGCTACCTCTGGCGAGCACATGGAGGGCTGTGCGGCCCCCTAAAGAAATGCCACCGCACACCATTACTGACCCACTGCCAAACTGGTCATGCTGGAGGATGTTGCAGGCAGCAAAACCAATCCTTTATTGGGGATGTCTTGCTAACTGCCTATGCTTTCCACCTGTTGTCTGTTCCATTTGCACAACAGCATGTGAAAGTGATTGTCAATCAGTGTTGCTGCCTTAGTGGACAGTTTGATTTCACCTAAGTGTGATTGACTTGGAGTTATATTGTGTTGTTTAAGTGTTCCCTTTATTTTTTTGAGCGGTGTATTTTTTTTAGAAGGGAAGTGTTATTGTAAACATCAGTTCCCTTAATTAGGAGTTTAATCTGCATTTTCTATTCTCTAGTTTGAGAGAAGTTATAGATAAATACATCTTTTAAAAAAACAAGTAGAAGTGGTAATTGGTATGCACTTATTTGTAAGTAAAGGATAATACATATTTTTCACCACAACAAAAGCAGGTTGGGTTGAGAGAGAGAACAGCTGGCCAAAATCACCCAGTAAGTTTCTATGGCTCCCTTCTGCTCCAGCTTCCTAACTATTAAACTACACCAACTCTTCTAGCCCTCTTCACACCTTTAAAAGTCATGTGTGATTTTGTTCTATCTATTCATTCCTATTTAGTAAAAGCAAGGATATGTTATACTTATTTCCTCTTTGCCATGTAGATTTACAATATTAGTAATAATATACTAAATTTTAAATTATCTTCCTTAATGGTTGACTGGGCAATGTTCAAATGAAATGTAAATCTCTAGCAGTGGAAATCACTTATCAGGTCAGTAAAGGGTGATTTGTGTTATTGGCCTGATGTCCAAAAGAAATTGATCTAGATAATTGGTTTTTTTCCAACCATATGTATACTTATATATAGTGTTATACAACACTTTTTCTAGCATCTTTCTAAGAAAATGATGGTAGTTATCAAAGCTTTAAGAAGCCAGGGATGGCTTCATCATTGTCCCTGTGAAAATTGCTCATAATGTAAGGAATTCCTTGGATTCCTGTGTGTGCCCACCTTAATTGGTTCCTTGTTTATAATAGGTAAGTGCAGCAATTTAAATATTGACAAGAAACCAAGAATCTTTTTAATTGTTTTATCCCCCAAAATAATTCGAGCACTTTGTGCTCAGCAATATGTAGAATGCCTGTGGCCTTCTGAAACCATCTGTTGGAAGAAATGTCCATCTGGGTTCAGTTCCAAACCCAGAAGAAAGACACTGGACACTGGGAAGAAAGACACTGGAAACATAGCGATTGCTTGGAAATGGTTTTAGTGGTGGACAGGACCAGTGGTGGGATTCAATTTTTTTTACTACCAGTTCTGTGGGCATGGCTTGATGGGCGTGACAGGAGAAAGATACTGTAAAATCCCAGAGGTGGTATTTGCCAGTTCTTCAAACTGCTCAAAATTTCCACTACCGGTTCTCCAGAACTGGTCAGAACCTGCTGAGTATCACCTCTGGACAGGACCACATGCTTTGGAGCTCCTGGGTGAAAAAGGGAAGGGATGCTGAGAGTTCCTGGGTTTTATGCCCTCTCTAAGCTTTGGATTTCCTAGGGCACAGGAGGACTATTCTGACTGGTTGCTGTGAGGGGTCATAGTTAACTTTGTGGGTTGTATGTGTACTAAGTTTGGTTGCATACTGCTGGGTGATGCAATCTTCCCAGGTGCCACGTGGTGAGATGGGTAATCCTATCATGCCCCGTGGGCCATGTCTTAATCCCATTACCCTGGAGCTGAAGTGGGGGCAGGGAGCTGCAGGGAGATGCTTTGTCTTTAAAAACTTGTTTCTCCTTTTCTCATCCAGGGAAATATATTATTCTGCCTTTTTAATATTTCCTAGACTATTTCATTCCTATAGGACGGGGTCTCCAACCCAATAATTTTAAATCCTGCAGACCACTAATATGACTCCAGCATGCCGCTTGCTGAAGCACCTGGACTCCCACTGATGGGATGGGGTCCTTCAGGCATTTAGCTTGGCTGCTTGTTTCTGCAACCTTAAATACTCAAAGAGTCATTTGGACCTGTTTCCCACAGAAAACAAAACACCGGGATCTCTGATATCTCTCTCTCTCTCCCTCTCCCTCTTCCCTCTCTCTCTCTCTCTCCATTCTCTCTCTGTACCTAGGGGTGGGGGTGGGGGGAAAGGAACCTCTGAACTGGTGCTGGGTGTGTGAATCTGACGTTCTGAGGCCAACGAGACCAGATGGCTGGCGGAAGATGGGGCAATAGGGGTGATACCGGCGGTGGATGGACTAATCTGCATGGGGAGGGAGGATAGCACATGGGAGATCGCATTGGAGCACTTCCTGGATATTCCCTGGCCTGCAAGGGGATGGGGGTGGGGGGAAAGGAACCTCTGAACTGGTGTTGCCACCTGCCTCCGTACATCAAGGAGGTCGAGCGGCTGCCAGCGATGCCCTCAGGTGAAGAAGTTGCAAAGTGCTCACCACACTTCTGGCACCCACCAAGCCACCTCCTTCCTGCTGGGCATGTGAGCACTTCTGGCGAGGAGGAAGAGAAGCATGGTGGGAGGAGGCTTGGCTGCTTCCAGAGGGGCGGCGATCACTTTCCGGCTCCTGAGTGGAGGGGTCGAGCCTCCCCCTTGCAACACCTTCACCTGAGCACATCACTGGCAGACGCACCCTGTGGCTCAGGAGGTCCACACTCTTCCCGCTGCTGCTCAGCCTCCTCAATCCATGGAAGCAGGAGGCAGCAGCCATGACACGGGTTTGTTAGGGAGACTGCAGGATTGCCCACCTCCCTGCTAGCCATCTGGTCTTCAGCATGTGGCTTGTCAGCCTCCGGACATCAGATTCCCACCACCAGTTCAGAGTTCCTTTCCCCCCACTCCCTACAGGCCAGGGAACACCCGGGAAGGGCTATGATGCCTCAATCTCTTACCCTCCCTCCCCATGTGCATCAGTCCATCCACTACCAGTATCACCCCTGTTGCTGGGCCAGGTGTGCCGCGTACCTCCAAAATTTTCTCACGGACCACCAGTTGGTGACGTCTGCTATAGGAGAGGGGTGGGCACTAACTTTCCACACATCTATATTTTGTTATGATGGCCATGAGACCTGGGCCGAGACCTCTTCCTTTTCCTCTTAGATCTCTCATGAAGCAAACTTCCTGTTTCATGAGAACCATTAAAAGTTAACTCCAAGGTACAAAATGGGTGAACAGGATACCTGGGAAAAGAAGCCTAGGAGTAAAAGAATAAAATGTTTTCCTTTTTTCTTAATAAACATTACATTAGGCCTGCTAGAACCAAGGATTTTGTGTATGAGGTCTTGGATTTGTGTTTTGTTTTTCACCTATCCAATCACTTCCCAATGTGCACTCCAAGCTGTTTTGGAGCGCTTTCTTTAAAAAGCACTGAAGGAAAAGGATGGGTCAGCGAGAAGAATTGGAGAAAGGTGATTATACACAGGAAGACATTAAGCATATGTTTTCTTCTTGGCTTTTCCAAGTCCATTTGCTGCTCTGGAAGCAACTGTGCTTTTCTTAAAAGTAGCTGTTAAGTGTTGCATACATCTGTGCAATATGCCTTGTTTGACTTGAAACCACTACCCTCGGTGTGCTTTTCATAAAGCTCAAAACAATCAAACTGCATGGCTAAACCGGTTTCACTGAGGTAACCGGAATATAAGTTAGAAAATACCATCAAATCTCACCGGTTGTTCTGAAAGCTAAAGAGATAAAACAGGAAAGGAAGTCACTTTTGCCCCTTTTACTAGCATTCCAAAATATTCTTACCAAAGGAAACAGTGCATAAACTATACTTGAGTTTTAATTAAAAGGAAAACTGATAAATTGCTAAGATTCTGGGTGTTCTCAAGATGGCTATCTGTTATAAAAACTCATTTCTGTGTCTAATGTGCTATCTCTAGCATATGAAATGGTTTCTGGATTAATTTTTATCATAGATGGAAATTATGCCATAAAATACTTGTATATCATTAAACAGCTTCTGCCTCCCCCACTCCCACCCCATGCCTGCCTCAAATTCTTCCCAAGCCAAGGCAATTTGATTAACAAATACCGTTACGATGCACATTTTGTGAACATTTAGAAACTCTGGTGCTCAATATAGAAAACGTAACAAAAAATAACCAGAAGGAAATTAGTTGTGAATGTTTTAAGAAACAAAGGTTAACAAAAAATAATTACCAGGCCTGGAAAGTTTAACTGTGGGATTAAATAACAAGAATATGAGTGGTCACTCGAAACCTGGGGGAATGAGATACTAAAATAACTTGAGTTTACATCATTTACAAAAAGATTAGCTCTGCTGACTTACTGGCATACCTGTGCAGAGAAGCCCATCAAACACCTTGTTAACCTAGTAAACATTTGGTCATGAGAGACTCTGAGCTAAAAGGGATAATTTTTCAATGATTGTAAAAATAAATTGGGGAACAGTAAAATTTATTACTTTGGAGGTTGTTGGACCACAGGGAATAATAAAAATGAGGTTTCCTTAATTTCCCTCGAACTATGAAATACAGTATATACAGATAGTTAAGACTGACAAATTCCAATGGCAAAAAAACCTGGAGCATCATCTCCTTTTAAGTCCACTGTCCTGCTGAAGATAAAACTTCCTTCAAAGTTGAGCTAGACTCTTGAGGACTTCATAGTTACATCCGGAGGTGGTATTCAGCAGGTTCTGACCAGTTCTAGAGAACTGGTAACAGAAATTTTGAGTAGTTCGGAGAACCGGTGGTAACCTTCCCTCAGGAGTGTGGAGGGGATGGAGATTTTGCAGTATCCTTTCCCTGCCATGCCTACCAAGCCACACTCACCAAGCCAGGCCCACAGAACCAGAAATAAAAAAAAATTGAATCCCACCACTGGTCAGATCCATATATATTTTTTGTAATAAATAGTAGTTTGCCAATACCTTATTCCAGCATGGACAGATGGATGGATGAATAGACAGACAGTCAGCTAGACAGATATCCCTACACCTCAGAGATGTTCTAATAGTCTTTGTTCCATCCGAATACTAACCAGGTGCAATCCTTCTTAGCTTAGGTTGGACTGGGTGCTCTGTCTGATTGGCCATTCTTTTCCCAGCCTCATAATAATTTCTGATGCTTTGGGCTTCAGTGTTTATCTTGCCACTTGATCTTGATGTATACTGCTAACACTCACTCTCTCTCTCTCTCTCTCTGTGTGTGTGTGTGTGTGTGTGTGTGTGTGTGTGTAACTTATATGAAAGTGCAAGTTTTGTTTCTTTTTCTTCCTGAAGACTTAGGGTTTTTCTCTTACTTAAAGGTTTGCAGCTGAGGCAGCAGGATCTGAGGCTCATCTGAAGTTAGTGTTTCCTTATGTATGATAGTAATAAAGAAGCCTGTTCTGAAATTGCTATGGTCTCTTGGGTGTTTCCTGGAAAGTATAACGTAGGGGTGAACTGCAAACACAGCAAGGATTTTCCTTCCCTCCTTGCAAACCTTTTGTATTTACAAATGGAGGCTACACTAATAAAGTGAAGCATGAGCTTATTTTGTTTTTTGGGCTTTCTATTCAATACAATGCTCACTCCATTTCTGAATCATACCCCCAAACCTAAAGATGGGCCATCTTCAATTCCTACTGTTTGTTTTTTTAAGGAAAAAATCTTAACCTGAATCCAAATTTCTCTTTGTTAACCACTAAATGCTTACATAAAAATACAACAACCAGGTTCCAGTTTGCTTATGATTATTGTGTAATAGGGTATTTGTTTTAAGGCCCTTCTTTTCTGATTATTGCATATCTACTGGGGATATTAAAAAAATTGTACAAATACAGTCACTGTATTTGGAGCTTCATAGACTTAGGTTGTGTAAATGATCAGAATATGCATGTGCTAAGTTCAAAATGGACGTGCTATGAACTACCAATTTCTTGGCTGGATTATATGCTTTTCCATAGGTGATTATGTTTTGACCTCACTTAGGTGAATTAAGTGAGTCTCTTGACATTTCAGTTAAGGTACATTTGTGGCATCACAATCAAAATAAAGACATGGACATACTACGTATTTTCTGGGCAATAGAGCAGAAATATTTGCCACTGTCTTCTCTTAAGCTGTTTTTTTGACTTCTCGGTCTATCCTATAACCTAGGGATTCCACTGCAGTCTCTCATTCAGGAACTAATCTGACCAAACTGTTGTTTTACTTTTGCTAACTCGTTTTCTTTGTTAGAGCAATATTCAGGAAAATGATGTGTTTATTAGAATTTCATGACAGAAAAATCTACAAAGTCTCCTGCTAACAATAAAACATCTCAAAACTAGCCAATGTTAAAATATCCATGGCAGGAAATAATAATTTGAAGCAGTAAAAAGTGTCATCCTGAATCTACCCCAAATGTTATCTGGAAAAGCTCTGTTTAACTAGCTTCCACATTTGAAACAGGTTAATCTAATTTCCAAAAGGAGGCTGCCCCATAGAATAGTACTGAAAAACATTATCTTTAAGTCTGGTGAAAGTGAGCAACCATAAGCGCCTCCTACCAGTAAACATATATTCAATGGCTCAAGATCCTAAGATTTGCACCTTGCCCATGAATAATCAGTTATTTGGCAAATCCGAACAACTTTACTGGCAAAATTCTAAGCAAAAAGTTTGCAGTGGCCTGCTGGAAAATAATTTAATGTATAGCAGACTCCAAAGTATCAGTGCACAATTCAGAGATATTGGACAATCTGTAGCAGGGGTGTCAAGGCCAATTGGCCATAATGTAGTCAGATCCAGTCCATGGGGCTATCCTGGTCTATCCAATACAAAGAGGAAACATGCCAGCAGTTTGGGGAGTGGCGTCAAGCTGGCCACACCCACCCAGCCAGCCATACCTGCCTGGCCCCCTGAGGTCAACCACTACCCTGATGCGGCCCTCAATGAAATTGAGTTTGACATCACTGATCTATAGGATTTGCATTTTGATTTTTTAAATCAACTTTTACCCCCCAAGTACATGCATGTGAGTGACAGCATATGATCCAAGATCCCAAGATGATGATAGACAGATAGACAGACAGATAGCAATAGCACTTAGACTTATATACCACTTTACAGTGCTTTACAGCTCTCTCTAAGCAGTTTACAGAGTCAGCATATTGCCCCCCAACAATTTGGGTCCTC
The DNA here is from genome assembly GCF_900518735.1 of Pseudonaja textilis. Next base: position 32,009,478 of record NW_020769315.1, on the reverse strand, counting down.
ATTTTACTCACCTTGAAAGGATGGAAAGCAGAATTAACCTTGAGCCTGGTGGGATTTGAACTGCCAAATTGCAGGCAGCTGGCAGGCAGCAGAAGTAGGCTGCAGTACTGTATTCTAACCCCTGCACCACCATAGCAGATAGATAGATGGATGGATGGATAGATAGATATAGATAGATAAATAGATAGATAGATAGATAGATAGATAGATAGATAGGCAGACAGACAGACAGACAGCCATATATATATATATACACTTTTTTGTAATGTGCAAAGTTGATGAAGAACATCTGTATTCATAGAGTAGCTCCAATAAGCATGCAAACTACGTCACCAATTTTGGCAGATCCGTAAGCAATTTTAAATAAGAAACATGTAATCAATTATCACGTTATAGAAGAATAAAATGTGTCTGAATTAAGGCTACCAGACTTAGGCCACAAAAATGTATCTGGAAGCAATAAATGTTTTCTGTATCCTTTTGCTACCTTCTGGTGGTCATCTAGATTTCAGCTACCAAATCTGATTGCCTCAATCAAGTGATGTCCACATACATTTTCTTGGTTCGGTACTAAGAACTTGGTTTATGTACATGCATTTCCTACAGAAGTCTCCATTTGAACAAACTTCTATCTTTTTATCACTATGTAGAAGTGTCCTGTGCAAACCTCAGAGGGATAGCAAAATAGGCAACTTAAATACCAACTCTTATTATGTTCTCAGTTTAGTTTTCAAATGCACAGGTTGAATGAACATTTCAAGTTGTTGTAGCCTTTCATTAAGTCTATTCTTAGGTAAATAGTCTTGCCTGCAATATAGGTAAATATGGTGAGACTAAAAAAGGCAGATTACACAAATCAGCCTTTATTTTTCCCTCAGATGTATTAAAAGTATAACCGTCCCAACGACCACAGCTGAGAAATCATGACAACTTTTCTCGAGGACTTCAGGTTTTGGAAAGCTTTCGTAAATCATGGGTTAATCCATATAAGAATGTCCATGTACAAGGGGCTGATTTTTGAAATCTTAACTTTAACTTTACATTTCTTTCAGGCTATACATCCACCTAACAACATTAGTTCTTGTATAGCTAGAAGGTGATATACATCCTAGGACTTTGATCAGGGATGGGATCCGACTGGTGTAACTACCGGTTCTGTTGCTCTGTGTCGTGCATGCCTGTGTGAGTCACGCGAGTTGCATGAGTACTATTTACGACCTGCTGAGCTGCCTGGACAACTGAGCAGCGCTTTGTGTGGGTGTGCAGCGATTGAAAAAGCCCCCTTTTCCTGCTTTTTCAAACACAACTATGTCGCGCAAAGCAGCTGTGGTTGAAAAAGCAGGAAATAAAGGACAGTTAAGAACCCAGGCAGGTGGGTAGGCCAAAACAGCTGCAGACACAGAACCGGTTAGAAAGGTGAGTTAATTCACTTCTAAAGGCAAATAATGTTTCAGTGTTTACAGAGAGGTTGTACAGACTAATCTTTGAGTTAATATGGTGATATAGTGGGCTATTAAAGAGCCAGTTTGGTCTAGTGGTTAAGGCTTCAGTCTAGAAACAGGGTCCATGTGTTCTAGTCCTCTCTTAGGCATGAAGTCACCTGGGTGACCTTGAGCCAGTCACTCTATCAACTCTAGGAAGGAGGCAAGGAAGCCAGTTGTGAGAAACTTTGTCAAAAAAAGCTCCTCAGGGGCTAATTCAGGCAGTCACCCGTAGTTAAAACTTACTTGAGGCATCCACACCCACACTCACACAAAACATAAGCTAATAAGATCTGATTACCCACAAAGTGAGACCTGAGCCTTATCCTTCCCTTCCCCTTGGTAGTCTTGGAAGTCATGGCAACTGGACTACTTTCCTTGTGGGTTTGAAACATTTTGCTGCTTATCCAAGTAACTTTTTCAGTCCAAGCAAGTTGGTTACCTTTAATTAACTTGCTCAGACTGAAGAAGCTACTTGAATGAACTGTGAAACATTTCAGTCAGGAAAAGAAGTTCAGCTGCCATGATTCAACTTCCAGATCACTGTACCTGAATGTCTGAGAATTGACATACTTGGTATATGCTGATTTGGCACCGTTGTGTCTTTACTTGTCTCAGGCTGGAATAACGAATAGACAAATCTGAACTGGACCAAAAAACGTCCTGTTGAGTCAAACACGTTTGAGAAGAAGAGCACCATCTATATTAAATAAAGACAAAGCATCCTTCATTTTAGAATAGCTAAAATACTGTCTGAGGATTTATATAAACATAGAAGGTCTACAAGGCTCCACAATTTGCTGAAAACTTAAACCACACATTTCTGGTTTGCGCAATAAAGGGAATTATCCTAAAATCAGTGCGGAATGAAATGGTTTCCCTTCCCACGAAATTCAGCCTGCACTTTCAGAAAGAAAACTGGAAGGGTGGGACTTTGAAAATATCAGGAGGTAGGTAAAAGGTGTTGCAGGAGTTGTGCTTTTGGTTTATTCTGGCCTAGCAAAGGCAGCCATTTCTTCTTAATTTGATCAATTTCTTTTTTTTTTTTTTTTTGCAGAAGCAGCATCTGCCTACATACCAAACAATTAAAAGAAAAAGAAAAGAAAAAGAAAGCATAATGATCCTGTTAAATCCTCCTTCCAAATTAATCTGTGTCTTGTTGAAACCATACTTTCTGCCTATCCTAGGACCTCTCCCAAACCAGAGAAAGATCAAGTAGGAAGCTTACACTAGAAAATCTCTGGTTCAGTACTACTAGAAACATACAACCCTTTTTTTTTCCTTTTTATAGAGATGTCAGGAAAGTGGGTTTTGGAGGTCGGGCAAGGGTTGCTACAAATAAATTGTAGCTAGGGAATAACTTAATGCATCTGTCTCTCTCTCGTCTGGTTGTTTTTAAGGAGTCTACTCCCATCATCAGTCACTCAGAATGAATTCATCTGCATCCTAGTGATGTAGATTTACAGAAGGTGAAAGAAGATAATTTGTTGGGAATGTGCAAGACATGCAATCTGTGATTACTGGAGTAGATTTTGGCTCATCTTAAAACAAGCAAGCACCGATGGACCTCTCAGATGCTAGCACAGCAGACCTACAATTATGCTACCTATTGGAGGTTGCTTAATGCTTGAGAAAAAGTCTGTGGGTTCCTACCAAGCTTTGAAAAGTTCTTCTCCTCTGCTGCTTTCCTTTTCTTTAGTGACCTCCGCAACAGTTCCATTTATTATAACGTGTCATTTCAGTCATTTAACAGTTCAGAGATGGCAACATTTTCTTCCCATCTACAGCACAAAGAATAGTTCTAGGTTCTTTCCACTCCTATTGGGAAATCAGGGCAGTTTGTTTTGAATTATATTAGCTGATGACTTATGAATAGATTTCACAATTTGGAAAAGAAACTTTTACAGTTTGCAAACAAGGGAAGAAAGGGGCGGGGGTGGGGGGGGAGGCATTGGCAAATAGGAAAAGTGTGTACAAGTCGTGTGGTCTTCCAAAGGAAACGGGAGAAAACGTAACCTGGTGCCAGCCAAGTCATCTGTCTGAAATTTCAAGTCATTTATTGCAAGCTCAAATGGCAGCTTTACTCTTCCAAGGAAGGGAATAATGGTCTCATCTGGAGAATAATTAGAAACATCAGGTTGGCAAAGTTACTGAGGTATGAGATGGAAGTGTAAGATGGGTTCAGAGTCACATCAGCCAACCCAACCCAATGGAGAAGATCATGTTCTGCAGGTGAAGACCCGGAAGAGGAACAAGAGTTATTTAACAATGCCTAACAAGTCCGACAAGCCTCATGGTATTAGGGAAGATATACAAACAGGGGTAGGATTCTACCAGTTCGCACCTATTCGCTAGAACTGCTTGCTAACCTTCTAAGCACAGTTTGGAGAACCAGTTGTTAGAAGAAATTACTGGCCTAATCCTGTAAGGAAGGCAGGAAGGAAACATTCTGATGTTGCTTACCGAAACTGCCTCTCTGCTAACCCTTATTACATTCTTGGCAGGACTAGACTTCCTGTCTCAGGAACTTCTCTGGGGTTTTTTTTTTCCTCCTTTGCTGGTACTTTGGTTGTGTGGAGTGACCATTCAAAGTTACAATGGCACTGAAAAAAGTGACTTATGACCATTTTTCACTCTTACGACTGTTGCAGCATCCCCACAGTCATAAGAGGCCAGGTGAGGAGATGGGTGCCTCGATGTGAGTGATATTGAGTTGGCCACACCCAGCCAATAACATGACCACCAAGCCACGTCTACCCAGTCACATGACCACCAAGCCACGCCCACCACCTAAGCCATGCCCACAGAACCAGTTGTTAAAAAAATTTGAATCCCACCACTGTATACAAAGCTTAAATGATACTCAACAGGAAACAACAGGTTTCTTAGTTTCATATTAGGTATTCAGTTACTTTTGTATTTTTGACCTTGTGTTCTTAAGATAACATCACAGAGCAGGAAAGAGAAAGAAACCTTTGAGGTATGTGATGTGCGAAATGTGTGTTTGTGTATGCAGGGAAAGAATTATTTTTCTTAGCCAAAATACGGAAAAAAAGATCAATATGTATAAATATATATAAGAAATATAATTATGGGGCTAGAAATACTGGTAGATACGGTAGTTGTAATGAATTTAACTATTGGACTTACATATACAGTATATCTAGATCATTTATAACATCTATCTCATCTGTCTACATCTACAGAACATTTATATCTATATAATTTGTTCAATTTATATGGCTGGGCCCCCCTCAAAGTGCAACTCTGGTGACCAGCATCTTGAAAAAAGCAATAAGCAAAATAACATCCATAGCCACTATAGATAGATAGATAGATAGATAGATAGATAGATAGATAGATAGATAGATAGACAGACAGACAGACAGGATAGGATAAAAAAAGATGATTAAGATAAAATTCCATATATATATACATAGAGGGACACACAGAGAGACTAAAATCAAAGGAAGAAAAAGAAAAAAAAAACATTTGTGATAAATTTTGTATCAGAAAAAAAGGTATTTTCTTGTGCAGTTTAAAAAAAAAGATGTATAATCCCATAATATCAGTTCTATTAAGAGTTAAATAATTTCCCCTGGGTTTTGTACCATATGTATTTCTGAAAGAAGAAAAATACTGGTAGGACTGTTTTGTTTTGTTTTGTTTAGCAAAGTTGATTGATTTTGTGTCATTAGATCAGTATCAACTCTTAGCAACATACTGATGGATTTTCTCCAGAAAGGTCTACTCTCAACTGGATCCTTCAGGATTTTCAGTGTTGCTACACATTGAAACTAAAAGCAACTGAAGCAAATGGATGTTTAATGTGATGCAACAGGATGAGATTTCACTTAGATGTGGAAAAATCTAGGTGTGGTCTCTATGACACTATTGGACAGGAAGCCAAAATCTGTATTGATTCATTATGGCATTTGAAATGACAAAACTTGAGGAAAAAAGTATTTCATCCTCCCACATTGCATGCCATTATTAATGAAAACCTCAATGGGAACTACTGAGATTGAGAACTGCAATAAATAGTTTCCATGTCAGAAGAAGCTAATGGGAAAAATAGCTCAAGATATCTGGGAATTCCTAAAAAAGGGAGGGAGAGAAAGAGAGAAAGAAAGAGAGGTTCTAAAAGGAGAATTGGCAACCATCCTAACAAGGGGAAAATGGAGCATTCAGAAGTCTAATTCTATTACATTTATCTGTATTGTATTAAATATTGCATTAAAGGAGTCCTAGTGGACAATCATTAAATATGAGCCAGCAGTGTGCAGCAGCTGCCAAAAAAGCCAACACAGTTCTAGGCTGCATAAACAGAGGGATAGAATTAAGTTCATGTGAGGTGTTAATACCACTTTATAATGCCTTGATAAGGCCACACTTGGAATACCGCATCAAGTTTTTGGTCACCACGATGTAAAAAAGTTGTTGAGACTCTAGAAAGAGTGCAGAGAAGATCAATAGAGATGATGAGAGGACTGGAGGCTAAAACATAGAAAGAATGATTGCTGGAATTGGGTATGTCTAGTTTGATGAAAAGAAGGAGTAGGGGTGACATGATAACAGTCTTCCAATATCTCAGGGGCTGCCTCAAAGAAGAGGGGGTCAAGCTATTCTCCAAAGCACCTGAGGACAGGACAAGAAGCAGTGGGTGGAAACTAATCAAGGAGAGAAGCAACTTAGAACTAAGGAGAAATTTCCTGACAGAACAATTAATCTGTGAAACAACTGGCCTCCAGAAGTTGTGAATGCTCTAAAAATGGAAGTTTTTAAAAAGATGTTGGATAACCATTTGTCTGAAGTGGTGTAGGGTTTCCTGCCTAAGCAAGGAGTTGGACTAGAAGACATCCAAAGTCCCTTCCAATTCTGTTATTCTATTATAAATGTATAAGCCAGTTGAACAAAAAGCTTTGGGAACATCTAAGAATAAAAAAGGGCACACTTCTGGAATGGAAAGATCGGCTGGTCAACTATGAGCTATATGTATCACTATTCTAGATTTTTAGAAATGATGTCAGAAAGGCTACAACTCAGATGCTAATATGTATTCAAAATAAAATGAAGAAAATGGAATTGAGTCAGCTGCTGAATGGAATTTCCAAAATATAATAAATGGTTTAGACCAGGGGTGTCCAACCTTGGCAACTTTAAGACTTGTGGACAGCCAGCTTTGCTGGCTGAGGAATTCTGGGAGTTGAAGTCCACAAGTCATAAAGTTGCCAAGGTTGGACACCCCTGGTTTAGACAAAAAAAAAAAAAGCCAAAATCTCCAGTTTCTATTTTGGTTCCAATCTACATGGTGTAAGTAATACTCTAAATCCAACAACAATTTTCAGATAAGATCCTTGGGGGAAGTCATGTGACTAAGTGTACCATGTGATTATCTACATTAAAATGAGGTTCCTTCTAGATTCATTGAGTGGGAGAAGAATGTTTCAGATAAATGAGCCACCACCATCTGAAGGTTGGGTTTACTTCTTCTGTGAAGAACTACAAGAGAGCCAGGTGACAGGATATTAAAACCAAGCAAAACTACACAACACAACTGGGAGACAGAAGTTAAACAGCAGATTCTCAGTCCATCCAGGTCATGGTTGTTGTCCCAAAGATGCTTTTTCAAAAGGCATCTGGATTTTGTTTTTCTTTGAAGTCATTTTCCTTCTCCCCCAAGAAGCTTCTTCAGAATTGAAGAGGCTTCTTGGATGAGAAGCAGAATGCCTTCAAGCCAAAACAAAGTCCAGTTGCCTTTTGAAAAAGCCCCTTGGGCTGTTAAACTTCTTACTCAGCTTGAAACAGGAACACAGCTCAGAATGTGACTCAGCTTCCATAGAACAAACTCATCTCTTGTTTAGTAGGTGAACATTCAGGGGGGAAAAAAATATCATCCTGGAAAAGATGAAGCAAGACCCATGATCTCCTGTCTAATAGATGCTGGCTAACATTTCAGCCAAATTCTGAGCTCACTTTCGCCAGCCAAGCAAGCTCTCTTGCTTGTAAAGCTGTGCAACTGTCATCAGGAAAAACCTATTCCCTTAAATGCTATTTTTATAGTCCAGAAAGCCTCCCTATCGTGCCCATTTGTGTGTGTGTGTGTGTGTATGTGTGTGTGTATAGGGGAGATGTGAAGTCAACATGAAATATGGGAGTCTCTCATTTTTTCCAGCTGCATGTATGCCAGATAGTGCAATGATCAGGGCAAGTTCCCAGCTTTATAAAGTATGATGGAAGTATTCATTTGAGAATGCCATCTCATTCCTGGGACATTCCTTATAATATAATAAAATGTTTTAATTCCTCCAGCCTCTTTGAAAGCCAGGAACAGGAAGACCGAGAAGCCTTAAAACTCCATTTTAGGGCATTTAGCTGGGCCTATATTAGAGTCTTTATCACACAGGACACACCCGAGCCCACATACATGAAAACTGCGTGTCTAAATGCTTCCATTTAAAAAATATTTTTTCTACTTTTAAGGCTGATGAGAAAATGCAAACAAGCTATGGCCTACCTTCATCTGAATGTTTCCAAGCAATTTTTCTCTAGCTTCTAGTGAAGTATCTAATACAAGTCTTGCAGACCATAGGTAGATCACAATAATTAAAATACCTTTAACTTAAAAGCTGAGAAAGCTGATGAACAATTAGCTTTATCTTCCCATTTGAGGTAAAATGCCAAGAAGCTCCAACATTGGATTTTTCTCTTTTCTTGGAAATCAAATCCACCTTTCACATTGCGCCCATGAGTGGGTTAAAGTTTGCTGGTACTGATTTACAACTGGAACCCCTTAGTATAGTGGTAGGATTCAAAAAATTTTACTACTGGTTCTGTGGGCATGGCTTGGTGGGCATGGCAGGGGAAGGATATTGCACAATCCCATTCCCTCCCCACCCAACTAACCTGCTTTCCAGCTCTGTTTTCCTGTGCAGGGCAACAAAAGAAGTCCCACCCGACCAGGTGGGACTCGGGAGGCAGAAATAGATGGGAGCGGGGCCAGTCAGAGGTGGCATTTGCTGGTTCTCCCAACCATTCAAAATTTCCACTACCGGTACTCCAGAACTGGTCAGAAGCTGCTGAATACCACCTCTGCTTTTGAACCTGTAAGGCTGTTTTATTCAGGTTAAACCTGCGGACTACTTTTTCACATTCCAAAGGTGAAAAACATTTAAAAACAGCTGAGACGTAAAAGTAGCTTGCCATTTTGGCAACATACAGGGTTGTGAGTAAGCACTGGTGGAGGGCCAATTTGTCGGGGGAGCTCGGAAAGAGGAGAGAACCACTCCGCTTCGCAGGAGGTCTTCATTCCTATGGTGAAACACCCCTGGCTATAAATCCACATCTCTCTTTGAGGAAGCTTCCCTTGGTAGGAACCAGCAGGCACCTAGCTTCCCACTAGTGAACCTTCTTTAAGTATCCATCTGGACTTTCAAGCTTATCTAACTCTGACATTTTCCTATGTACAGGAAATCTTTCCAGAAGGAGTCCTGGGGAGAAATACATTGTGTTAGGAAAACTTTTGAGAACTCAACCAAAGACTATTTTATACTTATTTTCCAATAAGGCCCAGGTTCCCAATGATGCTGACAGCATTTATGTTTGGAGTATCCAACTATATGGGAGTGTAGAACAGCTATAGATCTACCATTTATTTGTAAGATTATCTCACTTTGTTCTCAATTTGGAGCAGACCTTGGCTTTCTGCAATAAGCCTAGGACTGCGCCAAGAACTAGGGCCAGTTGAAGTATATTCCTGTAGGAAGTCACTTGTGTAGTAAAGGCAGAATTTTCCCCAGGAGTAACATCAGCAGTTATTCTTACGCTCCTCATCTAGAGATTATTTTTGAAGAACAAGATCTGTCTTGTTGAATTATTTCTTTCTTTCTTTTAAATAAATTTTATTGAATTTTCACTTTTAAAAACAAATTCTATATACATTTTTGCAGTTATTTGTGGCATCAGTTATTCCATTCTCCTGTACATACATATATACACACTATTTACAATTACACTTTTACTTTTACATTATCTTTACTTTCTATTGTCTAACCAGACATACCATTTTTCCCAGACTGTATAGTATTCTTTTTCTCCCCTCCCCTGCAATTCCATTGCAAGTTTGCTCATTTCTGAGTGATCCATTACCTTTTTATGATCATATCATCTGTGGGACTACTATCTAATTTCTAGTTTTGAGCATATACTATTCTAACCGCTGTTAATATATGTATTATTAAGCATTCAATATCTTTTGTATATTCACCTTTAGTTATCCCTAGTAGAAATGTTTCAGGTTTGGGTACTATCTTTGAGCCTGTTATTTCCTATAACCAGATCTTTACCTTATTCCAAAATTTATTTGCTTTTGGGCAGGTCCGCCATGTGTGAAAGAAGGTACCTTTTTTTTTTCTTTTTTTGCATTTCCAACATTCAGGTCTTAAATTTGGGTAGATTTTGGCCAATCTTGCTGGTGCTTGCTGAATTATTTCTACCAGGTTATTTCTACTTTTGCAAAATTACACCCGACATAATATTCCATGGGCTTAGCAGGCAATGAAACTAAGCTGCCTTAGTTTCACCTTGAAGCAAAATGGGCAGCAAACAAATTTGATAAATAAATACAATTTTAAAAAAAACTTGGTTTTTCCCCATATTGCAAAGGAAGAGGAAAAAAAAAAACAGAATTGCAATGTTTTTGTTGGCAGTTTTTGTTTCTAATGGTCTGTTGTGGCACCCCATGCCACCAAAACAAACAAATAAACAAAAAATAAGACAGAAAGGGGAAATACTCTAAACCAGAGTTCCCCAACTTTTCTGGGTTGGTGACCTGGAGCGGGGGGGGTGATGCAAAAGAGGGGATGATTTTGTGGGAGGGCCAAGCAATGGTGTACACATATGCATGCATGCACCCAAGATGTTCGTGACAATGCTTGCTTGAGTGGGGTCATAAGTGCCCACAATGAGGCTTGTGCAAGTGTGGCCACAAGTACTTGCAAGACTTGTGCAAGTGGGGCTGGATTGCCTGGCTCACTCATGACAATGCTTGTGTGAATAGGGCCCTGCGCGCACATGGATGCGTGTATACCAGCTGGTCGCTCATGTGGCCCAGTGGCAATTAGGCTATAGCCCAGTAGTGGGCTGCAGCCCACAGGTTGGGGACCCTTGCTCTAAACCAAGAACTCAGCAAAGATTTCTTGGCAGAAGAAGATCCTTTAAAGCAAGGGTCTTCAAACTTGGCAAGTTTAAGACTTGTGGATTTTAACTCCCAGACTTCCTGAGCTAACATGACTGGAGGAGGAATTCTGGGAATTGAAGTCCACAAATCTAAAAGCTGTCAAGTTTGAAGACCCCTGCTTTAAAACTATTTACAGATATAAAAAAAAATGGACAAGATATTTCCTGGACAACAGTCTGTTTGCAATGCTTTACAGAAGATGTTTGTCTCTGTTCATTCTTCTTGTTTCTCTGATTCGGCAGAGGCCCTTGATTTAAAAGATGGTTATTTATTGTAAAAGTGTTCTGTATTCCTTCTCTTGGGAAAAATTCTCCTCTAATAAAGTACAAGTCTTTGATGCAAGGTTCTGATGTGGGCTGAAAGTAGTTTTGTTAGGCTCACCAAAGCCTCAAACCACAGAAACGATAAGAATTGTCCTGTTGGACCAGGTCAAAGCTTCATTTAGCATTTTGTTCCTCACAGTGAACAAAAAATTAAAAGGATTAATAAAAAGTGGGATACAAGACACAAAGGGAATTTGAAAACATCATAGAAGCTAAAGTTTTTCAACATTTCATTAATTGATTATAAAGACCAAGTATATTATTTTGTTAAAAAAAACTCAAATTCTAAAGTGAAGATTAACTATTGGTTACTTGAATAGTTGCTTGTGATGAATAAGATTAGTCTTTAGGTAATGAGATAAGAATGTTACAAGAGCCATAAAAGTTTGTTTTATTATACTTGAGTAAACAGGCTGGTAAAAAATAAAGTGACTAGAAGTAGTCATCGACTTACAATAGTTCATTTAATAATCATTCAAAGTTACAACTTACACTTATACCCGTTACAGCGTCTCCATAATCACATGATCAAAATTCAGATGCTTGGCAATTGAATCATATTTATGATGATGGAAGTGTCGTGCGTCATCCGATCACCTTGTCCAATCTTCTGACAAAGAAAGGGAACCAAAGTCACTTAACAACCATGTTACTCATTTAACAACTGCAGGGATTCATTTAACAATTTCAGTCACTCTGTTACTGTATACCAAAAATGAATTCATATTATAAATGTTTTAAGGTTTCATAAAAGACATTCAGATTCATTCCGGCAGGTTGGTTATGAAAGGCCCAGAAATCCTATTGTTTAAAAACTTGATTATTTGGAAAACAACTTAATTTGGAAAATAATTGCTCACAATTAAGAAAGGGGTCAGTTTTATTTCTTATTTCTTTCTAAATACACTTATTTCTCAATCAACATGCTATTGCAGTGGTTCGATCCAAGTTTTTGCAATTGCTCTCTGTCATATCCTTGATTGTTCTGTGTTTTTTTTTTTAAGTTGAACCATTTGATTTGGGGAATATTTTATGTTCCACATTCCCACACTTGCTTTCAGAAGAATTTCATACAGATTTCTTCCTCTTTACCTTCTGCAAGCGAGTTTTATAGAACTTGCACAGCATCTTAGGGTTGGAATTAGCCTAGACTGGATCTGAAATAAATTCAGCATGAGCGTCTAGGCTCTCATCTATGCCAACTCAGTTAATGGTATAATTCTATTTTGTCATTCTCGCAGCCACTGATGTGTAATTTTGAATGATACTTTAGGTGGACTGGCACAATATAACTATAGGTATACACTCCACACGTGCTTGTTTCCTCTGATAAAAATGCCAATAATCAAACTACGTTTAACAATTTCTTTTTCAAATAGTATCTTCTCTTATTTGCATGCATATGCATTTTTCATCCTAGATGACTGTTGGATTTTTCATGTTTCATTACTTTCTTTCTTTCTTTCACTTGCAAACACTGTCTCTAAACACAAAGGCTTCTGCAAAGCATTGATTGGCCTTCCAGCACTCTCAAGGGAAGGCTGAAGTTATAACATTTAACTGAAACAAAAGCAAAAACTTTTTATAGAGAGAGAAGAACAGCTTCAGGGTGGCTTAATGCTCTTCTTTGACTGAAGGGAGAGCAAAGAAAAGTTCACCCACCTGCATACAAAGCTGAGATGGTTGTTAAGCAACATTAGACACATCTTCTGGGGCTATTTTGTTTATTCATTAGATTTCCAGACTGCCCAACTCCAAAAACACACTGGATGGCTCACAATACTTTCAATACACAATACTTTAAAGGTTTTTTTTTAAGGAACATAATTGCTCAGACAAAAGTGCAGGTAGTCATCAATTACAGCAGTTCATTTAGTGACTGCTCAAAGTTACAACAACACTGGAAAAGGTGATTGTGACCATTTTTCATACTTACTGTGTGCCTCGGTGGTGCAGTGGTTAGAGTGCTGTACTGCAGGCCACTTCTGCTGACTATCGGCTGTTGAAATACCACCAGGCTCAAGGTTAACTCAATCTTCCATCTTTCTGAGGTGGGTAAAATGAGGACCCAGATTGTTGAAGGCAATATGCTGATTGTAAACTGCTTACAGAGGGCTGTGAAGCATTGTAAAGTGGTATATAAGTCTAAGTGCTATTGCTACGATCATTGTGGCATCCCCATCATCACATGATCAAAATTCAGAGCCTTGGCACCCAACGCAGGGTGGTTGCAGTGTCCCAGGATCACATAGTCACCTTTTGCAACTTTTCAACAAGCAAATTCAACGGGGAAACCCACATTCACTTAACGAACTTGTTACCAACTTAACAACTTCGATGTTTCACTTAACAAATGTGGCAAGAAAAGTTGTAAAATGGGGCAAAATTCACTTAACACATGTCTCCCTTAGCAACAGAAATTTGAAGCTCAACTGTGGTCATAAGTCAAGGACTACCTGTTCATAAATAATATTCAAGAAAAAACTCACCAGTGATTCTACAAATACTCTACCTCTAGTCTGGGAAAGAAGATAAGTCTTAAGAGACATATTTCTTCTCAGGCTAGAGGGAGGGTATTTGTAGAGAGTATTTGGCAACTTTTAAAAGCCTTTAAGAGAGTTGAAAATAGTTTTCCCATTATGCTTTGAAGCCATCAGAAATATCCCTAAGCAGTTGGGTTCCTAGTCTCACACAATGTTGAGTTATTTCAGAAAGGACTGTTCCAATCTCCTAGACTCCATTATTATATCTGGAAATTTTTGCCAGGCCTTCAGTCTGGCTGAACGGGATGCATCACCTTCTGCTTTTGTGATGGGACATTACAAAAATAGTCCTCATGCACCAGTGTATACAGATAATCCTTGATTTACAACCATCCATTTCATGGCCATTCAACATTACAATGGTATTGGGAAAAAAAGTGATTTACGACCATTTTTCACACTTACGACCATTGCAGCATCCACACAGTCAAAATTTGAACACTGGCAACTGGCATGTACTTAACGTAGTTGCGGCATTCTGGTGGGATGAGAAACTCTTTTGTGACCTTCTGACAAACAAAGTCAAAGGAGAAGCAAGATTCACTTAACGATCATGTAACTCAGTTAACAACTGCAGTGATTCACGTAATAACCGTGGCTAGGAAGATCATAAAATGGGGCAAAACACACTTAACAACTGTCTTGATTAGGAACGGACATTTTGAACTCGATTGTGATCATAAGTTGAGGGCTACCTGCATGTTCTTATAGTGATGGATAGTAGTGTTCATAAACTATATGATCTTTTTAATGTTCTCTATAGGGAATCCCAGATTATTTTTATTTATTTTCATCCATCCTATTCTGAAGAAATCTCCTGTCCAATTTTATGACTCTATGCTCATCATCCATCTTTCTTTGTAACTGCAGTATTGCCTTAATTTCTTTTCTTTTTAGCTTCATTTTTAAAATATTTTTTTTACCTGTATCTTACTGCTCACTGGTCATAACAATGATTTGATTGGTTCTGAAAAACAGTAGTGCCTCCCAAGTAGATTAAATTCCTCTAACACAGTCTAGAAAGGCTTGAAGTAGCATAATGCTGGCTTTAGGGTATGTGCTATCATCTTTGACTTATGTTGTGCTGCCAACTCCATATTATTGTCAAAACAGCGACAATATGATATAAAGTCACAATAGATGACAGCATTTGTTCACTCTTTATTGGGCTCAGAGGCCTGGTTTGTGCTTAAATGGGAAACAATGATTAAAACAACCTGACAATTCTGTCCAGATATTTACCATATTCTAAAGCTTATTCATTACCATCTTATTTTTGTACTGTTTTGTTCTGGCAACTGTTATTCCATAGCAGAAGATGAACTTCATACCTCTTGCATTTTCTCTGAGTTTATCCATCTCCCTTTACTGAGATGGAAGCCATCCTAGAAATTTATTGTGTGTATTTTTCTGTCTGTGTGCATATCTACTGTATGTGTGTGTATTTAAGTGTACACACAAACATGTGCAGTCACACACATGCACATATACAGATAAATGTACATACATATACATACAAAAACACATAGATACTTGTACAACAGAACTTTATTCTATTGTAAAGTTAAAGTAAGGCAAGTCATATTTTGAGAGAAAAATAAGAGCTCATCAACTCTAAGCATATATCTCTGAGAGAAAAACACGTAAACACTTTAGCCCCCAGTATGTTTTTGCTTTTTTTCACTGTCTAAAAGCAATCCTCAACTTAACTGGCCAGTGATGGTCACAAGAGCTTCTATTCATTAATTAATATAAATGTATTTATTAATATAAATAATATTTATTAATTTTATTAATATAGTTATAATATATTAATAATTTATTAATAGCAATGAGAATTCAGACAAATTCAGTCTGCATGAAATGAAGGTAAAATAATTTTCATAAACCTCTTTCTAAACTGATAGGAGAAACTTCCCATGCTTGTGTGGGTAGGCTCAGAAGTAATCACAATAAAGTAATACCAAAGATGATGCATTTAATTTTTTTTAAATTGTGTGACGTGTTTTTTTTTTTAAATTTTTCAGAGAGGTTGGCTGAGTTATTTTGTGGGTTTGAAGTAACTGACCAATCAATACAGACAGTCTCCAGCCTTAGACTGACAAGCTCGAAAGAGACAACACAAAAAGAAAAAGAGGGGAAAAAAAGGATAAGGGTGGGAAAAGGAAATAATATGATTTGGGTACTGATTCTTGCCCTGTAAGGACCAGATGGAATTTCACTATGATGTATTCCATGAACAGAATCTAATACAAGAGACAGGAGCTCCTTAGTCTAGCCTAGTTCACTCATTTATTCAAATAGAAAAGAACACATTTGTTTCTATTTGAGTGAGTGATGATGATGAAATATCCATTCAGCCATGGCCGACTCTTGGCAATTCTATAGGTCTCTCCACCTTTTCCAATCTTGCACTGCTTCTTTGAGTTGTTCTATGCTCTGCTGATGTCAGCTTTTATGGTGTCCAGCCACCTTGTTCTTGGTGGCGGGGGAGGGGGTAAATGTACCTCTTCAAAAGCCCTCATCATGTATATATTTGTATGTATAATTGGAGACATTATCCCTAACTGCATGTAAAAAATAGATATAGAAAAGATGCATCCTCAGATTATATGGGCCATGTCC
This sequence comes from Pseudonaja textilis, assembly GCF_900518735.1. Next base: position 31,993,268 of record NW_020769315.1, on the reverse strand, counting down.
CTGGACCTCAAGACAGTATCTTAAATATATATATTAAAATGGGAATATGATAGGAATATTGAATCCATGCAACAATGTATTTAAGACAGAAGCTAAATTATGGTGTTCTTTTGGGAATGTATTTATCCAAAATATTTTTGATCCACTTAATGGAGCGGATTGTGATTTAGGACAAAAAATAACAATAATCTTGATTACAATAATAGTCATAAAAGGTCATTTTCAAAAATCTGGATCTTTGAAACTGGCTAAATTTGTATTTCCAAATTTATTTTGTATTTTGTAGCTATCAGTACGAAGCCACAGCATAACAAGCTATAAGTTGCTACGTGTAGTAACACTGCAACTACAGTTTAAGGACATTTCTCATTGTTCTCATTAGATCACTGACTTAGTTTGCCTCTTTAATTGGCTAGGATGAAAGAAAAGAATTAGGAATGTGAGATCTGTTTCTTCATGTAAAATACGAACATGCATTTCCCATAAAATAGATTTAAAATTCTATGGACTGCTCCAAACATGTACCATTAAAGAGCATTATCCAATGGCCAGATTAACTTAAAGTGCGCATTGTTTGAAAAAAAAAAAGCTAATTAACAACTTATTAATTGGATCGAAAGTCTGAAATTGTACTTCTAGAAAATACATAATTTTCCTCAAGTATTATTAAAGCGTTTTTGTTGTACCTATTAAAGATTCTTGTCTCTAAGTTAATTTCATTATGCTAATAAGCTATCATCGTTACAGAACTTATGCTTTGATCCATGTTAATTGTCGTGATCTTCAAAGACAAAGTCACTACTTACTTTAAATGAATTTTACATCTTTTTAAAGAATCACACGGAAATTAGGGGAAGTAATTAATTTTTTATTATGTGTCTCAATATTTTTTAAAGGAGGGAGTCAATGGTATTGGCTAGAATTCATTTTAACATTTAACTAGTGAAAACAGTATGAGGCAAAAAAAGGTTCAGATGCAAAAGATTAAAGAAAATTTGAAACTGGGACCTAATTTGTCTTGATAAACTTTGGTGTTTAATATGCTCCTTTTGTTCTCAGTGTGAAACAGCAGGGTTTTGATTTGTATAAACTTTTTGAAGAATTAATTCTTTCTAATTTTATCTTTTCTTTGGTTTCTCTTTGCAGCGAGACAAAGAAGTCGACCTTCAAACCATAACGTTTTTTTAAAGATTACTGCACAAGGTTAAATATATCGATGGCCTAAGATTAACTGTTATATACACTTATCAAAAATGGTGTATGTAGTAAATCCCAATTTTAAGGCATCTGATAAGACAGTAGTAATCTTAGACACCGGAAGGTTTACTAAATCCGACATACTGTATACACACAAAATATGGAGCATTGTTCCCACTGCTGTTCTAAAATCATAAAAATGAGTCAGAAATAAGGATATGCAGGTAGCCCTCAACTTAAGACAATAACTGAGTCCAAAATTTCTGTTGCTAGGTGAGAAAGCTGTTAAGTGAATTTGCCCCATTTTATTATTTTTCTTGCCACGTGTCAGCATTCCGAATAACGTACCCAAAGAAATCAGAATCCCAAGGCAGGAGTGTTCCCCAGAGAACATGTTTATTGTACACATCATATCACAGCCAGTGAAAACCAACTCTAAAAGTTTCCATGTAATTAAAAGAGCAAAAATTTCCCTGCCCAGCTGTCACGGGTTACATTGTCCAATCAAAGCAGTTGGCGGGCTCCCTTGACCACTTTGGCCTACTGCCACCTATTGGGATTACCTTGGTTCCCATGGGAGAGCTTTTTATTTTGACTAGGAAACAGTCTAACCATTTCCCCTCATCCTCATCCGATAGTGTATGACAACTATGAAGCAGCATAGTTGAAGACGTCTTCAGCCATTCACAGTTGTTAAGTTTATTGCTGCAATTGGGAGTAAGACAGTTGTTAAGTGAATTTGACTTTGCTTGTCAGAGGGTCCCAAAAGGTGATCACATGATCACTGCAACCATCATAAATACAAGCCAGATTTCCAAGCATCCAAATTTTAATCATATGACCATGGGGATGTTGCAATGGTCATAATTAAATAAGAAAAAAAAAAAAAACAGTTGTAAGTCACTTTTTTCCAGCATTGTTGTAACTTTGAAACAATCACTAGATGAATGGCCATAAGTCAAAGACTACCTGTATTAGGAAGCTTTGTAAAAGGAAATTATGAGATGTGGATAGATATGGAAACACCAGGTGTCAGCTCTGAAGCTAAACTGGCTGAAGCCATCTTGTGCTCTCTCTTGCTTCATGTTGCCACAAAGCCTGAGAGAGGGAAGAGGGAGGGGGGAAACAGACAGCCCAGCTATCTGTCCAAATAAAAAAAAAAGGTTTTATTGTGGGAACCAAGGTCATTGTAACAGGTGGCTGGGGAAGGAGTAGAGGAGCCGGCCAACTATATTCATTGGACAATGACACCTAGGAAGAGGGGAAGCAGTGATGGGATTAAAAAAAAAGTTACTACTGGTTTTGTGGGCATGGCTTGGTGGGCGTGATGTCGCTTGATGGGTGTGGCAGGGGAAGGTTACTGCAAAATCCCCATTCCCTCCCCACTCCACTAACCTGCTTTCCATCTCCATTCTCCTGTGCAGAGCAACAAAAGGAGACCCAGCCGATCAGCTGGGACTCAAGAGGCAGAGAACAGATGGCGGTAGGGCCAGTTAGAGGTGGTATTTGCTGGTTCTCCGAACTGCTCAAAATTTCCACTACTGGTTATTTAGAGCTGGTCACAACCTGCTGAATACCACCTCTGAGGGGGATGTTTTACTCTTTAAATTAGGTGAAAACTGCGGGAACCTTCAGAGTTGGTTTTCACTGGCTGTGCCAATATGATGTATCCAATAAACATGTTCTTTGAGGAATCTACCTGCCTCAGAGTTCTGCTTTCAATGGGTGCATTACTTAGAATGCTGACACCAGCCTTTACTGATGGGCTATTTCTCTACGTTCTTACTTGCCTATGTATAGGCATATACTTTGATGCTCAACCAGAGGCCTGGCAGCTCAAATGTTACTGCATTATACATATGCAAATCATTAAATTTGGAATCTGCTGGATATGAGCAAAGAATATCTGTTTTCTGGGTATATCTGTTAGCTGCATTTGGGAGTATTTTGTCCATTCAGAATGCATGAATCTACACATAGAAAACTGAATTCTTTTCTTATTCCCCACCATCCCCCATCCCATTTCTGTCCCACCCAGTAGGAGATTACAAAACGCTGGGGTTCACTGTGAGATGTTTTACTCTTCTAAAAACCTTTGCTTTTTAACTAAATGCTTTCTTATCTTTCTCATTTAACATAGTCCCACATTTCTTCTTTGAAGTAATTTTGGGCTATCTGATAACATATAATGGGAAACATGTTTATGTCTTGCACCAGTTCTTGTGGCATATTTCAAATGCTTAGAACAACAATTTTCAGAAGCTTTCATTAAGGTTAATTTTTTTTTAAGAAAAAAAAAGCTACATTAAATATGAACAGATTTTTCACAAACAAAATGCAATGTGTATTTAACAGACTTCTGTATGTTATATTTGATAAACTAGCTCATATAAATGCAAATTTTTGACTTTATGCCAGAACCAGGTGGTTTAGAAAATATTTCTATTAAACAAATAATGCTGGGTGAGTAAACTCAAAAGTTATGGTATGGTATACTAAAAAAAAAAGGAAGGGAGGGAGGAAGGAGCTTTAAGTTCAGTTACAAAAATTTTGTCCCCTGGTGTCCTTATACTTAATAGAGACAACAGAACTACAAAATAAAATGTAGACCTCTAACCTGCTGTAGTTAGGTGCTTATTTTCTCCTCTCCATCTAGTAAACAAATACATTTTTATAGAAAAGTAATGAATGTCTCCATCATCATGTGCTACTATACTGTATTATTATAAAGAAATCTGTCCAGTCTTCACAAATGATTATTCTAGGTTCAGATTCCCCCTTGCAAGTATTTTCTGGCAGTTAAAGAATGAAAAAGGCTGCCCATCTGCAAATGTTCACTAAGATCCGGGGTCCCCAAACTTGGCCACTTTAAGACTTATGGAGTTGAAGTCCACAAGTCTTAAAGTTGCCAAGTTTGAAGACCTCTGACTAAGATGTATTCTACTGCCTCTTATGATCCCTGAAATGTCTCCAAATCTGTGTGGAAAGGTTGAGGTCATGCTGAAAAAAGACTTGAGAGGGGCAAGAGAAGGGAAGGGAAGGGAAGGGAAGGGAAGGGAAGAGGAGAAGAGAGGCGAGGAGAGGAGAGAAGAGAAGAGAAGAGAAGAGAAGAGAAGAGAAGAGAAGAGAAGAGAAGAG
>NW_020769315.1:31929955-31988923 GCF_900518735.1 Pseudonaja textilis | reverse complement strand
AGAAGAGAAGAGAAGAGAAGAGAAGAGAAGAGAAGAGAAGAGAAGAGGTTTTCTTGGGCTTCTTCAAATTCAATAATGACCTTGACTCCCAAGAATTATTCCTATATAAACCTCTACATCTAACAATGTCGTTATGATGGCCTCTGAGTTTGGTTGTTTTCCTGCAGACATTTCACTACCCAACTTGGTAACATCATGAGTGCTAGAAGGGAGTAGAACTTTCTCTCTATTTATTGAATATACTAAGACTAGCCCTGTTGCCATTGGTAGGAAATTCTTTTCTCCTTATTAATACCTTGATTAGATGTACATCTGCAAAAAAAAAAAAAAAAAAAAACCAACCAGGCTCAGAGAGAAACAAGGACTTCACAGTTCTAATCTAAGCTTCATATATTCTCTTTGAAACTTGTTATGGCTATGGAATAAAGTTCCCCTCCCTTTGCCCTTTCTGCTTGATACTTACGTGGCTAATAATATTAACGACTTGCTTCAATAGCAAACATTAAAGGCTTCATCTTTTTAAAAAAAAAAAAATTGGAGAGATAAACATCAACATTAAACAAACAAGCCACACATGTCTGCAAACATTCTCTTACTGGTTAGTTGTGTTTGTTTAGTTGTAAGAAGTAATTGGTGTGTGGTGCAAGGCAAATTATAAGCTTTTCTATAAGCTGAAATGCTAGACTTATAAGTGGGACTCATCTGCAAACTTTCTGGGTGATCTGAAACAAGCTATTATCTTTCCAGGACTGACCCTTTCATTAAGTAAGAGTGAGTCGGCTGCTTCAGACAAATGGTTAGTAATTTCATTTACTCTTGCTATACAATGCAACCACAATGCTGCTAGGGGGAGGCGCATCGCATAAGAGCTTCTGTCTATGCTTTATGCACCTTGACTTGAAGAGGGTGCCTGGGGAAGGATGCTACCCAATTCTATTTTGAGCCAGTCCTCTGCTCTCTGCAGTGTTATTTCCTAGACAGTTTTGTCTACTTTAGCCTGAGAAAGAAGAAAAAAGATTGCAGGTGACCTGTAACTTACATCCAATTGTTTCCTGAGTTACTTTTGGGGGTATTATCTTTATATTTCGTTTGTGTAATAGCAATAGCATTTAGATTTACATACCATTTCACAGTGCTCTACAGCCCTCTCTATGCAGTTTAGAGTGTCAGCCTATTGCCCCCCCAAAACAATCTGGGTCCTCATTTTACTGACCTCGGAAGGATGGAAGGCTGAGTCAACCTTGAGCCGGTCAGTATCAAACTCCTGGCAGTTTGCAGAGTTTGCCTGCAATACTGCATTCTAACTACTTTGCCGCCACGCCAAGCCCACAAATGACCATTTATGTATGATTTATTTTGGAGGAAAAGATGTTTTGGCTTCAATGTTTATGGAGATTCTCAATCATCCAGGTCATGGCTCCTCCCAAAGGTGCTTTTTTTTCACGAGGGAACTGGATTTTCTGGGCTCTCAAAACCGATAGGGAAATTTTTTTGAAACCCACCACTGCTTGGAACCCTGACAGGTTTCTGGTGCAATAGAAAAGCTTCCCCTTCACTCTTCAGCCCCTAAACATGCCACGTGGAATTTGTAGGAGGAGTGCATTACGAAGACAAACTTGTCCAGAGGCTGCATGTGCTAAATGGCAGGTGCATGATTTCCTTGCACTGCAATTCTCATGTATTTATGCAAGTTGATCCACTTGTCTACATCATCAAAGGGGATATCACGTGTTATGTCCTGAGGACTCAAGGAGTTCTCACTCAGGTCCACTCACTTTATGTGGGCGTTATTCCCCCATTCCCATTGGTTGGTTCTCCCCAGCAGCCAGCTATAAAAGCAGGCTGCGGGGTCCAACCGGTTGCTGATTGCTGCGAGCCAGTTCCAGGCTTGGCAAGCACGGTCAGCCCTTTATTGTAAAATAAAGTATTGTTGCACTCGTGCTCTGGTTCAGCCTCTCATTGCTCAAACTTAACACTGGCGACGAGGATGGGATGGCTACCAGAAGCACCATGCAACCGCTGAGTCACTAGCCACCGATCCGCAGCCCAGAGAGAGCGATCGGCTGGCGATAAGGGAAACGCTGATCCGCAGCCAGAGAGAGCGGTCAGCCAACAAAACGAGCGATCAAAAAGAGCAAACGCTGATCCGCAGCCAGAGAAAGTGGTCTGATTCAAATAGTTAGAAGCGTCTGTAGCCGCTTGTTAGCCCCGCTACGGGGAAAGTGAAGCGCTGCGAGCTGCAGCCGCTCTGTATTTGGCGCGAAATTCAAACGGGTGTCATTTGAATTTCGAGCCAGTAGGAAACACAGCACAGCGCTGTAGGAAGTCACTAACGCCCACTTTTGGCGCGAATCAAGACACCTCCAACGGCTAGCAGCCACGTGGTAACCCAGAGAGAAAAGAGAGGGTAGCAAAAAACCTCTCCAGAGCTGATATCACTAATAACTCACGAGCGCCCATTGTCCCAGAGAGATTTTTTCCGCAGGTAGCCCAGCCGTTCCAGCACCATGAGTTCCAACCCAGTATTCCCGGCGTTCAAACCAGACGAAGAGAAGTGGGAGTCGTATAAGAACCGCTTCAATCATTACATCGATGCGGTCGGCCTGGCGGATGCGGGAGAGCATCGGAAAAAATCCTATTTCCTAATCTACTGCGGAGCCACCGTTTACGATACCGCCGCAGCACTCGTGGCGCCGAGAGAGTTGAAAAACGTTCCGTGATCCGAGTTGCTTGAGATCCTCACTAACCACTACGCTCCCAGACCTTCACAAATCGCCAGGAGGTTCACGTTCCGTATGAGGAAGCAATCGAGTAAGGAGACCATCAATCAATATATGGCCGCCCTCAGAACAGCAGCCCTGCACTGCGGGTTTGGGACATACCTGGAGGACATGCTCCTCGATCAATTAGTTTGTGGGGTCAAAGATCTCAACCTACAGAGGCGCCTGCTAGCAAAAAAAGACCTCAACCTCGCACAAGCGGTCGAGGAGGCCCTAGCAGCTGAGCTAGCAACGAACTCAGCCACCGAAATTCAGGGCCCAAGTGCCAAGCTGGCATCGTTCCCAGTCCACTCCGAAGAGGTGGAAGCGGAGGAAACCCACAACGATGAAAACGACGTCCACTGCCTCGCCAACGACAAACGGTCGCAGGTAGGGGCCAAACAAGAAAACACCGGTCCACCCAAGCACATCACACTGTGCCTAGCCTGTGGGGGATCGCATCAAAGGGCCACCTGCAAATTTAAAGGAGCCACCTGCAACAACTGCCATAAAAGGGGGCACATCGCGAGAGTCTGCCAAGCCCCCCAAAGCGCTGCACACAGACCCCCGTCCTCGCACTCGGGACCACAGAGGCAAGTATTAAACTGTCGCACACACCGCCTCGCCAGACGTACTTGCCACACTGTAAGTAAAATTTCTCTCTCCGTTTCCCTAGAAGGTAAACCGTGCCACATGGAGGTTGACACAGGGTCAGCGCTCTCAATAATCTCGTGGAACACCCTCAAGAGACTCCACCCCAGCCTATCTACTACCCGGCTTCAGAGATGCCAGTTCGGTCTGAAGGACTACCAGGGGAAGGCCATTCCCGTGATCGGCAGAGGCAAGTTCTTTGTCAGTTTTAGAGCTTTTAAAGGCCACCTACCTCTAGTGGTAGTTAACGGCAATCTACCCACCTTATTGGGGCTCGATTGGTTTCCCCACCTCAGCCTAGGGCTAACAGGAGTCCATGCTGTCTCAACCTCAGACACTGACTCCTTATTCGCTGACTATGCAGATGTGTTCAGCGAGGAGCTGGGGTGTTATAATGGAACCCCCATCGCGTTCACAGTTGACCCCCAGGCCGTCCCAATCAGATTAAAACCACGTAGAGTTCCATTTGCTATTCGACCAAAACTAGACGCTGAATTGGATAAACTACTAAAACAAGGGGTCATTGAGCCAACAGATTTCGCCAAGTGGGAGACGCCCATTGTCACACCCCTTAAAAAAGATGGTAGCCTGAGAATTTGCTCGGACTACAAGACAACAATCAATAAATATTTACAAGTTAGCGCCTACCCTGTGCCCATCATTCAGCACTTATTGCACACATTCGAACCGGGCAGTATTTTTGCTAAATTGGACATGTCTCAAGCATATCAGCAGTTCCCTGTTGATAACCAAACAGCGGAACTTCAGACCATCGTCACTCACAGGGGTGCCTTCCGATGCAAGCGTCTCCAATTTGGCGTAAGTGTTGCCCCGGGTATTTTTCAATCCCTCATGGAGCGGATTTTACAGGGCCTCCCTGGTGTAGTACCATACTTCGACGACATCTTGGTCTCGGCCAGGGACAGACCCCCAACTCTTCCAGAGAGTGCGAGCAGTGTTAGAGAGGTTCAGACAGCATGGCCTCAAGTTAAAAAAAGAAAAATGCGCCATTGCCACTAGACAGGTGGACTTTCTGGGTTATAAAATTGACGCCTCTGGCATTCACCCCCTGGAGTCCAAGGTTAGGGCAATCCACGAAGCTCCCACACCAACCTCCAAAACGGAGCTACAAGCTTTTTTGGGGCTGCTGAACTTTTATGCATCCTTCTTGCCCCATAAAGCCTCAGTAGCCGAACCCCTACACAGATTACTAGACAAAAAGTCACCGTGGCACTGGGGGCACAAAGAAGACCAGGCGTTTAACGCCGTCAAATCACTACTTACGTCAGAGGCAGTGCTCATCCAATTCGACCCCAACCTTCCTTTAATACTGGCAGCGGACGCATCCCCTTTTGGAATTGGGGCGGTCCTTAGTCACAGACTCCCCAATGGCACCGAGGCCCCCATCGCCTTTTTCTCCAGGACTCTCTCGGCCACGGAGCGAAACTACAGCCAAATAGACAAGGAAGCCCTAGCAGCTGTTGCGGCCGTGAAAAAGTTTCACGAATTCCTTTTTGGCCATTTCTTCGAACTGGTCACCGACCATAAGCCCCTCCTGGGCCTACTGGCCGGCGACAAACAGACCCCTCAAGTCCTTTCCCCTAGGATGACAAGGTGGACACTTTTCCTAGCGGCCTACTCATACAAACTTATTCACCGCCCGGGCAAAACTCTATCCCACGCTGACGCTCTCAGTCGCTGCCCCTTACCCGCTCCGGCTGAAGACCCAGCTCCTGTCAACGCCATTTTCGAGATCACCCAGTTGGACCTGCCCATCACCGCCCTTGACATCGCCGCTAAAACCAAAGCAGATCAAACGCTCGCCCAGGTGCTCGACTGGGTGAGGAGGGGGTGGCCGGGAGGCAACGTTGATAACAAATTCACACCCTTTAAGACTCGCATGCAGGAGCTGTCCAGTTTGCAGGGTTGTCTGCTATGGGGCACTCGAGTGGTCATTCCGACCTCACTGCGTACCCGAGTCCTGGGGGCGTTGCACGAGGGACACCCCGGCATCGTGAGAATGAAGGCATTAGCACGCAGCTACGTATGGTGGCCGGGTCTAGACGAGGACATTGTCAATTGGGTAAGTTCCTGCAGCATTTGCCAGGAATCCCGTCCTGCTCCCCCCATCGCCACCCCTACCAGATGGGAGAGCGCCAGCGCCCCTTGGTCTAGAATCCATATCGATCTGGCCGGCCCCGTGCATGGAAAGATGTTCCTAGTGGTCGTGGACGCTTATTCCAAATGGATAGACGTGGCACAGCTATCCACGACCACCACACTAGCAATCACCAACGTGTTAACGCGCCTGTTCGTTACACATGGACTACCCGACTCCATGGTCTCCGATAATGGCCCACAGTTCGCATCAGTAGAATTCAGCCATTTTGCAGCCAACCTGGGCATTCGCCACATTTTCACAGCCCCTTTTCACCCTGCCAGTAATGGGTTGGCTGAAAGGGCCGTCAGGACCACCAAAGAGGCCCTCGCTAGGTTTGGCAGAGATGACTGGCACCACAAACTCTCACGGTTCCTGATGAGCCAGCATTCAACCCCCTGTGCAGTCACCAATAAGTCCCCAGCGGAACTTCTGATGGGCCGGCGCCTGAGGACTGTATTGGACAGACTGCACCCACAATACTGCCCTGACTCCCCCCTCGCTTCTACTTCGGGGGTTAGACATTTTATGTTACAGGAGCCGATATTCGCAAGGAATTTCGCTGGGGACCCACTTTGGATTCCAGGCGAGGTCATCGCCGTCACCGGGCCGAGATCGTATAAAGTCAGGCTGGAGGATGGTCGCGTCTGGAGGAGACACATAGACCAGCTTAGAAGGCGCCTCAGCACCCTTGCCAATAAGAATCCAGAGTCTCCAGTCGAAGGGGAACCGCCTCATCCGCCGCCCAGCCACATCGCACCCAGCGACCAGTCTGCACCAGCGGTCGTTCCGGTCAGCCCAAACTCGGACAACAGCGGCCAGAGAATTGACCAGCCTGATCCAACCCACGAGAGCTCGACCCCAGCAACCAACCCGGTGGTTTCCGAGGATGCCCAGTCCAGAGAGAGTGTTGGCGACACTATGCCGGCTCAACCGTCACAGACTGATACCGAACAGACAGACAATGTCCCCGAGTTGCGCCGTTCCGGGCGCCAACACAACCCCCCCATCTACCTCAAGGACTATGCATGTTCGCATCTGGGGGGAAGGGGTGTTATGTCCTGAGGACTCAAGGAGTTCTCACTCAGGTCCACTCACTTTATGTGGGCGTTATTCCCCCATTCCCATTGGTTGGTTCTCCCCAGCAGCCAGCTATAAAAGCAGGCTGCGGGGTCCAACCGGTTGCTGATTGCTGCGAGCCAGTTCCAGGCTTGGCAAGCACGGTCAGCCCTTTATTGTAAAATAAAGTATTGTTGCACTCATGCTCTGGTTCAGCCTCTCATTGCTCAAACTTAACATCACACATTGAATATCGGTGCATAAACCACATATCCTTATTAAGAAGCAACAAAGCTCTTGGCATCTCTAATGCTGCCTAGAGTAACTTGACTAAAGTCATTGGGCTATTGGAAAATCATGAAATGTTGCATAATCTCAGCCCCAAATACAGGTAACCCTTGACTCACAACAGTTCATTTACTGACCATCCAAATTTACAACGGCATTAGAAAAGTGACTTATGACCATTTTTCATGACCTTTGCAGCATGCCCGTGTTCACATGATCAAAATTCAGATGCTTGGCAGCTGACTCATATTTATGACAGTTGCAGCATCCCGGTGTCATATGATCCCCTTTTGTGACCTTCTGACAAGCAAAGTTGATGGGGAAGCCAGATTCACTTAACAACCGTGTCACTAGTTTTAACAACTGCAATGATTCGCTTAACAACTGTAGCAAGAAATGGGGAAAACTGTAGAAAACTCACTTAACAACCATCTCACTTAGCAACAGAAATTTGCTAAGCTCAATTGTGGTTGTAAATTGAGGACTACCTGTACACAGGTTACATCACAGTTTGTTAGTTTCAAAATTCTATGTGATCAACATTGTGTGTGTGTGTGTGTGTGTGTATGTAGTGGAGAAAGGAAGAAGCTAGAAAAGTTTTGGCTTCCTAGAGATCCAAAGAAAACAAAACAAGTTGCCCAACAAACCAGGATTACCTTCCTAATTTCCCTAAGAAATGTTTTTTATAAACCATGGTTTAACTAAAAGAAGTTTGTTTCTGGGCCTACATCATGCAGAGCTATTTGCCAGCTGTCCTCTTTGGTAGATAACCTCTTTTCCAACTATGGTAGATCTGCCTTGTATGACTTGTTACAGGGATTCAATAAAGTACAGTTTTAAACCATTCCCAGTTCTAATATGTTACAAAGCACCTGATTATGACATCGAACATGTAAACAAGCTAAATTCACTATTAACATGGGCAACATCCTGCCCACACACTTTGATCTTACCTACCTCATATTAACTGGACCCTAAATGAATGTACAATTGAACCCACACATGCAACCTTCTACAATGCTGCTACAAATCTGGGACTGGAACAACTAGTAACCAACAATACTAGACTTAGCAACTGCCTCAATCTCATCTTCTGCAATAGTTTGAATTTAATTTATGGAATACAAACTAAAGAACCCTTTTCCAACAGTGACCACAATATGATTGACTTATGTCTCAACATACACCCACACAAAAATCATCACAATGATGTAATCCCCAATTATAACTTCAAAAAAGGCAACTATGATCTTATAGACAACAATCTCTCATCCCTTGATTGGCAATCTCTATTCACTGAATGAATAGAGCATTGAAGACCATTACAACATACAGTATTTTTACTTGAAGTCAAAAGAGTCATCAAACTATATGTACCAATAACAACTCCAATAACAACAACAAAAAAAAATAGATTACCCATAACAATAAGGAAACTTCAATCCAAAAAGAGATCACTCTGGAGGAAAAACAAATCTGGTCACGTTGCCAACTTCAAATACAATACAAAAATTTATGCCACCAGATAAAGACTGAATGCACCAATTATCACATCAAACAAGAGGAAAACCTTCGACGCACCAATTCCACCCGCGCTCTTTACAATTTTGTAAACAACAAACTAAAAGACTCAAGGTCCATCCCACCTCTGATAGGACCTAATGGTAAAAACTGCAACAACGACACCATTAAAGCCAACATCTTTAACATATTCTTTGGCTCAGTATTTGTAAACAGCAATGGATCATACCCAGTATTTCCTAACCGAACCACAGAAAATTACAATGATGTAATACATATCCATTTTACAGAAGACAATGTTGAAAAAGCACTACACAATCTAAAACCATCTGCCTACTTCTTAAAAAAGCTATCTACTGCCATAGCAGAACCTCTAAGCATAATCTTTGAAAAATCTTTCAGGACCAGCTCCTTGCCAAAACTATGGTCATAAGCCACAGTCATCCCCATCTTCAAAAAGGGAGACCCCAGCCTAGCTGAAAATTACAAACCAATCTCCTTATGCTGCGTCACCTGTAAAGTCATGGAATCAATTATTAACCAATCCATCATCCTCCACTTAGAGATAAACAACCTACTCTCTAATAAACAATTTGGTTTCAGAAAAAAAACTATCCTGTAATCTGCAACTCTTACACTGCAAAAACATATAGACTACACAACTCGATCAGGGCAAAGCAATAGACGCAATCTACATAGACTTCTGTAAAGCCTTTGATTCAGTGGTACACAACAAACTACTCCTAAAACTAAAATCTTATGGTATCTCTGGACAACTGCATAACTGGACAGAAGCATTCCTGTCAAACAGACAACAAATAGTCAAAATTGGGAGTGTCCTATCAAATTCTGTACCTGTCAATAGTGGTGTCCCCCAAGGCAGTGTTCTAGGACCAACTCTCTTCATACTCTACATAAATGACCTCTGTGATCACATTAAGAGCAACTGCGTTCTCTTCGCAGATGATGTAAAGCTATTCAACACCACAGACAATACGGCTACCCTTCAAAAAGATCTTGACTATGTATCAGAAGGGTCAAACAAATGACAACTTCAAATCTCAACAAATAAATGCGCTGTCTTACATATTGGCAAAAAAAATCAGAAAATAAAATACAAGCTGAATAGTCAGGACCTTGTTGATGATCCAAGCTCTGTAAAGGACCTTGGAATACTCATCTCTAATGATCTAAGTGCTAGCGCCCACTGTAACTACATAGCCAAAAAGGCAATAAGAGTTGTTAACCTAATCCTACATAGATTTTTCTCTGGTAATATTACACTACTAAGTAAAGCATACAAAACATTTTCTAGACCAATACTCAAATACAGCTCATCAGTCTGGAACCCATATTACGTATCTGATATTAGCACAGTTGAGAAAGTCCAGAAATATTTCATAAGAAGAGTTTTCCACTCCTCTACTCATTGTAGAATACCTTTTGCCACCAGACTTGAAATTCTAGACCTAGAAAACTTTGACTTATGCCATCTTCGGTCTGATCTAAGTATGGTATATAAAATCATACATTGCAATGACTTACGTTCAGCTTCAACCATAACAACACAAAAGCACACAATAGATACAAACTCAAGGTTAACCGCACCAAACTTGATTGCAGGAAATATGACTTCAGCAACAGAGTGGTCAATGTCTGGAATACTCTACTTGACTCTGTGGTTTCTTCCCCAAACCCCAAAAACTTTAACCTTAGACTGTCTACTATTGACCTCACCCCTTTCCTAAGAGGTCTGTAGGGGGCGTGCATAAGCGCACCAACGTGCCTACCATCCCTGTCCTATTGTTTCTTTTATTTTTCTTATATGTACCCATTTCATGTATTCCTAACTATGTATATACTCATACCTATTATCTTGTAAGCGACTGACAAATCAAATCCAATAAATAAAAAATAATAATTCTACCACATGATTTTAATGACAGGCTTGCTCTCCTTATCAGAAACATCTTTTGGTTTTCGCCTCAGAAATGGGAAAGTTCAGTGCATACAAGTTCCCTGGGGAAAGCATGGACTTGCGGAAGAGACTGAGATGTCTCTTGTCCAAGGAATCTGTCTCCATTCCAGCAAGACTCCAGGCCTAGGAGTGAGTCATAGGCCACTCTCGCTCTCTAGCAGTATTAACTAGAGATAGTAAAAGAAGAGTGGACTATGATAAGCCTATGAAATGTGACAAAAGTGAAAGCCATTCATATTTCATGTTTAAAACTAAAACTAACACTCAAACAAGAGAACCACGTGGATCAGTAAAGATACATTTGGGCCTTTGGAAAATTATGGAGGTCTAACTGGATAATGTGGGTGAAATTGTTCCCAGGCCTGAAATAATATTTTGAAAGAATTTGGTGGCAGGTACAGATATTCTCACAACAAATTGTGTATTCTGCTCTGGATGCTCTTTGGGACAAAGATTCTCAGGAACCTCTAAATAACATTCCGTTAGAAGCAGACCCGTGTATATTCATGGTAATCTATTCAATCAGAATGGTAGGGTATAGTTTGTTGTTGAATTTAGTGCTTCACATTATAGCATGTTAATTAAATTTGATTTGTATTGTCATCAAGTAAGCCCTCCCTAAGCTGCATGCAGCTTCTTCTGTATCTATAGCGTAATCATGAAGGTTTACCATCTGTAGAGTTTCTGCTCTCATCTGTGAGAGACATTTTATGGCATAGGATGAAGCCCGTTGATTCTAGTGCAGGGGATTCTTTCTGGAAAATGTTAAGAAAAGGAGAACCCTCAGAGAAATAATTTCAGAGTGAGATGAGAAATATTGATACTTCTGGAAAAAAAATTAAAGGAAATGAGAACAATTGCTTTCTTTTAATGATTTTAATGTGATTCTGGGGGGCGGGGGTAATGGTTGGAGGTAGGCAACTAAATGGTTGAGTATGTGAGTACATTAAACTGTGGTTTACTGCTATATGAAGGTATTTTTGGAAAGTATTCTGGGGAATCATACACTTTTCTAGCATGGCTACAAGGATTATTAAACCTTCTATTTTTTTTCTCTCAATTACCTACAGTTTAGGAGAGAAGGACAGCTTCAAAAGTTGTGTTTAATGGAACTACTCCAACTTCAAGCAACAATTATATTACCTCAGTCCTCTGGGCTTGGTTAACACAACAATCTGAGCTATATTTGAAACAGAAATGAATACTTCAGATTTCTTGTAGGATCCTCACAGAGCACAGGAAGGTGAAAGAGAACTGTAAGAAAGTTAGTCTCATTTCTGGAACACAAAACACATTCTGTATTCCTGTGTCACAACAAGCTATGGTTTGCCTAAACATGGCTTTTAAAATAAACTATATTGGGGAGGAGTGCACACAAGAGATTAAGCAAACAACTTTCAAGCCCCAGGGAAATCAGGAGGTTCAGGCAGTTCAAATGAATATAAAGATTTATTACAAGCTTAAGCTTTATTTCTACAAGAATCTGACCAACTAACAGTCAAGGGAAATTAGCGGGAGATAAGAGAGGCATTCAAGGTGGATGTAGATCTCTTGCGGGCACAAAGGGGCTTGTGATTTATGACACATTTGATCCGTCCCTCAGGCTCAGCTTGGTCATCTTCTACAACAACAAGCAAATCACATTATATGTGAACATACTGTTTGAACCAAGCCTATGTCAGAAACCATGGAAGAATTAAACCCAAAACAGGATAAATAGGAGGCAGGAACAAGGAAGAACTCTATAATGAAGAACAATCAAGAATATTGAAAAACAAGAGCCCAAAAAGAAAATACAACTCTAAAAGTCTTGGTTGGCATTGGAAGTATATAAAAGACATGCTTGAGTAGAAGTATTCAATGACTAAAATGGATGAATGGGCTGAATCCAGAATCAGAAGATTCCTAAGCAAGAAGGCCTCTACCTGATGTTCATTTGTTTCAGCTTGGCCAGCCACATACTAATCTAGTAATTCCTGTCAAAATCTGAGCCAGCCCAGTCAAACATCAACTTCATGGAACAGATTTCTCCTGTAAAACTGATGTAGGGACTACATCAAACCTGACATAGCCAACGTTGGATTAAGATGACTGATGATCAGTACTGTAATGGAGCCAAAACTCACAGGGATAAAGCACTGGGACTTGTTTATTATCAGTAATGTTGGCATCTGTTGCCTCTGAATTTAGCTGCAATCTTCACATGTCAGGGAGTGCACTACAATATATTGTAGCTGGGAGGAAAAGAGGTGGAATTTTCCCAGCTGCAGTATACTGTGATTCACTAACCCTCTGATAATGTAAGGGCCATCCTACAGTTAGGGTGTTGGATCAAGACTGGAGAAACTCATGTTAAAGCCCACATTCAGCCATGAAAGCTGTTTGCACATCTTTGGACCAGTCACTAGCGGAATATTGTCTTGAGATTTATTTTACAGATAAGCTGGAACAAAATATTTGGGGATGACTTTGATCTAGGCAAGTTCAATTTGTTTTAGAAAACATCTGTTCTTGGTGGAGATGAATTCCTGGGCAATGTGAGAAGGAAACGTGGCATAGGAACTTCCAAAACTATCCTTTCCCAGTTCTCTGGGGAAAAAAAAAAAACCACCACTCTGATAATTGAATTGGTTCTGGATCCACAACCTCCTTTGTATGTCAGCTCCTGTAAGCAGAGTGACAGATACGGATTCTTTGCAGATGCAATAAAATACACAGAAGGAGTGGGTGTTGCAATTGGAAAGTTCAGCCTGTGTCAAGACATAAAAATGCTACATGTCTACAACAGTACTTGCAGGGGATGTCCTCTTTTCCATAGTAACTCACAGTTAACTGAATTTTTGACTGGGCTCACACACCACCCTCAGCCACATATTAGCAATCGCTTTTAACCTAGCATCTCATGGGAACTCAACTATTGTTTTAAGAGTCCTGAAGCCTAAAAAATGTATGAAGGTTCCAAAGGCAAGTGTTTTAGGAGCGGGAGAATGTTGCTATCCTCAAATGCAAGAACTGAGGGGTGGGAACTCTTGGAAGAGGTAGAAGTGAGGCAACTCAACAGCTGAAATTTGGAGATGCATTCTGTAACTCTTGCGGATAGCTATTAAACATGGATGAGTAAAGTTCAGTCTCTTCCTGCAGGTCAAACTGGACACTCCATAGTGAAAACAATCCATATTGTTTTCTTGGCAGCTACCCAAAATGCTTTGCCCTTGCTTTCTACCAGGATATTCTTGTACTGACCTCCTACAGCCCTGATTTTTCTTGGATTCTCCATCCACACTAACTAGCCCAACCCACTTTAGAGTCTGAAGACAATGTCTGCCAGGAGTTGGCAGCTGCTGAGACAAAATGTATTAAGCCATTCCCAAATGTATGGGACTTTTTTTTTTTTCTTGGCTGGCTTTTTCTGTAACACCCAGCAGCTGAAAAAGAAACAGTTTTCAAATCCTTCTATTCCCCCACCACCTTTAACTTTTTGGGATGATTTATTATCACAGTTATTTAGGACCAAGTTCTATTACATCAAGAAAGTGAATTGCTTATAAGACATGTTGGAGATCCCTCTGTGATTTATCAACTCTGTCAAGAAAGGAGAATTTGGGGAGAATAGGATACCTTTTAAATCCTTCATTCTGTTTTTGAATAATTTACCCTCTTTGTATTTTTCTGAATAATTTTGGCAATAGATTCTTATTTATTTAATAAGAAAAAAAAAGAGCCAAACTGAAAACCACATTTTGATGACTTTGAAACAATCATTGTTATTTTTGTGCTAGGCCAAACTGGAAGAAAAATCAAAAGCAGCATCCTCCTTCTTCAGGTTTTTTTCTCCTTTACAATATCTACTCTGTCCTTTTTTACTCCTGTATATTCCATCTGGTGTCACAGGCCTTACTGTAACTTGTCTCAACTGGCTTTGTTCCGGGAGCAACACCCATCTTTGTGGAATGAAAAGAACAGCTGATCTCATGTGAAGACCAGCTCTGTCAACCAACATTTTTTAAAAAATAATTTTTATTCTTTAAAAACCAAAAATATAAAAGTCTCATTTCCATTAACAGTAATTGTGTCACTGTATATACATGTGTCTCATTTTGTAACTATACGTCATTTTTATCTTTATTCTTCACCCATTCGTACCACCTCTCCCATATTGCATAATATTCTTGATCATCTTTGCCTTTTAATTCCATAATGAATTTGTCTAGTTCAGCACAATCCATTATTTTTTGAACTAGAACTTCGTCTGGTGGTGGTTTATCGCTCTTCCAATTTTGTGCAAAAGTGATTCTTGCTGCGGTTAAGATGTGTACAATAAGGTATCTTTTATCTCAAATTCCCTTTAATCATATCTAATAAAAACGTTTCTGGTTCTGATTTCAATCTATAATTTGTAATCTCAAAAAGCCATCTCAGTACTTTCTTCCAATATTTTTTAACCTCTATACATTGCCACCACATATGGAAAAATGTTCCTTTCTTTTGTTTGCACTTCCAGCATTCTGGTTTCATATTTGGATACATTTTTGCCAGTCTAGCCGGTGCTAAGTGCCATCTACAGAACATTTTATATTGGTTTTCCTTAAATGCCGTCGACAAAGTCAGCTTCCAGTTCTCAGTCCAAGTCTTTCTCCACTCATCCAAATTTATGTTATGACCCACATTTTTTGCCCAGGCAACCATTGATCCGCAACAACCAACATGTAACTGTCCTGTGATAGCAAAACAAATATATCTATATAAGATAGCAATAGCACTTAGACTTATATACTGCTTTACAGTGCTTTGCAGCCCTCTCTCTCCAAATGGTTTTACAGAGTCAGCCTATTGCCTCCAACAATCTGGGTCCTCATTTTATCCACCTCAGAAGGATGGAAGGCTGAGTCAACCTTGAGCCTAATGAGATTTGAACTGCCAAATTGCAAGCAGCCAGCAGCCAGCAGAAGTAGCCTGCAGTACTGCACTCTAACCACTGTGAGGCTCATAAGATGACCACATAAGCCAAATATGTCTGATGAATAAATTGTCACCATCTAGTTTAGAGCCTTTATATTAGTTTTCATTTAATTTGATGAAAGGTAATTTATTCTGGACGTTTCTTTTAATGATCAATATTCCAGAAAAAAAAATACAGATAGTCTCAATTTACAACCATCCATTTAGTGACCATTTGAAGTTACAACAGCACTGAAAAAAGTGACCTGTGACCATTTTTCACACTTACGGGTGTTAGAGTATCGTCATGGTCACATGATCAAAATTCAGACTCTTGGCAACTGGCATTTATTTATGATGGTTACAGTGTTCTGGGGTCATGTCATCCCTTTTTGCAACCTCCTGACAAGCAAAGCCAATGGGGAAGTCAGAGTCACTGAACAATTGTCTAACTTAAGTCACTGCAGTGATTCATTTAACAGCTGTGGCAAGAAAGGTCATAAAACAAGACAAAACTCACTAAAAGAACTACCTTGCTTAGCAACATAAATTTTTGCTCAATTGTGCTTGTAAATCGAGGTCTAGCTGTAGATAGAATATAATTTACTTGCTTTTAAGGGGCAAGGCATGTGTTCATGGACATACAAAATCTTCTTTTGCTATATAAGCATGTCACTAGCAACCAGCAATGACTTCCCATGATTCATTTCAGTCCACAAAGAAGTGATCCATGAGGGAATTCTTCCCATTGGGCTTTTCCCAATAGCGATGGTACTATTGACACCAGTGGTGGGATTCAAATATTGTTGCCACCGGTTCGGTGAGAGGGGCTTGGTAGGCATGCTTTGCACGCATACACACACTTTGCATGCATGTGTGCTTCAAACATACACTTTGCATAGGCGCAGAGGTGTTCTAACTCACCTCTGCAAGCCTGCATGATTCTGGTCAATTCAGCAGCTGCTGCTTCAAATTCAGCAGATAAAAGTGAGCATGGGAGCCCAGACAGGCGGGTGGGCCCAACAGCAGAGCCATTAGAGCAGTGGAGAGAACTGGTTCGGTCTCCGTTGCTCATCGCTCCTACTGGCTCTCCAGAACTGGGCAGAACCGGTCAAATACCACCACTGATTGACACCAAGAAATCTCTGCCTTTAAGAAATCAGAGGAGATTTCACCTGGGACAAGTTCAAAGGAACTTCTTTGCTCTCAAATTTTCAAAAGCCAATTTTTACCTTATTTAAATACATGTAAAGCTGGAAGAGAAAGAGAAGATTTATTAGATAGATCAGAAGGGCTGTTGTGCCATCTTCAGCTCCATTTTGCACAACTCCCCCAATCACTGGAAATTAAGGGAAATATTATTATCTGAGATGGATTGGTCCTCTTTTACAAATATGTCCGGGCTCCATAAAACTGTCCTTTGTAGAAAAACTGGAGTTTGTTCAGTTAAATTGGTTAAATTGGTAATAAGAGATTCTGAAATTCTGTTTTCTTATTATCTTGAATAACACTCCTTGGACCCACTTCAGAAGAAACAGGATAGTGTTTGAAAAGCAGTATGTACAAAACATTTCTGTGTTCATGTGTGCATGCACATATAGCACACTAACAAGGTCTTAGTAAACTGTGGAAGGAAATGTGCACAGTATAATTCACATGTACTTTGTAAGTTTCCCTCTAGAAAAGAATCATTGCTTACTCTGAGAAGGAATGAAAAACAGCATGCTGTGATGATGATCTGTTTGATATAAGTAGTCCTTGATTTACAATACTTCATTTAAGGACTGTTCAAAGTTATAACAGCACTGAAAAAAAGTGACTTATGACTGTTTTTCACACTTATAACCATTACAGCATCCCCATGGTCACGTGATCAGGATTTAGACATTTGGCAATTAGCTCATATTTGTGACGGTTGCAGTGTCCTAGGGTCCTGTGATCATGAGCCATGGTGGCACAGTGGTTAGCGTGCAGTATTGCAGGCTAACTCTGATCATTGCCAGGAGTTTGATCCTGACTGACTCAAGGTCAGCCTTTCTTCCTTCCGAGGTGGGTAAAATGAGGACTCAGATTGTTGGGGGCAGTATGCTGACTCTGTAAACTGCTTAGAGAGGGCTGTAAAGCACTGTGAAGTGGTATATAAGTCCAATTGCTTTGTACTGCTATCTTTTATGACCTTCTGACAAGCAAAGTCAATGAGGAAACTAGATTCACTTAACAACCATGTCACTAATTTAACAACTGTACCAATTCACTTAGCAACTATGGCAAGAAAGGTCATAAAAGACGGCAAAACTGACTGAACAATTGTCTTGCTTAACAACAGTAACCTTGAGCTCCTTGAAGGTTATAAATCAGAGGCTCTCAACCTTTTGGTCATCCATGGTTAGAGTGCAAGAGAGGTTTGGAGAGACGTTTTCCTACAGACCGCAGGGGCCGTGGTTTTACCCGCTACTTGCATCCCATGGATGGGGCTTTGCTTGTTTATGTGGCCTGGTTTCTGGCATGCCGTGGAGCAGTGCTGGCCCATGGACTGGAGGTTGTGGACAGTGGTGGGATTCAACCGGTGTAACAACCGTTTCAGTGATAGCATGCTTCGCATTTGAAAATAGCAAGAAAGCTTACCTTTTACTGCAGCCCCAGTGAGTAAAAACAGCAGAGGTATGGCAATCCGCGCTGCCGTGCCGATCAGTTGGGCTTCAAACAAAGGAAATATAGGACAGAATTGCTCAGGAGGTGGTGGGAACAGCCAAATGATCGCTGGAACTACCGGTTCACTCAAACCGGTCTGCACCAGCTGAATCCCACTCCTGTTTGTGGACTAAGTCAAGGACTATCTATACAGAAAGAGCAGAAGGAATATACTCTTATCTACAAGGCTTTTTGTTCTTAAACAGATAGCAACAGATTGTGTGACTTCAGGCAAAGATGATGGAAAAGGAGGAATGTTTTTAGGACGAAACACATCAAGATCAGTGTGGGTGACATTCCAGAGGGTTTTTTTTTTCTAAGTAAGCTTTTCTTTTAGCTATTTACTTGACCATTAGGTTAGACTCGCAGCTGCCTTTTATCAGCTGTGATAATGCCTGTGTTTCACTGCTTCAGGTCAATATGAAACCAGGCTAATGACTAAACAAACAGTAAAATGTAAAAAGCTTTTAGAGTCATAGCATTATTACAATACGCTGTTTTAAGGTCTCCATTATTCATCAGTTGCAAGACTCTTTCTCCTACATTGACTTTCTTACTTCTCCCGAGTGTTTTCATGCATTTGTTTGTTTAAAGGCATCTCTTGGTATTTACAGAACCTAAAGTGTCACGGGTTGGGGGGAACAGAGAGAAGGGAAAAGAATGATTGGGTCACTAAACTCTTTCTTAAAAAATCACCAAGCTGCCTCTACCCTATGCAAGCTGCCTTGTTTAAGCTGGCTTCCAAGACCATTTGCAGAATTAATGCAGTCTGCTCATTGCACTTCCTGAGCCTTCATGTTAAAGCCCACAATTCTGGGGATCTTATAAATGATTGAGTTATTTTAAAACCGCTGGATGGCTTTGCAGTTCCTTCTTTCACACTGGATTAATTATGTAAGAATACTGACTTGTTCATCATCAATGTTACAGCTTTCAAAAACAACATACTGTTTAAATCCAGGTTTGACGATAGTGTAGTTCCCCGAATCTCATGAAATGAATAGTGCCGCACCCAAAGCATCATCAAATCTTCAGTGCACCTTTGTCTTTTTCTACTTCTCTCCACCCCAGGTGTTTTATGCAGAAAGATGTAATGCAAAAGCTGTCCAGATGTTATTTGTATCAGAGCGGGGATTTTAATCAAGCTATCTGTGGTTGCAAATGTTGATTTTTTAATGGGTTATTGTGCAATCCACACTATGTGGACCCCAGTGGCCTTATGTGTATGTTTTCAGCAGTATCTCAACATTGTTTTTTCTAGAGTACAGTAGCCCATAAAATCTATTATGGGCAGCTAGGGGAAATAAACAAGCAAAAATCAGACAAGCAAAATACGACATTTGAATTAACTAGGAATATCATATTTGAGCTGCAAATTTCTGAAGAACCACAGGATGGCAATAAAGAGTTACACCTCTCCGGACCTCTTTGATGCCATCATGTGGTTGTATGGATTTTTTTCAGTCCAGATAAGCTATTTTTACAATAACACATGTGTTATTCTTGCCAATGACCCTGTGTTGATATTTTTTTTGCAAAATTTGTACAAAATTAAAGGAAGTATAGCCCAAATGATGGCAACAGATTCAGAGATCAAATTCTGGTGGTGCACTGGCAGGGGAATTTTAGAAATTAAGCTCTTTTGCAAAGCTTTACATTCAAGAAAACTAAAAGCTTCGTTAGCAGATGTGATTCTGAACATACGACAAGCAGAGAGCAAAAGAAATAATGAATAATTATGGAGCAAAAACTTCCATTGAAAGGAAAAAATATATAACATAGTTGTCTTGGATGCAAAATGATGAATCGGTGAAAGCTAAGAGACCTTCATTGGGTTTGAAGCAAAAAGTACATGAGTATAGGAAAGTCTCCTTTCTTTCTAAACAATGAATACAAGAATGAGAGAAACAAACAGAAAGTTGCTATTTTTTCCCCTTAAACACAGAATCCTATTTAATTAACAATACATCAGATGAGAAATAAACACAAAGGATCAGTGTGTGATGACATTTCCCCTTCTCTATCTCTCTCCATAACAGGTTCAAAAATGCAAAGAGATGAAGACATTTTCAACATTCTGTAATTTGAATAACATGCACAGTATTTGTAAATACATTGCTACTTTTGCTTCAGTAACTACCATATGAACATGGCAAAGCAAGCATGAACTGTAATGGAATTTTATGGATTTTCTATTCCATCGTCACAAACTATCTCCAGAGATAAGACTTTGACATTATTTTACATAGCCACGAAGACATGGTTCTGCCAAAAGGCCTGGGGACCTCAGAATGATATGGAGCCCATCAAGTTGCTGATTTGATTGCTGTCACCAAACAGGTAAGGGGTGGGGGGGGTGTTATTGCTTTTTTTGTACTGGGGTTTATATTTATAAGCTGCTTAGAGTCACTACAATTGGGAGACCACATGGATTTTCTTAATAAAATAAAAATAGGCTACTGACCAGTATTTTACAAAATGGTGGGAGGAAGAGAAGAATGAATATTTGTTAAAAGGCCGTTCTTGATTAAAAAGAAACCCAAATGCCTTCTTATCCTAAGTACAAGAAGCTGGTCAGAATATATTGGCTGCAACATTGAGAGCAACATGGTAATGTACATAAACAGTTTAAATCTTGGCATGCTAATAAGATTGTATGCATCATATCTCTTCATTGAATAGACAGTGTTAAAGGCCTGTTAGTCAAATGACATCATCATCCTCTAACTGTTCATCAGCTTTCAACAATGTGCCTATAAGAAATCCAACATTAGTCTTTATGTAATCAATCCAAAATCAAGCCAGTCAGTCAGCTTCTTGCTCATCTGATTGATCCACTGCTTTGCCTGCCAAACTTCTCTTCTATTTTCATAGCACCCTCAAATGGGTCTTCTCCTGAGAAACAGCAGGATGAAGACACTGACAAGGGCAGTTTGGAAAAGCCAAGACCTTGGCCAAGGTGCTGCCTCCAACATTTTAACTTAGCCAAGACCTTGGCCAGGGTACTGCCTCCAACATTTCGATGTAGGGTTCAGACCAGGGGTGTCAAACTCGTATTGTTATAGCAGCATCACATGATGTATCACAACTCCACCCCCCTTTGCTAAACTGGGCAATGCATCTGGCCTGTGGGCCACAAGTTTGACAGTTCTGGTTTAGACCCTGAAGCAAGGATACAGCAACTGAATCTGCAAGCCTCCTCATCAAGTTGTCTCCCATAGCATTTCAGAAGGCAGTTAAAATGGACCTCTTCTTTTTAATTCTTTGCTGTGGATGCTTTAATTTTATATCTTTATTGATGTTTGTTTGTGTTGTAAAATGCCAGAAACCCTTGGTGATTCGGACAATCTGATAAGAAAATACATAAATGAATTCCTGAAGAATAGAGAAATTTTAAAAAAGACCAGATTTCCAGGATGAGTGCCCTATTGCCATTATCAGATTACCTGATATTTTGGAGAAGCCAGCAAGCACAATTCAATCTTAGAATAAACCAAGACAGGAATTGGCAACCTTAAACACTCAAAGAACCATTTGAACCCATTTCCTACAGAAAAAAGAACACTGGGAGCCACAAAACCCTTTCTGTGCCTAATTATTTCCCTGAGCAGCAACAAAACTAGCATATGTAGTTGAATTAAATGTTCTGTTTTCTTATAAAACTTTTTTTGGATTTACCCATGGTTGGCCTACCGGAGGTCATAAAGCTCAATAAATCACAAGCCAGAAGGGTGGAGCTGGCGCCGCGACAATACGGCATGCGATCTTGGAAGTCTGAGATCGTTGTTGATATCTTTGCTCCTGGACGGTCCTATCAGATCTAAACCGTCCTGAAGAGATGATGAAAGTGAAGAGCACATCCTGTTGATCCAAGGGATATCACAAAGTCCCTGGTAGATCCAGGAGAAGCTCTTTTTGCCAGCAGCAAAGAGGAAGCCATTAAAGCTGCTGAAGTTGGGACAGCTCTGAAACGGAAGAGAGCTGAAAGAGAGTGTGCTGGTTTGGTGAGAACTTTTTTTTTTTATTCTAAGATCTGAAAGGACACCCTAAGGAAAAGAAAGAATCTGTAAAAGTTTTGACAGAAGTGATTAAGCGGCGATTTTAAACAGGAATGTCAAAGTAATGTTTTGTTTTGTTTTTCTCATTGCTGGATCTTCTATATATGATCTTGTATTTTGAAACTGGACTGGTTTTTTCATTCATATCTATTTTTTTCTTCTCCTTTTTGATTTTGTAATATTTTAGGCTAGAGGCTCCCTTTAAGTTAATTCTTTTTTTAAAATATCTTTTTCTTTTTTTATCAATTCTTATTACATCCTGCTCAGAAAAGGAGGGGGAAAGTGAGAGCAAAGGAACTTTGTAACACTGCCAACTAGAGCCTTGAAAATATTCTATTTCCCTGTGACCAGACAAAGCTGAGAAAGAAAGAACTGAGACTCTTTTTCAAGGACATTGCTATTTGATAAGATAGAGGGAAGAGCATGAGAGAGTATTATTGCAGGTGCTCTTCTGGGTTTCTATGAACAGCTGGAGTCTGGTGTTGAAATGTAGGGGGAAAAAGGTGATAAGTTTTTTGGAGAAGAGAGTTATAATAAGAGCCTTGGATAATTAAACAAAGTGCAGTGTGCCCTTTTTCCTTTTCCTAAGTTGTGCTATCCCTCCTCACCAGCTTTATTGTATTTTTTTGTTATTTTTTTTTTTTGTAATACCTATTTGGGTTTTTGGCTTTGTTGGAGCTTGTCTTTGTTTTTCTTTCTTTTTTTTTTTGGAAGTCCAATCTCTACGTTTGCTTTTTATTTTAAAGGGAAAGCCCTAAAAGCCTTTTTTTCCCCTTCCTTGGTATTTTTGTTTTTTCATCTACCTTTTTGATTTATTCTTATGCACTTTTTTCTATTTGAGACCTTTCAATTGGATTAAGGTGTTGAAGAACCTGAAGAATTTTTCCTTTTCCTTTTTTTTCTTTTTTTAAAGCTCTTTTTCTTTGTCCTACTATTGATTGGATTAAGGTATACAAGAACCTGAAGAAATTTTGTCCTCTCTTTTTTCCCCCCTTTTTATTATTATTATTGGGCTTCTTTTTTCTATTATTTTTATTTTGAACTATAATTGGTTACTTCACAATCAGATTAAGGTTTAGAAGAACCTGAAGATTTTGAATTGCTTAAAATGAGTAGGAACTTTACAGCTCCTGGTTCTTCAACTTCTACTTCTTCCTCTCCACCATCTGGAGGACAACATTAAATAAAGACAATGTAAAAGCAAGAAAAAGAACAAGAAAAAGTGACTCTGCAGATGATTATGCAAGGAATTCAAAATATTCAAGCAAGATCAGAGAATATTGAAAAGAGAATAGAGAACATCGAACAAAGAACAGAGAACATTGAACAAAGAACTGAGAACATTGAACAAAGAACAGGGAAAACTGATGAAAAAGTGGAGAATATCCAACAAATGATGTTGAAGTATGATGAGAGATTCCCAAAAATTGAAGAAGAAGATAAACAAAGAGACAAGAAGATTGGAGATATTGATAATAGATTAACGGTGGTTGAACAAGATAAAAGTGGTATGTTGAGATGGGAGATGGATAGATCAGAATTCTATCTTAGATTCCAAAATGTAGAGGAAGAAAAAGGACAAAACTTAGCTGAGATAATGATAGAAATACTGGCTGAAGCTTTGGAAATAATGGAAGAGAAGATGATGGATGGAATAGATGAGGTTTATTGAGTTTTCACAAGATATGCGATGAGAAATAGCTTACCAAGAGAAGTTCACATTAGATTTACAAAGAAAGCCATTAAAACGCAAATATTGCAAGTGGCAAAAGAGAAAACATTGAAATACAAAGACAAGGAGATTGTGGTCTTGAAACAAATACCCAGAAGAGTGAGAGAGATGAGAAGAGAATACTGATTCTTGACTAAAATGCTACTTTAAAAAGAGGTGAATTATAGATGGCTGATTCCAGAAGGTTTAATGTTCACATGGCAAGAACAGAGACACAGAATTGACTCAATTGAGAAAGAGGAATTATTTTATACAGAATTTTTTGGAAGGAAAGAGGAAGAGGAAGAGATCTCATTAACTGAATTCCAAAAGGACTGCCAACGGCTACCGAAAAAGAAGAAGGCGCAGTAGGTGGAAAGGTGGAAGTCAAAGAACAACATGAATTAAGATCTACGAGAGCTGCTAAACCTAACTATAAAATATAACCATGGAAGAGAAAAAAATGATTACAATTAATATAAATGGACTTAACTCAGCCGTTAAAAGAAGGAAAACTTTTCATAAATTGGAGAAATTAAAATTTGATATAATCTATCTACAAGAAGTACATATTAAAAAACAACATGAACAATTGTTGGTACAGCCAAAATTAGGGAAAATATTTACTTCCTTGACCCAATGTAAGAAAAGAGGAGTGGTTTTATATATTAAAGAGACCACCCCAGCAAAATTGATCTATACTGATGATGATGGAAGAATACTAATGGTGGAAATAATGGACAATAATATGAAAACACTCCTGATTGCAATTTATGCTCTGAATGACAAACAAGAAGAATTCTACAAAAAACTACATATGAAAATAATTGAACTGGACTATGCTAATATAGTTATGATGGGAGATTTTAATGGAATTGTAGACAACAAATTAGACTATACAGCACAGAAAACAACAAAGCAAAACAGAAAGACTCTCCCGAAATCTTTTTTTTAAATGGTAGATGAAATAAACTTAAAAGATACATGGCGAGAAAGAAATGCTAAAACTAAACAATACACCTTCTATTCAAATAGACACTTATCATGGTCCAGAATAGATATGATATGGATGTCAACAGAATTAATATCTAACATTCAAGAAATAAATATTGAAACAAGTACTTGGGCAGATCACAATCCAATGACAATTAAATGGAAAGGACAAAAAAGAAGATCTAGATGGACGTTAAATAATACTATTTTAAAGGAAAAAGACTTCACACAGTGGATGGAGAAAGAATTGGCCTTTTTCTTTAGAGAAAACAAAAAAGAAGATACATCAATTCAGAATGTATGGGATACAATGAGGGCATATATTAGAGGCTTGATAATAGACTATACAAGGAAAAGGAATACTATGAAAAGGCTAGCCTCTAAAGCCCTAGAGGATGAGCATAAAGACTTGAAAAAGAGCTACAGAAAATGCCACAGAAAAAGGACATCAAGCTAAAAATGGATATAATTAAACACAAAATGGGTCAAATAGAAAAAGAAGAATTAACACAGAAAATTAGAGGTGCTAAGCAGAACTACTTTGAAGATGCAAACAAACCAGGTAGATGGTTAGCATACAAACTGAGAAAGGAGAAAGAATCAAAGAAAATATTGCAATTAATAGATGACCAAGGCCAAGTTTTCCATGGTAGCAAAGAGAAAAAGGAAATCATTTGAGACTTCTACGGGAAATTATATATGCAAGAGAATATTGATGAGGAAAGAGTCAAGCAGTACTTACAGAATGCTAATCTACCTCAGATACCTAAAGAGACCGAAAAAATGTTAGAAAGCAATATAATGATGATGGAGTTAACTGAAGCACTCAAGAAGCAAAATAATGGAAAGGCACCAGGCCAAGATGGACTTCCGGCAGAATTTTATAAAACATTACAAGAATCGTTGAATCTTCCATTGCTAGAAGTTACTAATGAAGTTATGTTAAAGAAGATACCTAAATCATGGTCAGAAGCCTATATTACACTTGTTCCAAAAGAAGAGGCTGATCCATTACAAATTAAGAACTATAGACCCATTTCTTTACTAAATGCAGATTACAAAATCTTTGCTTCAATATTGGCAGAAAGATAAATAAATAATTTTATCCATCCTGATCAAAATGGATTTCTGCCAAAGAGCCAGCACACTGTATGTACACCTATGGAAGATAGCTTGATGTTTTTATGTTTTGTTTGTTTAAGTTTGTTTTTAAAAACCAATAAAATAAAAAAATAAAATAAATCACAAGCCAGCAGGTGTCACACATTAACGGTTGTGACATATATTTTGAGCAACAGGGAAGGATGAAAGAGCCACTTGTAGCTCCAGTGCCACAGATTGCTGACCCCTGAACTAAGAATACTTTGAGATAAAAGACTGAATTTTTGGACAACATTTGTGATCCTTATCTGGATGGTTGTGTCCCTTGAAACCAATCCTTCTCTGATAAAGTGGCCTTATCTCTGCAAGAACTTTGATCACACTTCAAGGATATTCCAACCTTTATGCTATGAACCCTTGACTTGGACTGCACTCTTCTGTAATAACATAGCTGAAGGCACGTAGTGCCACAGTAGAACATTTCCGAAGTTCAACATGGGTTTTCAAAGAGACTCTGACAAAGATACTATAATATCTGTTAGTTTTGCTATCTCGGAAAAATGATTAGGTAACATAAAACATTGCAGCTGGGCATAGATGCTTTGCTAAATCATGGTTTGTCTACTGAATAAACCATAGCTGGTAAGTTCATTGAGCTATAAACCAGGTGTGGATGACCTGAGGCTAAGTTCACATGGGACTCTTGGAAACCTTGCACACTGTTCCAAAAGGCTGCCCAAAGGGTTTCATGTAGACACTTTAAAGGATATTTAAATCCTGATGAGAGAGTACTCCAAGCCTTTGTATTATAGTTTCATGGCATATCCTGCGAGTAAAATAAACAATGATTTACAGTTGGTTTTCTCTCCACTAACATTTGCAGGGTGGCTACCAGCAAGTTATTCAACAGCCAAGTGTGATCCATGCAGAAAAGGTGTAGCCTTCTTCCATGAATTCTGGTATAGAAACCATAATGGCTGGATTTATGGCTCAGCAAAATGTACTCCAGGGCGCACTATTTTCTCTTGGAAGAACTTTTGCACAAAACTACAGCAGGCATTTTGTGCCTTCATTCTTTGGGTGGGGCAGCCCTTAAGTGCCCTTTATCTGTCAGCCAAATAGACCTTTTGCCATCATTTCTTTGTAACCAAAGCTACAAAGCCTTTTGGAAGGCTAAAATAAATGAAGATGTGGAATAGCAGTGCAAGTTTCCCAGAAATTTATCTTGGGAGCCGTTTGAGTAAAGAATAATCAAGTCAAACTGTGCTAATAGCATGGGTTTTTTCTTCTTCTTCTTCATCTGATACAGATAATTTCCATGCAGTTGAAGGGG
Organism: Pseudonaja textilis; assembly: GCF_900518735.1. The sequence continues at coordinate 31,961,684 of NW_020769315.1, read as the reverse complement.
AAAGTGCATTAGAGTTAAGACCATCAAACTCATTCCACCTTTGTTCTATTTAAACTAATTAGTCGCAGAGATGAAACACATATTTCTCAGGTTCCAGATAATCTTAAACAAAACACTCCATTGCTAATTTTTATTCTGCTCCTATCTGCACACAGATTAAAGAAAGCCCACAGTTAGTTTTGTCTGCCATTCTTTTCGGCGGAATGAAAGCAGGCTGCAGAAGAAAATAAGGGAGGAGGAGGAGATCAAATCTAGTGGCAAGGTTTTGCGGTGCACTGTGTTTGCTCATCGTTACTTGATCGGCTGCAAATGAGCATGTATAAAACAGTCCACCTACTGTTCCAGTTGCTACGATATGATGCAGTTCCACTGAATGATCCTGTTAGCCTAACCTTCAATTTGCTGGGATTTGAACTCTGAATTACAGCTTACTAACATAGTTTAACAGCTGGTACAAGGGCTCCTTTTGAATTTTTAATCACATGAATTAAAGATGGCTAGAGATGCTTTTCCCCCCCCTTTCTCCAGGCTTCCACTCCTGGTGATCCAGTATGCAGGAAGACAACTATAGGTAGCCCCAAGGGAACGAAGAGCAGACAAAAAGGTACCAGAGTTTATGCTTGACAAATTAAGAACCTGAGCATCAATTCTTCATAAGGGAAGAAAAGAATGATAACATTCGTTCATAAGACATTCTTTTAAAAGACAGTAAAATACCATTTAAAGAAAGCACTTAAACTCAAATATATAGTTATGTACATTTTAATAATGACATAAATTAAAATATATCCTTTGACCTACACAAACCCACTGACATTAAATCGTGTCAATATTATATTACTTCTTTCTCCGTAGCCTTGCTGTCTGGAAGATGCTGAAATCAAACCTGAATATCTACATCTTGCTGGAATGATTTCCAGTATAGATTTTGGGATAGCATTCTTTTTTAAAAAAATTTGGGGAAATTTTAATCATTCATTGGTCCCAATTCAAAATGCTCCTGTCTCGGTTATCTTATTACATTTAGGAAGAGGGTTAAGGTCACAGCTTTGGGGAAAAGTTATCCAGTTCTGTTTGGAAGGGAGAACCTGCCCACCATACAAATCAGGCTGTTTGTCATGTTTTAAAAAAAACAACCCTCAGACATTTAAACCAAAAAAGGGGGGGGAGAGAACCAGGCAGCAGGAAGCTGCAAACATGTTGCTTCTTAATTATGCGGTGTTTTCTCTCTAATGGATTGCCCTCCCCAAATACTCCAAGTACATCAACTGGCATGTGGCCTCTCCGCCTGACAGCAAAGCAGGAGCAAGTGTGCAGCTGTTCACTCTGACACACAGGTGTTTGATTTTTGGACTCGTTAGCTAGACAGATTTTTTAGGAGCGTACAGGGGAATCATCCGCAGTGATGGCACAGAGAGTGAGTTGTCCAAGTCCATTGGAGATAATTATTATGTAAATCCCGCTTCCTGTTTCAAGGCTTAGTGTTCGCACTGGAGCCACGGCTGGCCTTCGCCTTGCCAGCTCCGAGGCCTGACTCTGATTTGAGCTTTGGAGCACTTTTACAACTGATACATCTGAAAAGCTGGAGGGCTGTATCCGGTGTGGTCGGGATGAAGCAGCCAAGTTAAATGGCCTGGTCAGCAGGGATTGGAGACATCGCTGGGTGCTAATCTTTTAGGAAGACATTTTGGTGGCCATCCAGATATCAAACAGATTGGATTTTTTTTTTCCATAATAAAACAAATAATAAAACAAATAATAAAACAATAACATAAAATAAAATAAAAATAGGAACATATCTTTCACCTTTTGAAATGTTTGGGGTTCTTTCTCTTTTTTACCCTTCTATGAATCACATTGCAGCTTGGCTGTGCCAATGGAGCCATGTGTGAACAGTCACTGTCTGAGAGAGTCACTAAATGAGGACTATCTGCAATATTTTGGGTATAGAAGACTGTATTAACTTTCTAATAATCACTACTAGAAAACATTGTGATATACTTTAGAATGGAATATATTTGCAAAGTGTATCCTTTTTTCCCTAATGTTTAATTTACTAACCAACAGTTATGTATTGTTTCTCAGGCCTAAAAGTAGTGTGGTCAAAATATCTATCTGTCCAATAATAATAATAATAATAATAATAATAATAATAATAATAATAATAATAATAATAATAATAATAATCTGTTTCCTTTCTTTTGTAATACTTCCTTTTGATTTAAAAGAAAGAAGTGGAAAGCTCCATCTTCTCTAATTTAGAAAATCAGAGAAATGTGCAGTGTAAAAATGTTTTTCTACCGGTTCGGTGTGAACGCATGCGCAGCATTTGCGACTCACTTTCTGCTGCAAGTCCTGTATGTAGAACAGCTGAGGCATGGCAATTGGCTGTGACGCATGGAAGCAGCTGAGATTGAAAAGCAAGAAATAAAGGTCATATAGAACCTGGGCAGATGGGAGGAGCCAGCAACTGATCGTCAGAGAGAACCAGTTCGCTCACAGATGATCCTTGGAGCTAGTGGTTTGGCTGAACTGGGCCAAACCAGTAGCATACCACCACTAGTAGAGTGTTACACTGAGAACTGAGAAGAACCTCTGCCAAACATTCAGATTGTTAGCCACAAGTTTGACAAGTGTAATTGGTTTGAGTCCTATAGAGCATCTAGGGCAGATTTCTTGAACAGAAGACACCCCCCCCACCCCCGCTTCCCAATTCAAAGCTAAATAGTCCTCTGAGGAAATGAATGCTTGACTATGATGCACAGATTGAAGTGAAGTGTGATTAATTTCAGCTGTACGAAGAAATCAATCCATTTCTCTTTCACTCCTATTCGCAATGTCAGTCCAAATCCTTCTACCACATCTGTTACCTTAACTTCACAGCAGCTTTCTTTACAGTGCTTCCTAACCTCTCCTTTTCCTGCTGTCTGGATGATCACTTTTCAGCTTGTGGTACATTGTGCTACTGCTGGTGTTAAGTGTTTGAGTTTGGCACAAAGCATCTCATTTACCTGCCCTCACTCGCTGGCAGGATGAAGGGTTTTCCACAACCCTTGTGCTCCCTTCCTTTTCTTAAGTAACAGCAGCTGACATGCTTTGTAACACACAGTGATGTGCCTCTGTCTTGTTGGGTCAAGGAGGAAAATACATTTTTGTTTTCCTTTTTTGCACAAACACAGGGCAATCACAGGAGTAAACTTGACTTACTGCTACACAGGCTATCATCGAATGCCACTGAATTTTGTTACGAAATGAGCAGCCGCAGCAGGAAAGATATAGAAACAGAGCACATTCAAGGAGAATTGCGTGAATAGGGGTCAGCCTGTTTCCAAATTCCTGAAAGCAGAGAAGAAGAAATGGATAGAAAATCATCAAGGAGGAAACCTAAAGGTGCTTTTTCAAGAGGCAACTGGACTTTCTGCTTTTTCTTTGAAGACGTTTTACTTCTCATTCAAGAAAGAGAAATGTCTTCAAAGAAAAAACAGAAAGTCCAGTTGCCTCTTGAAAAAACACCTTTGGGACAGCCATGACCTGGATGGCTGACAAATCAAGGAGAGAAGCAACCTAGAAATGAGAAAATTCCTGACAGAACAATTCATCAGTGAAACGGCTTGTCTGTAGTTGTGTCTGTTCTATCAGTGGGTGTTTGGAAGAAGAGATTGGACATCCATTTGTCTGAAATGGTATAAGGCAGAGGTCTCCAAACTTGGCACCTTTAAGACTTATGGACTTCAACTCCGGGAGTTGAAGTCCACAAGTCTTAAAGGTGCCAAGTTTGGGGCCCTTGGTACAGGGTCAGAGTTCCCAAGGTCCCTTCTAACTCTGATATTCTGTAATATGTGTGTAAGCAATGAGGAACACAGAGTCCCATTACTCAGCAGGGCTGATGTATTTCCTCTCAGTTGTGATAACACACACACACACACACACACACACACACACACACACACACACGAGTGGTCTTCCATTTTACAGCAGTGAAATTCTGCAGAACTTACCGGTGGTCAATTTCCCCAGTGAAGGGAGTTTTATTTCTCCCATCCTCCTGGCTGCTTAGCTTCCTTGATTTTAGCAGTTCCTTTGAAGAGATTTTATTTAGCAAAAATAAAGGCTGCCCACTCTTGTAGTAGCCCAGTACCCTTGACAACTGCAATAAAATAATTGTTTTTATTGTTTTACATGCAATAAAAACAATTATAAACAATAAAAAAACACAAAACCAATAAAATATTGTGACACTAAGCATGTTTATAATCACCTCCTAAAATGTAATAAAAAGAAAAGCAGGCTTAATTTAGCAATGGTCAAACTGGCAAAAAATCAACATGTTCCTTCTTTCATTTTGGCAGAGGACAAGTGGATGTACAAATATCCTGAGTTCTTGGGATTTTTAACCCCCTTTCTTTGCCTTTTGTGTGGAGGTGTGACTTGATTTTGGTTATTCCAGAGAAGGGAAAAGAATCACGATGGTTTTCAAAGTACCTTTATGTTGAATTCCTGACAATTCCAAAAGTAACCATTTGGTTTATTACTGTCTCCATTACCCAATCATAGTTAAAAACGTTTATGAAAAACACCCATTGGATGACATGACCATGATTTTATCTTCACACTTCTCAACAAGATGGTTAAACAGACACGATTGAGGTGGTGTACCAAGACAGTTTCCCTCTGTTAAACATGTTTTTTTTCTTTCTTTTGGAAATGACCAAGGGAACAGAAAATGCACGGAGGACTCCAAGAAAGTGATAACAGTGTATTTTCATTCTGTTTGGAATATGGAGCAAGAGTAATAATGTTTTGCTAGTCTGGAATTAGTGCCAGTAGAAGACAATATGTAGTAAAACTTGTAGTTTTGGTGAAGCATCAATTAGATGCAGCTTTTGGAGGCTCTTGTTGGTCAGTTGGTCTCACAGGAGAAGAGGGACAGTGTCAAGTAGCAACTGTTTCATTTTGTTGTTGTTTTTAAATATGTGAAGCAAGGTCAGGCAAGGAGACTGTGCAATGGAGAGATCAGTACCAGAAAACTAGTTTGCTCTGCCACCTTATGAGTTCAGAAGAAAAACAGAAACAGAAATTAAATCCTTTTGAAATGTAAAGGACAGGAAACTGAAGAAGTTTTAGACTGCTAGAGTGGATTGTGTGGTTAAAGCTCATCCACTTTCACCCCTTCATCATTTTATAACTAAAGACAAGAATACACTCTGAGTTGTGATAATTTGACACTCCACAGAAAAACAAATTGGAGAGAAGTAACAGAAATGCTTTGTCATAGTAGTATTATAAATTATGTTTATATAAAGCATCATACAGAGCAAAGAAAAAGTACAGTCACCATGTGCTTTACTGCTCAACTATTTTTCTCTAAGAGAAAACTCTGCTTAGAACAAAAGCACATAGAGTATGTACCATAGATCCAAACTTGTAAATACTGACCTGTACTGGCTAAATAGTACTGTAGTTGTTTAATAGAACTATATTCCAACAATGAATTCCAACAAGTGGTACAAACTTACATCTAAATTTAGATCAAAACTAGAAGGAAGATATGTTCAAAATGTATTGTTTCTTTAGGTTTGATTATTAGGCATGCTGAGAATGGTTAAATCATGGTTTTGCCTTTGTGTATAGCCACCTTGAGCTTTTCTTGGGAAAAGTGGCCATCCACTCAGACATAGTGCAGCTGTAGTGTTTGAATATTGACATATGCTTCAGGTAGAGACTTGATAGCCTGGGTGTACCAGAAGCAATAAGTGTATCACAAAAAGCTTTGAAAATAATAGTATAAGTTCACTGGAGCAGATATTTTCAACCATTCTTGCGAAGGCAGGTTCAATGTCAGCCCTTTGATTTGGTTTACAATATTATTTTCAAAGCTTTTTGTGATAAACTAATTGCTTCTGATCACACCCAGGCCATCAACTCTCTCCCTGAAGCATATGCCAATTTCCAAACATTGCAGCCGCACTGTCTTGCTTAGGAAGACCATTCTTCAAGGTTGAAATGAGGGGTCCTTGGTGCTTGTCTGAGCTTAATTGTTTTCTTGCAGACATTTATTACCCAAACTAGTTAATATCGTAAGTGCTAGTGGATAACCATTTGTCTGAAATGGTATAGGGTTTCCTTCCTGAACTGAAGGTTGGACTAGAAGAACTCCAAGTTCCCTTCCAAGTATGTTATTCTGTTAATATCTGCATACTGTGCAAAAGAGACCATCAACAAGCCAAAAAAGGGAATTAAAAGACCACACACCCCCAACAACAATCAGAATCCGGATGACCATCAATTATTTCCAGAATTAACAACAAACCAACAACCAAGAAGTAAACAGTAGCCCAATCAAGCAACTGCCAAATTAGCTAACATTAAACAGCCCAACCAAAGAACATGCAAGACCACTCCTACCAACCCTGACAGGGCAGGCATTAGAATATAAACTGAGAGAAAACCCCATTTCTTACTAGCACTAATGGAGTTACCTACTTTGGGTAATGAAATGTCTGCAAGACAACAACCAAACTCAGAGAGCACCAAGGACCCCTCAGGCCATTCCTATTTCTAAATTGGGAGAAAATACTTGCTGGACTCACTTTGTATAATGCAGCCCTCATTGATCTTAATCCTCTGTTGGCAATGCTTGCCATGCCAATGGAGGATCATAGGGAAAGCCCCAGCACGATGTAAGCACATGGTGTTGAACAGCAAGGTAAAACTTTGCTGAATCATTAGTGGTAATAAATAACACCCGAATGTTCATTTACAGGAACATGTTTTGCTCCCTAAAGAGCTTCAGATCATGTTCAGATCAAAATTTGAGATTATTTTCCTCATTGGGATGCTTATAGATGAGGCTCCATCTTCATTTGCTGTGGTGGTGTAATGGTTAGAGTGCAGTACTGCAAGCTACTTCTGCTGACTGCTGGCTGCCTGCAGTTTGGCAGTTCAAATCTTACCAGGCTCAAGGTTGACTCAGCCTTTCATCCTTCCAAAGTGGGTAAAATGAGGGCCCAGATTGTTGGGGGCAATATGCTGACTGCTTAAAGAAGGCTGTAAAAGAGTATATAAGTCTAAGTACTATTGCTATTTGCAACCCTTGTGGCTTCTAACCAGATAATAAATCCATTGAAAGGAATTGTGCACATTGTTTGTCAAAGTAACAGTGTTACAATACCCCATAATCTATACTTCAGTAATACAAGGACCAGAATAAGTAATTTCAAGCTTATGCTCCATAGATTCATTATCTCAAAGATGCTGGACCACTGAAATTTAAATATAACTGAAATTTTAAAAGCCCAGAAAACATTCCATCAATGCAGTTTGAATTTCTAAATAAGGACGTTTTATAGAACTATAAAACTTAGAATTCATGTAGTACTGCATGTAGCCCTATTGCTTTCTGCTGATCTCATGAAAAAAACAAAGATTATAAAAAGGATTCTGATGAACACAAGAACAACATATGCATTACCTGATGCATCACGTTATTTTTCCAACAGTGACCATATGGCTATCATTGGAGAATTCATGACTAGACTTTGGAAACCTTTATTTTCTTCATATAGCACATTTATACGGCCACCCATTTTAACCAAATAACTTTCAGTGGTTAACAAAAACATAAATGGATAAAATATAAAAATAATAAGGCATCACACTTAAAAAAACCAAACAAACAGGCTCCTGGCAATTCCATCTTACAACACAGAACAGACATATCATCAGGCACCCAGCAACATCCTGATCTCCAAGAAAAAGTCAGATCTTATTACTATACCATGAAATGGTATGCAAGAGTACCAATATTGGAGCTGAAACCCGGACACTTTATTACTAGTAAACCAATAAAGTCCTTGACCTTATTATGTCTGGCTAGTATAACTATCCTATTTTTTCTTTTTTACAGAAATCAGGGAAAAAAAGTGCAAGCATATTTAAAATATAGGGATAACCATGCTCATCTATACAGGAACAATTCTAAATTCTGTAGCTTTTAGGTATTAGACCACACAAATGTATACAAGAGGATGTATAAAGTTACCAGTTTTATAGGAGATCAGGTTTAAAATTAAAAAAAATATCAAAATATTAAGGTGTATGTTTAAAATCAAAGTTTTGTAGTTTCAAGTCAGTCCAAAGGTCTTATTCTTTATGAACTTGAGAAGCAGTTTCTTCTGTTCAGTCTTCTCCAACTTGTCTTTCCAATTTGTTGAGCCAGAAAATTTCAGACTGTTTTAGTCACTAATAAGCCTATCATTTTTTCCCCAAAATGGCATTTAGTTAATCAAGCAAATTAATTAGAAATTATAAAGCCTTAAGATCTTTATATTTGCATCAATATATCTTTGCTTATTAGAAGATAGTTGTTATAGTTCTCCTTTCCTCCAAAAAGTCAAGGTTTCATACATTGGGATGAAAAAAATTGACCTTCCCCAAGTAATCCAGAAACTCTGCAAAGTAAATTTCATTTATGGATTATTACCCTGAAGCTGGACCTTACTAGCAACACTTTAATCATCACTCCTCCCTACCACCTTCAAGAAAAACAGAACATTTTCCCCACTCTGGCAGAACATCAGAACACTCAACACAAGGCAAAAGACACAGTAGGGCAAAGAGTTGTGAGTATCCACAGACTAAACTGAAATCATCTTATCTTGAGGTTTTTTTTTTTCCCTAAAAGTAAACGTTTGATATTTACATAAACACACAAAAAGGAGTTCCAAGAAAGTTGAAATCTCTACCACCTTCCAATACTGCTAGTTTATAGTTTCCAGAGGGCTCTTGTCCACAGCTGTTTAGCAGCAATGATTCATCTTCTCTCTACTTCCAGCTAGTGAGAACATTGCAGGCACCTGGTGTTCTAAACAATCCATGAGAATTAAGGCCAAGGATCCTTAACACTTCATTTTCCATGTTGTATCTCTTCAGATCTAGGGGGGTGGAGTAAGGGTAAGGTTAGGGAATGTACTCAGGTTGCCACCACAACCTCTCTGTATTATTAATTCATCCATCATGATAAGCCATATTGTGGTTTGTTGGGAGCTGAGAGTTGGCTTAGGATAATATGTAATGATGCTCATTTTAAGCCATGTGATTTCTTTTTAAACCATACTGAGGCAAATTATGATTATGGGATTCATAGTGGTCTCTGAGATTCATTGTTTTCTTGAAGATGTTTCATCACTCAGCCACATAATATCAATGTACTGATGTTACCCAGCTAGGTCATGAAATGTCTGCAGGAAAACAACCAAGCTCAGAGAACACTGACGACTCCACATTTCAACCCCAAGCTACAAATATTATCTTCTATTGACAAGCCATGATTGGGTAAAATATATAAACTAGTCACTATCACCAAACAAGGGGCCTCTGATGTGTTGATCTACCATCCCCAGTACTTCTGGCCAGAATGACTTGGTTATGTTGGAAAATATAAACCAACACATCTGGAGGGCACCAGAAGGCTACATTAACCACAGCTTGGATAGCAATCCAACAAGTGCCTTCCCTTTGCTTAAAAAGAAAAAAAAGGGGGGGGGGGACTTGTAATCTGCTGGGGTTCTTTTTTTTAATTACTCAGCTGTGAAAGAACTTGGTTGCAAAATGAAAGGTATCAACCCCAGAGCTGTAGTTGCATGCCTTATATGATTTATAGTGGAACCTGTTTGAACACAGCTGTGCCTGCACTGTTTGCTTATAAAATATGGCAGCCCAGGGTACCGTATTATGCTGATTAAACTGAATTAAGTCCCAGTGTTGATTTGCAAGTCAAAGCAAACAAGACTAGTTATAAAAAAAAGGGGGGGGGGGGGGGGAGAAATCACATTGTCAAACATCCTCAATTGTTACAGAAGGAGGCTACTGTTGTATCCAGAGAAGAATCTGTTGCATCTTTTCCGAAGAATCTTAACCGTGAGCCGATGAACGGATTCTTAAGTGTCCAGAGCTCTGATTTAACGGTGTTGGTGACTGGGAAATAATGTTAAGGTATTATTATATTACCTTTATATCATACAGAAGCTTTATTGCTCATCTCAGAAATATGTCTTTAATATTTTTTTTTAATAATTAAACTTATCAAAGTATGAAACACAAATGAAAATAGTGAGGAAATGGGGGAGGGGAAAAAGGAGAAAGGAAGAAATGTAGGGGAAGGGCGGGGGAAATATTCAATTGTGTACTTAATATGTGCTAGCCTTTTCTATAATAACGAACTTAACTAATCAGCAAAACCCAAAGTCTCGATGTTTCATTTTGTTCCCATCTCAAAATGAAGAAACATGCCTTTCAAAAGCCCTCCTTGTTGCTGATTGTATTGTATAAGTTGTAAATAGGAGCTGTGAACTAATAGGGAAAAAAAAGAGATCATGGTCACACTTCGATTGTACACTAGCTTAATATGCAGAATATAAAGTACATTAAGCTTTTTATGGTTTATGGATATTGACTGGTTTAAGACGTTGCAGTAAGCCGTACACAGTTCTGCTTTAATTGTTTTATGGTTAGGACAATATGTGAACCTGGGCAATGGTGGCTCCTTTAATCAAATTTATTTAACGGAACCACAATATATTATTATTTCCTAATGGTTAGAGCAAGTGATATAAAAAAAATTAGTGTAGATTAAAGGACAGTTGTTTTATGATAAATGTAAATCCCATAGAAAAGGTATTTGATTGAATCTCTAACAAATCTAAACATGGGTGTAAAATTGATCCCTCATAATCCTTGAGTATTATTTCCCATCAGTGGCCAGGCTCATGTAACATCCCATGTCATCGTTTCTTGAACGGATATTTCTTGAATAACCACAGTTGAATACAATTATACATGTTCAGCTATAAAACACGGGTAAATGAGCTTAGTTCTCAAATCCTTTGATAAGTCACCAAAAATCCTTATGAAAGGGTCCATAAACTATTGATTTGTCATGTGACAGGAACAAAAAAAAGAAACATTCCCCTGGGGAAAATGGTTGGCCTCCATCCTGTTCCTTTTCTGAAAGGCTCTAAAAATGTAGCTTTGTCAGCAGGCTCTGGGACCATGAATGGAGGTAGAGCTGATCAAGTGGCTGATTTCATTATGTTTTTGCTGCCATGGGGAGGGGTGGGATTTTTATTAATATGTGGTGGGTTTTAAATGTTGTGAGCTATCTGGAGTCCCCTATGTGTGACTTGGGTGGCTATGTAAATTTGTTTATAAATAAATAATTTGTATCCTCCATTTATTTTGGCCAGATCAAGGCAACATGCATACTTTATGTTCTCACCTGCTCTTTTTCCATGCCAAGAACTCTGTGAGGTGGATTGGGAAAGGGTCACTTGTCCAAAGGTACCCACCAGCATTGATGCCAATTGGGGAACTAGAATTCACAGCCTCCCAGTTTCTAGATCAGTATCTCAGCCATTCCATAAAACTGGCTCTTAGAATTATCCAGGAGGGAGGGAGAGAGGGAGAGAGGGAGAGAGAGAGAGAGAGAGAGAGAGAGAGAGAGAGAGAGAGAGAGAGAACACACACACACACACACACACACACACACACACACAAACACTGGTGAAGATCTGAAAGACCTGGTTAGGGACATGAGATCATGGAGAACTCAATCCATACAGTTGCTAAGAGCTAGCAAAAAGTTGATGGCACAAGATCAATTTCATATTGCTTTTCCTAATTTCAACCATTTGGTTGTCCATTACTGTTACTACTCCAAGAACAAGCATGACTCGCTGTCTGAAAAATAATTTTGCACCCCCATCAGAAATCAGAGTGTACAAGCCACAAAGAAAGGGTTTGTACGTTATTCAAAAATTGACAACTCACACTATAGTTTTACCTAGCCTTGGTAATACATATAATCCTGACCTAGGTGGAATGAAAGCTTGGTAGAAGATAATTTCCTGTTCTGGAAACAGTTAATTCTCTAGAATACAATTAGGAAGTCTAATGGCTTAATACAGTTTTGGACTATGCTTCCCATAAACTCCAGACAAGCTGATATAGGCAATTGCCTTTATCACATAGGGTGGCTTTTAACAGGCTCTTCAGTTCTGAGCTGCAAGCTTATATGTCATTTTATTACATCTTGAAACTACATGGATTTTTTTTTTTAGGTCCCTGCTATCTGGGTGCCAGGAAAAGAAGAACAGAGTGCTTAAGAGAAATGCAAGTGACAGGTTGATGCTCAATAATTTAAAACACAAAGCAACTTGAGAGCATGCCCATGAATCTCAGCTCACTCATCTTCTCTGTTCTTCAATTTGCATGACAGTCCTACTAACCTGCAAAGCAAAGGTAGGCTTGTCAAGCTTTCAAAATTTAGCATACTAAAAAGGTCAGTATAGTATAGCACAAGGGAATATGTAAGTCATTACAACTTTGATAACTCATTTGTAAGGAAAATGAGAGTGAGCGAGAGAGACAGAGCATTTATTGTAGAGGTTAAAACACCAGGCTAGAAAGCAAGAAACCATGAATTTTAGTCCCAACATGGGCACAAAGCCAACTTGGTGACCCTGGACTTGTCACTTTTAGTCCTAAGAAGCAGGTAATAGCAACCCACTTCTGAAAATTCTTGCCAAGAAAACTGCAGGGACTAACCAGCCCAGGAAGTTTCCAGGAATCAACACATACTTGAGGACATGCATCTGTGCATGCACGCACACACTTACACATGAAGAATGAGAACATATTATTATAAAAATACACTCTTAAGCTAATTGTGCTAAGAGCAAGTTCCCATGTCCTTGTTTAAAATGACAAAAATATTTCTGTACTTCTTCATGAAAAAAGAATGTGAAACTGGAAGGTTCCCAAATGGTTATCCTTTGTCAAGAAAAACATAACAAAATATGTATGTTGTTGGGAAATAATGGCAGGCTGGTGGGTGGGAGCGAGTCTTATGTGTATCTCTTTTTTCCCCTTATGATATGATTGTCAATCAAGGCTCTCATATAATGATATGATAAGATTTAGAATCAAGGAATGCTTTTTCCATGCACTGGTATCACCTTGAAAATCCAGAATGATGGAGATGGGGTTTAATTGCATATTTCTAAATGTACTGTGTGAAGAAGAGGAATGATATTTGGTAGTAGGTGAGGGGAGAAATAGTGGAGATATTTTAGAAAATAAAGACACTAATAAATTCCCAATTTTCACTGAGCTTCTTCTAAAGTTGGAGTCCTTTCCATGCTCCTCAGTTGAAGCTCTGTACTTTAAAGTTTGCCTTAGACACTAAAAATCCAGCTGGTATAGAGCTGCATGAGTTCTCCAAGCTATGTATATATGAATGGAGGTGCACATAATGTGTTTGTATAATGTCATCTACAATTAAGACAATGTTGAGGCATTGTGGCTGAGGAATACATGTTCCCCCAGAAATAGCAGAAGTCAAAGTCCCACCCTAGGTAATGAGAGAGTTAATTATAATTTCTTTTATTTATTATCTTTTTCTGAGCAAATACAATAGAAATGGGGCCTAAATTTTGTTTCCAGCTAAGCCACAGAAGGGTTGCTTGAGCAATCTTTTCAAAAAGGGAAAAACCCAATATGGTGCACTAATTATTCCTTCATTTTGCAAAATGTCAAACTCCCTGTGATGCTTTTAATTTCTATGGGTGTCCCAAACTAGAGAGCTGTCTAGATGTTCTTTTAATCGAACGGTACACTCTATGGTACATGTAGCTTTAAACGTGCAGAAATAATAATTAAAGTATTGTAGTTTTTAAAAAATCATCTCTGAATCTTATTATTAAATGCACTACAAATCTCTCTAAATCTTCAAAAACTCAATCTTCCCTTTCTCCTTAATTTTTAATACCATTCTTTTGTGGTGATTACAGATCCAAAAGTAGAGAATACAAGGGTATGGCCATTGATTTTCTTAAAAATTGGATACTTCAGTCCTATATTTACTTACTCAGAAGCAAATGAATTGAATTTCTGTTTTAAAAGCATGTATCTCCTTTCTTATTTAGCCTTAATGGCAGGGTGACTGCTTCTGATGGCCATCTGCTTAGTGAGAAGGAGGCTTCCTTGTGCAGCTGGTTGACCATTGTGAGAACAGACTGTGAGACTAAATGGACCAGGGGTCCAATTCAGCAGGAAACCGCTTATCAGAATGTACTATGAAGCACTTGAACTTGTGCTCAAATCATGGTTTGTTACCCAATGTTTTATTGACTACATCAGCATAGGCTGGGTTAACCTAAAATCACAGTTTCCAAAAGGCACAGCCTGGGTTCCTATAATAGCTAGAGGCAAAATCAAACAAAGCACTGGGTCACTTCTATGTATTTGGACTTCATCCCATAAAATTCTTAGCAGTGCTGGTTGGGAAATTAAAGCCCACACATCCAAAAGGCCTTTAGGTTGAGGAGAGCTGGTTTAGCATGATGCATGAACCCAATCAGCAAGTTCAACAGCATAATTAGGGGTAAGCCTGCTGAGTCAGATATGTTTATATTGGCTAATAAGATATACTAGCACTCTATTGGTTCCAAATGTGTTGCAACCACACCTTCTAGAATTTCCAGGCTCTGTGGCGAATATCCACGTGGGCCAGGATTTCTGCAGCTATGATCTGTACTGCAAGGAATTGCAAGGACTCTCCTATACTTCCTGGTGAAAGTTGATGCCACAGATCCTTATCCTAGTGACAGACAATGAGAATGAACAGCTGGAAAGCAAATAATCTGAATTTATATCCACACACACAAAGTAGTACATGCAAAAGTTATGCCAAGAGCCTTTGTTTTGGGGTCCTGCACATCATCTTGTCCAGTGGTAGGATTCAAATAGTTTAACAACTGGTTTTCTGCCCTAATGGTTTCTTCCAACAACCAGTTGGCCAAACTGCTCTGAAAGCTAACAACCGGTTCTCCCGAACTGGTGTGAACTGGCTGAAACCCACCACTAATCTTGTCCTGGCAAAGAATCAGGTGATACCCTGGGGAGAACATGCAAATGATTGATCTTTTGCTTTTTTGAAAAAAAGAAATATTAGACATGGAGTTAGGAGACTGCCTTTGTCTGCTAAGGGTAGCTAGTGATCTGGTAATTGTAGCCAAGGCCATCTGATATTGACAGAAGGGAAATGAAAACACTGGGGGGGGGGGGGTTAGGACCAGTTTTTTTACCTAGTTTAATGAAGGTGAATTTAATTTTGAAATTTCTTTCAGAAGAAAAAAATATTTTTTGTGAAATTCCCTTCAAGCATATATTTTCCCAGGAGCTATGTAAATGTCTTCTCCTCCACCCCACAAGGGTTTCGCTCACAGTCTGTCATCTTTCAGGGTCCCGGTGCTTCACTCTGATCCCAAGGGAAGACATCCAGAAGGAATTCATCCCAGGATGCTTGTTCTCTTTGGAATATTGGAGTAGCCAATCAAAGAGAAAGGAAAAAAAAAACAATTCAGCACTTCCAGCAGTAGTCCTTCTCCCACCACCAACCTGAAAGTAAGCTAAAAAAAAAAATCCTTCACTAAGAGAACTTTGAAAGAAAATTGCAAACGTGCGTGTGGAGAGGCACGTTCCAAAAATAAGGCAGGGCCAGGATAAAGTCCAAATCAATATCAAATCCAATCCAGCTAATATGATTAAAAGCCATGTGTAATGCATTCACTCACATTCAAAATTACAGTTTGGCAGCAACTTTGAAGGGATTCTGGCACTGCGCTCAAGGTTTGGGGAAGCTGCATTCATTCCTGTAATCTAAGATTGTTTAGTTGTGTATTAGGTGCAGGGGATAATGTCCACAGGCAGACATCCTGCAATGATTATAATGCTTTGAATGGGAATGATGGAAGCATGCCTGTACAACACATCTACCTGAAATAAAATGTGGGACTTTCTGGGTCTTGGTCCCACACATTTGCAAAGGGATTAATTTAATTAATTCAGTTCAGGCATCACCTGATGCCAATCAAGTCTGATACAGAATAGCAATAGCAGATACAACTTCACCATGTTTTACATCCCTCTCTAAGTGGTTTACAGAGTCAGCATATTGCCCCCAACAATCTGGGTCCCCATTTTACCAACCTTGGAAGAATAGAAGGCTGAGCCAACCTTGATTCAAACTGCCAAATTGCAGGCAGCTGGCAGTCAGTAGAAGTAGCCTGCAGTACTGCATTCTAACCACTGCACCATGGAGGCTCTTAGAATACAATAATTTTAAAAGAATAACAGACCCAATAGTGAATTTGGTCAACCATATCTACCCACAATCCAGCAGGAGACCCAAGTTGTCCAACCCAAGACCTGGAGAATCCCAACATATTGATATCAGGAAGAATCTCATTCCAGAAGGCAGGTGTTGCAACTCTGGAGTTTTGATAGATGACATTATTTAATTGAGACCCCAGAGTTGTCAACTGGGCAACTGACCAGGCTGATAACATGGGAGATAGATAATCTCTCACATAACCAGGCCCTATTCCATGTAGGCCTCTATAGGCCATAACCAGCACCTTGAATTGCACCAGAAAGCAAACTCAAAACCAATACAGCTCACAAAGCAGAAATATCACACAGGAACATTGACTAATGCCCATTACTGCTTGGACTGCTGCATTCTGGACTAGGTGAAACTTTTGAATGATCTTCAAGGGGAGCCCCATAATAGACCAGATTGTAATAGTTGAGCCATGGTGTTACTGTGGTGTGAATGAAGGTCTGAAGAGCCTCTCGATGCAGGAAAGGATGTAACCTAACACACCAGAGGAAATTACCACAATTGCCATCTCAAGAGTGTCCTCAGATTGAGCATCACCTTTGAATGGAGAAGTGCAATCCCATCCAAGGTTAAAGATGGAATATGCCCAGATCTAATTGGCCCCAACAGCCATACTCATTCTAGGTTAGTAGATTGAATCAGAGATTGCCCAACCTCCAGGTACTAGGGTGTAACTCAACAACCTTACTTTGCCAGACTGAGATTGAAAGATATAATTGGATGTCATCAGCATGGAACTCCTAACTGTATACTCAACTGCTGGAATCTTAGGTTCCACCAGTCCTCATCATTGGCCATGAAATTGCTCTGAGTTATAGATTGCCAGGATCCAGAGTGTCACATCTGGAAGCCCCTCCCTCTGCATTTATGCAGTGCACATAAGTTTTTATCATATGAATTGTCAGATGTTGTGGTGCTGTTTAATAAATAAGTGGTGGTGTAAATCATATTGCTGCTGCTTCTCTTACGATAAGATAGTGTTTTGTTTATATGCAGGGGTGGGATTCTATCAGTCTGGACCAGTTTGGGTGAACCTCTTGCTCTGAAGATCAGCTAGCAGTAAACCGGTTCGCTGTGACGAGCATGTGGGCCTGCCCCTCCAACCCTGTTCTTTCCTGTACTTTATTTCCTTTTGTTAGACCACAGCTGATTCGCATGGCAGAGCAGTTTGCCCCGCCTCAGCTACTTTCTTCACAGAGACTGCAGTAGAAGGTAAGTATTAGAGCTTTTTAAAATGAGGAGAGTGTGTGCAGAGTGCACATTTGGCATGTGCATGCATGAAGCACAGGTGATCGCACCAAGCACGCAATCACTGAACTAGTTGTTATATCGGTGGAATCCCACCCCTGGTTATATGGGATATTGTTGTTCAGATGTTTAAATTATGGTATGGTCCTTTTGTTATAAATTGGAAGCCTCACAGATGCATCTTGGAGTTTGGCAGCCTCTAAATTCAATCATTTACATAGTCTCCATTGCCTTTCAACCTTGCGTTGGATTTTTTTTGCATTGCGCCAACTCACACCAGCTAACTCCAGTTAGTTAGCTAAATATGATGGGATCAGGACTCATAGAAGCAAATCAAGGGGGAGTGGCACCCTTCCCCAAGAAGTGGTGTTGAACTTTTTGGTCTTCCTGGGAGGTTTTGGGGGATTCCTGTTTCACACTGTGGAACAGCAACTAGGGTCTGTGATA
Organism: Pseudonaja textilis; assembly: GCF_900518735.1. The sequence continues at coordinate 31,943,749 of NW_020769315.1, read as the reverse complement.
ATGGAAGTAGCTAAGCAAACATGCTATTTTGTTACCAGCAGATACTGCTTGGTACCACCGGTTATTCCTAGCTCAGAAGAGATACTCATGGGGGTATCTTTCCTTCCCATCAGCCATGCACAACACATCGGAGCTCTGTAGATGCTACATCCCCTGCCTGCATGCCTTGCAAGGATTTGCAATGCTCTCTCCTCCTCCCCTCCCCCTATTTAAGTTTGCTCCTAATAGGGACCAGTGCATGGGGAAAGTCCACTAGAATTGGACTTTTGGACCAGTGCATGGGAAAAGTCCACTAGAATTTCACAGAATCAAGCTTGGCTATTTTGCCTCTAGCATTATCTGGACTTTTAGAGGGAAAAAAAAAACCTATAGCTAACCAAGTTCTGGCTTCTGGGTATATGTGGAGAAGAAGAAGTGCATGTACAAGGAGCGTGCAAAGTCGCTTTTCTCACACAGCATCTTGGGTTTAGGTTTGTCATCCTGCTGGCCTACCTAGCATCTAAAGTGTAGAAGGTCAGAGGACAATGTAATAATTGGGCACTGCACAGGATGCCTCTTAATTGCTTTCTGCCCTCCTCCCCTTCCTTGTTGTCCAGGCCTGGCAGCATTTCTTCTCTTTTGTTTCGCTTTCATAGCCCTTGGTGCCTCTGCTCTTGTCACCTCTTCGTATGTTCTTCCTGCTCCCTATCCACGAGAGACAATCTGTGCATGCATGCAGTAGGTGAACTTTAGATAAATAAGTAAACACATGAAACAGCTTCCAGATAATTGAAAGTGAGCGAAGGAGGGAAGCAGAAAAGAAAAAGAATTTCTCAAGGGAATGCTGGTTGATGTGGCAGGTATGATTAAAATCCATATGATTTATGACTAGGTGTATTACAAACGTGGCATCCCTTCAGGTTTTGTTTGTTTTACAGCATTTGACAATAAAGTTTCAATTTTCCTCCCTGTTTTCCTCCCACATCCCTCTCAATGCAGGTTTTGCTCAAGGATGGGCCACTCAGGAATTCCTAGTGCCTGACTGAGCAGTAATTTAGCAAACTCTCTGGTGCTCTTTTCTCTGTCAGTATTAACATGTCAATTTGTTTTAATAGTCTGGGCATGCTCAGTGGGCATGCCTTTTCTCCGTAGGTATCCCAGGAGCCTACCCTGTGGTGCAGAAGTGTGTAAAAGCTTGTCTCCTGTTACCGAGAACTCGGCGAGTTGATTTTCATTGTGGCCCAACTGCATTTGCTGAAAAGCATAGGAGAAAAGGTGAGGGAAAAGAATACCGTGGCAAATCAAAAGCTTAATATGTTAAATAGGTGGCTTACACATGTGTATTTCTTAAGGTTCAAAATTTACATTTTAGCTATTGTATTAACACAACGGTTTCTGAACAAAAGCTGCTGCCTCTGTTTGATTTACATACAGTAGGTTCCATTCTATGTTGGTAATAATTCTTAATCATGTTTATTTAAATAAATTGAACGTCCGTGTGCATTTTTAATGTGTTTTTGTTCTACCCATTAAAGCTTTCATTTTAAAACAGACAGGCATGTGCAGTTGTGCATATGTACACACTTTCATATTTCATGATACAGAAGATTTTTTTTTAACCTGGTCAAGAATAAGTAGCCACTTTTGTATGTTCTAATGAGATAATAAGTGGCATTGTGCTCTCTGGAACACATGTTTGAGTCAACATATGATGGACCATGCTACATATTAAAAAATAATCCCATTGTGTGAATATACTGCTGTAGCAATAGCACTTAGACTTATATACTACTTCACAGTGCTTTACAGCCCTCTCTAAGCAGTTCACAAAATCAGCCTTTTGCCCCCAATCTGGGTCCTCATTTTACTGACCTTGGAAAGATGAAAGGCTGAATCAACCTTGAGCCGGTGAGGATCAAACTCCTGGAGTAAACAGCGAGTTAGTCTGCACTACTGCATTCTAACCACCCTGTGCCACCCTGGCTATCAACATTACTCTGTAGATTTCAGCCATAGTAGGGCCTTGGCTTATCATGTTGAAAAAAAAAATCTTGAGACCTCAGCTTTCAATTTTATTGTGATGAGTTCAAGCAGTATAATGCAAAACATATATATGGATGGATGGATGGTCAGCACTGGTATTGGGACAAATGAGAATTAAGTTTGAGGAGGAATGTTTCAGTGTTGGGATATAATCCCAAAAGGCTGGGAAGGATGTTGTTTGGAATGTTAAGCTTAAGAGGGGGACACTCATAGCATTGACCATATATGGCATAATTGTTTCAGTAAAATGTGGAATCCATAAAACATTACTTTAAAAATGACACTCCCAATAGTAGCACTTTTGTTTAACACATTTTTTGCTTTCTGGCCAACCTCTGACACCCGAAAGATTTAGAATCGCATACGTGAGGTGCAGAGTGCCAGAACATCCTGTGCTATGTGGGATAATGCACAAAGCATGCCATTCACATGGCCCACAGTTTCAATAGGGTTACACACTCACACAGAAACATGCATGCAGTACATTGGTATCTCTCTCCTCTGGCCTGACTCACCCTCTCTGGGTATCTTTCAATATGCACATATTTAAATAGGTTCCATTTAAATCTATGCTGATGTAGCTCTAAAGACAAAAAGGTTGCCCTTAAGAAGACAGTAAGCAATGATGAAGACATACCTTGCAATTCAGCTTCATCATCAGACCAAAAAATGAGCATACTTTCCTCATTGTCAGGGCATATTGAAACTCTGCCTTGACTCAGATATTGGACCACCTGCCAGAACTCTGAAGCTGGGGATTCACACATGAAGATGGTCCTATACTTGAGTAATAGAGAAGATGATCTTAGAAGCTCTTGATCTGTTCTGAATATTTGGTGTCTAATATCCTGTTTTCTCTATGCTTTGCCAGCATTTGGACAACATTCCGAAGAGCTGTGGTGGTGCAGTGGTTAGCATGCAGTATTGCAAACTAATTCTGCCAACTGTCTGCAGTTTGAATCTCACCAGGCTCGAGGTTGACACAGCCTTCCATCCTTCCGAGGTTGGTAAGTGAGGAACCAGATTGTTGGGGACAACATGCTGACTTCGTAAACCTCTTCAGAGTGGGGTGTAAAGCACTGTGAATCAGTATATAAATTTAAGTGCTAGTGCTATTCTCTATGTTTTATCTATGCTTTGCCAGCATTTGTCTGCAATGGTGTAGGGTCTTCCATTGAGCAGGGGGTTGGACTATAAAACCTCCAAGGTGCCTTCCAACTCTGTTATTCTTTTATTCTTATTCTGTCAAGAGTTCCTTTGCAGAAGACAAATATGCTCCAAGAGATCATAAGTAAAATGCCTGCTGATTTTTAATACAATCATATAGGTTAAAAAAAAATGACACACCTATAATCCCATCTAATCATTGGGAAACAGGCCATAGCATTTGTAAGACATTTTGTGACATTCCATTTGGATATTTGGGCGAATCCATAAAAGCGCTAAATTATGCATACTAGATGCAGCTGTAATTAGTGATATTCACACATACAAATAGACTGCCACAGCCCTCACTAATATACACCTGTTACTAGATAATAATCTAAACGAATATATTTATGGTATCTTAAAACTTTAATAATATATAACTTGTTTTTAACTTGATGTGCATTTTTTTCCCATTAATTCAACAATCCCTGTGTTAGGTTGGACAAGATTGTGTTATAGAATACTCATCTGATTTTTTTTTCTTAATTTCCTAAGAAAAATATTTTTTGTACAATTTCTAACAATTTTAGTACAAATTTCCCTGATATGATTGTGTTACATAACTTTTTCCTGGGTGTATTTTTTTTTAAAAAAAACATAAAACTTCACAATGTAAAGAAATCTCTTTTAACACCCAAACTCTGCAAATAGATACATTCTTTTTCTAATCGTTTCTCACAACAAATGGTTTGTGCAATGTTTGGTCCAAGACATAGAAACTCCAAAGACTTTCTTGGGTGGAGTTTTTATTTGTATCGATCCTGCATATTGTTTTTGCATTTCTAACTACCTGAAGCAAACATTTGTCTGATATTCTGATCATTCTACTGTTTCGACTGGCCATTTCCTCAGTTTCTCAAATTGTGAGACGATAGACAGCCACGCCCAGCATCTTTCATTCATTGCCAAGCTTCATCAACTGTATCTGAACAATGAGTCTCCAATGAAATTTGCAATTATTTCTAGTTTCTTCTTAATTTTAAACCAAAGGCGTAAATGTACATAGACTAGGCAGTTCGAACTACACACTATATGGACAGGAGTTTTCTCAGGGTGGATCATTTCACATTATTATTTTTAGTATTTCCGGAAGGGTCAGAGTGACATGAAAGGCTCAGGTGGTTAAAAAATTCAGGCATCTATCTTGCCCTTTTAAATGCAACCATATAATCAGATTTCAAGTCATCTTGCCTGCCTCAGTTACAGCTTTATGGAGATTAATTAGTTTTCAGCCCCCAGTCACATGATGGTTTCTGACGGCTTTTTAGCTACATTTGCTGTCTGATTGCAACTTAGAAGATGGCCTTGCCCCATAGGACAGATTAGTTGTTAGTATTGGTTGTCTTCTTCATTTGATTTCAAGGTAAGTACTTATAGACAGACTTCCTTTGTTTTGTTGTTAATTAGCTATTAAGTTTTTTTTTTCCTGCTGGAATAACTGAAGAAGTGTAAGAAAATATAAGAGTGCACAATAATGTCATACTTAGAAGTAACTTCTATAGTATTACTTACCTGTGCTTATGATCTTGAAAAAGACTCAAAGCTCTTCACTAAATTGCACATGCATGCACGGCTTTTATATATTCTTTCCTTGCATAATCACATCATTATTCTGTCTTTCTGTAGCACACACAAAATCCTATTGGTTGCTTAGCTGTCAAGCAAATGTGACTTGGAGCGAAAGATTAATTTTTAATTTGATAGATTTATTATTAACATGCTTAGTTTCACTGAAGCTAAACTAATATTGAATATCAAACCTCTCTGTCAAATAACATGTTTTATATCTCCATCTGCCAAAAAAGGAAATACTTTTTTTTAAAAAAATCAAGCAATTATGTCTTCTGCAGTATGTATTACAAGGAAGAGAACATGTAGAAAATCCAGTCATTTAAAAATAGCACTCTGAGCAATGCTGAGTTCGGAATCCAAATTTTCCTTGAAGAGATCAATCGTATGTTTAATAGAAGAGTCCTTATCTTAAAAAAGATACACTTTGCATTCAGTAGGCAGGCCCAGCTCTTCCAATCACCCCAGAGGTGATTGGCTATATCTCCTGCCAACGGCTCATAATGCATTGTTTCATTAGAAAGGAAATAATGACTACTTCTAAAAGTTCGTGCATAGCTGGAAAAGTATTTCAGACTAGTTCAGTGTGATTCTTTCTCCCATATTGGCATCTTGATTGCTTCTAAGGTAGCATCCTATGCTTCAGGAGGTCTGGGAAGTGAAGTTCTTCAGGATATCTGTCCAAAATAGAGGCATCAATGTTATATATCTCAGCAATGTTTTCAGATCAAACCTCATTGATCATTCATAGTTACACCCTGGGCTCTGGGGTTTTGTAGTTTCCAAGATTGTTGGTTATTAATGATATAATCTCACATTTCAAACATCAGGTAGACAGTAGCATCCATATCAAAATAGAATGACCTTAAAATGACAGCAGGTGCATCATGACATAATTGTTTCGAGTATGCAACTTAGTACTTGTATCACAATGTCTGATGCAAGTACCTACACCACATCCTTTCTGTCATGAAGTGTCAGGTGGAGACTGACTCTAAGGGAGAGGAGGAACAGCCAATAGGGAGTGGAAGTGTGGCTCCGGACGTTGTGGGGGAGGCTGGGGAAGGGCAGAGGCTGGCTGAGCAGTCAGAGAAGGACTCGGCTCATCTCCTATCCATCCTAGGGCAAGCAGGGAGGAGAGGATAAGTCATCTCCTTGGGAGGAGAGGGCCTTGATCCTCTTCATGGGCTGCAGATGTGACAACTGAATAAGAGTTTGGACCTGCGTACTGGCAAATGATGGAAACAAAGTGTGTAAATATCTCTAGTTTATAGTTTCTCTCTGAGTTTGGTGTCCTTCCCAGTGTGATGTTATCTGTGGAGATCCTCCAGCCCTAATCTTGCCTGGTTTGTGTTGCTTTTTTTCCCTTCTTCGTGTAACTGTTTGTGTGGGAGGTTTTTTTTTTTTTGTCTTCCATCAAAGGTATTTGGAGCTTGGAAGCAAAGTGAAGGAATAAAAGGGGCTTCACCTGTTTTCTGTGACTGTGTTGTTTTGTATCCCACCCTGTGCCTCACAACAATGCACATGTTGTCATTTCCCTCTCATGAATATGGAGGACAGGACAGAATAAAGAGAGAGAGAAAGAGGTCTTCTATGAAATTCTGTCCAGATCCTGATAAGGAACAGCAAGAGGCAAAGATATCTGCAGAGATAGCCAAAAACTCAAGATGATAGCTGCAACTATGTGATTAAAGGTCACCCTTTTAAAAGGGCCAATGCACGTGAAAAATGGGGGCAGACTTTGATATGTGGTTGCAACTGTCTGGATCTCCTCTGTAGATGCCCTAGCTGAAAGAATATAAAACAGATAAGTAAAGAAGAGTTGAAGAATGTTTTGAAATTACTTCAACTTTGCTATTGTTTTTGTAGCAAGAGTTGCAGATTCTCTTATTGAGATTACAGTCAATCTGATTTTGGTCATCATAATTAAGTTTAATAGTGTAAATACAGGAATTAGAATACAGTAGAACTGAAAGGAACCTCGGAGGTCTTCTAGTCCAGCCTCCTGCTTAAACACAAGAACCTATACTATTTCAGATAAGTGGCTGTCTAGTTTCTTAGGTACTTTACATAATCCACACCCCTCTCTATAAAGTCAGTTTTCTGAGTTGTCTTAGACCACATCAAGTAGGCTTGATGTGACACTGGAAATTGAGATATGAAAACAGTTTACTTCAATGAATGTGAAGCTTTGCATAAAACAATGTGGCATTTTAGCATCAAATATCAGCAACTTATTGACAAAGTTGTGGGAGTCCTGTTCATCTGTACCTGAGAATAAGTGTGAGGCATAGATTAAGGTATTGAATTTTGGATCAGAGAGGTTTGGGTTCAAAACTACCTTTTGGGATTAATTGTGTGCCCTCTCAATCTTGTGTACCTCACGAAGTGGCCATTAAGGACATAGAATGGAGAACCCTGGAGTAAAGGTGGAATGCACATCTCAATGACCTTACTCTACCCATTTTGGTAATATAAATAGCCACATAATTGTACAAGCTGTCACATATTTCAATTTGCAGCACCAAGAAGCAATTGTTATTTATCGTATATTTTGTTTACCTATAGACTTACATGTAAGAATACCTGACATTGAATAAAATACTGAATTTGAAGCCAAATCCTCTCCTTTAGGTAATTAGCAAATGCATACTTTTTCTTGCTTTCATCAGAAGTATCAATTAGGGTTTTTGCCTGTTACAAAAACTTGTTAAACTTGCATTATTCTCACTATTATCATCACTGTGATTATCTTACATGTGGTTTCTTGTTGAACCTGTACAATGATATATATCCTGTATAATTTATCATAATTGGGTTTTGGATTTTCGATGTAAAGTATGTGAAGCGGTTCTGGGACAAGGCATTGCACTTTTCCAGCTTCTTCAACTCTCAGGTGCTCACAAACCTTTCATCCACGTTCAGAAATCAAAACAATCTCTTTACGTTTCCTGTAGATTTTTGCTTTTGGCTATAGCCCCAGATTGCTGCAAAGTAGTCATTCCTCCTTGTCTATACATGGAAAAGAACCAAAATAGATGCTAACGTAAGGGATTTAGATGAGCATATGTCAAGGAAACTGTGGCATCTCTGTACCAAGCATGGGACAGAGCTGAAATAAACAGACTAGCACACAAAAGATTATGGACCTGAAAAGGAAACCTAGTTTTGCTGAAAATGTCAGTTAGGGATATGTTAATGGTTATTCCTTGGCTCTGCACTGCAATATTCTCAGCACAGTCTGTTCTGGTACTTCTGTTATTTGGCTTAACTGGTTATAAGAAACATAGTACTATCTCATCTATATTTTTGCATTTCCTTTTTACAACACAAGGGAAACCACACCAAGTTCAAATATTTCTACCTGTTGATGGGTCCCTTAAAAGGAAAGAGATTACCTCAAAATCAGGGGACACTTTTTCAGCTGTACTTTGAATTCTAGGATGTTATTAAATTAAACAAATCTCGGAGAAGGAATTCAGACTGGAATGAGGTAGAGTAAGTTCCAAGAATCCGAAGTTCCTGTAAATCAAATGAAGACACATTTTGTATAGTGCTAGTGAAACACTTTTCACCCATAATCTAAGTGACACTGTTAAGTTTGAGAAATGTTACAGCATAATTTAAAAAATAACCCCATCATAAGTAAATAATCCACCAAAGGGGGGGTTACCATACATAAAAGATGAATTTGTGTGACAAATGTATCTAGAAATGTACAGAAAACATATGGTTATATCCAGGTTGACTGGATTAATTAATTCCTACTGAAAACAACAAAAGGTAAGCAAGGTCCTATGTGCAGCTCACTACAATGCAGTCTCAGTTTACAGATGCACTCATGAGAGACACATCCATCATTTTATATCCTAATTCTCATGAATGAAGGGAATTGTAATCATATCATATTTCACTTACCAATTTTACCTTAGCAAGTTCAAAGATCCTGTATGTGAAGAAAGCTAATCTTGTCATTTTTCCTATGTGAATTGGTCAACCATTCATAAAGGTAAAGGTAAAGGTCACACATACGTGCTAGTCATTTCCAGCTCTAGGGGGAGGTGCTTATCTCTATTACAAAGTCGAAGAGCCAGCGCTGTCTCCGTGGTCATGAGGCCAGCATGACTAGATGCCAAAGGTTCATGGAATGTTGTTTGCCTTCCCACCAAAGTGGTCCCTATTTTTCTACTTGCATTTTTACATGCTTTCGAACTGTTAGGTTGGCAGAAGCTGGGACAAGTAATGGGAGCTTACTCTGTTATGCAGTGCTAGGGATTTAAACCACCGAACTGCCAACCTTTCTGATTGACAAGCTCAGTTCTTAGCCACTGAGCCACTGTGTCCCTCAAGCATTCATACCTTTGTTCAAAATCTAATCCTACGAATGAAATGACTGGAAAGATAGACAGGTGATGCAATGCCAAAAAGCTTGAAAGAAACGCACCTTAACAGACTGCAGATGGAGAACACTCTTTCACCTGACTAAAAAACAACAACCATAGAAATACCAGTCCAGCAAAGACTTTACCAGCAATGTGAAGACTAACCAGTGGGACCAACACCAATGTTAGACCCAACAACTTCTTCAAATACCTGACCTATTATTTATTAGTGTTTTCTAGCATATTCATACCACCAGTCCTAAGTATAATATGAGTGCCATTTCTCAGGGAGACGGTATAGGGAACTGAGAACTCCAGAAAGGATACCTCTGTCATCTGATGGTCCGAGACTCTGCTGTGGCACTATTTTAAAGCCCTGGCTCCAATCTTCCCTTTCACTTCTTGAACAATCTTTTGAAGAAAAAAAAAAAAGGCTTGTGGTTAGATCTGTTACTAGCCAGACTCAAAATTAGGCTGGGTTGATCATGTGCTCCCTGCCCCAGATTCTAATATTCTGAGTCTTTAGTCATCTCAGTGGAGAATGAGGAGTCTTTAGGACATCAGAAGTCAAGGTTCTTGGCTATTTTCAATATTTATATATAGGAGAATTACAAACTTTAAGGGTTAGATTAGGCAGTGCTGCAGATAGGTATCTAACGTAGAATGTTGCTCAAATACACAGCCTGTTCAGTCTCCTTTTTTTTTTACATGGATCTAACTCTTAGTTTGACAAAAAGTATAACACAGCCAAAGCACAATTACTTCTTACTTACAGGAATGCCTGTACCAGTAATGATTCTCCCTAATATGAAAAATGATATTTCTGAAGTAGGTTACAAGAAATTTTAAAGAAAAAGAACTCCTAGTTTAGAAGCAATCTAATCAGAATTCTTGAAAATCTCACTATAAGTTCCTTATTCAATACTCTAACATGATGGGGCTTCCAGTTTGAGCTTCTTTGGTGACAGACTGAAATCTGCAATCATGCACAGTTTTGATCTGTGCTTGGTGCTGGAGCACCCCGAGCCAGCTAGTTTCAGGGCTAAGCCACCCTGTAGAGGTGGTGAAGAGGGAGGATACTGCCAGCAGGGTTGAGGAGAGTCACATCTCTCCTCCCTAGCTGGCCATTACTCCCTTTCCTGAAGACAGTTGCAGCGGTGGTCAGAAATGGCCACCTCAAAGAAGAAGTCGACTGGAAAAGAATGTGCAGGAGGAAGATAAGAAGAGAAAGTTTTGGCTGACTGGGTCGAACTGAAAAAGTAACAATATGAGGTACCCTGGAATTTGAATTATAAAGAACAACACTGTTCCCAAAGAAGACTTTGAGGCAGCGAATGAGAGAGGGAAGGGAAAGGATTTGGTTTTTGTTCTTTTCTTCCCTATAATGACAACTAAGAGATTTAAGCAAAAAAACGGCAAAAATCCACTTTGACATTAACAGGTACTTAAGCTGAAAATAAAATGTCAAAGGGATAATAAAGATTTCTGGATTCTCAAAAACTTTTAAAAGAAGGAAAAAAAACAAAAGGATGGGATCTGGAAAAATGAAAGAGACCACCTGGAAGTGAAAGGAATTAACAGTGGAACTTTAACAAGATTCCTAAAAGATACATTTTAACTCAAACTTTGTAACAAGATAAGAGAACCCCAGGAAAAGAAAGTAGAAAAAAGAAGCAAGAAGAAACAGCTTTGGATTATTTGGATTACTTGGTGATTTTTGGATTTTTGACTATTGGATCTAAAGAACTAAAATTAATCAGGTGGTTGTTTAAAAGTTTTTAAAATGGTATCACTCTTGGAAGAATTGAGAACGGAACTTAAAAAACAGAAAGAAGATACACAAGAAGGAAGAGGTTCTTTTGGCTTCGTATTTCAATTTTTAGAAATGGAGATCCTGAACTATGAAAAACAACAAGAAATACCCATAGAACAAACAAGAAGGGCAGGACAAAGAAGAAGCCATTTTCATTGACCAAGTATTTCAATGTGGGGAAAAGAAAGGGAAGGGGGGAAAGAGAGTGAAAAATTTAAGATCTGAAAAAACAACTAAAAAAAAAGAATAGTTTCAAAAGTAATTACAACATTAGGAAGAAACAGAAGAGAGGATTACAGAAGAGAGAATCGGAATTAGAGAGAGAAGGGGTCAAAAAGGGAAGGGAGAAGAAGAGGGGGAAGAGAGAAAAGAAAAGAAATTATAAAGGACAGAATCAGGACATAGAGAAGCAGGGAAAACGTACAAGACACAGAAATAATGGGTGAAAACTTAATTGAAAGGGGGATTCTGCAAGGGTACATAAGATAGTATTGTTATATTAGAAATAGAAATGAACTTTGAAAATATGAAACAAGTATTATTAAAATGATAGATAAAATACTCATTGTAATGTAATGGAATGTTTAATAAATAAATGAAATAAAGAGAATGAGAGAATGAAATTAGGAAAGGAGGGGAACATTTTAATTATTATCAATGTGTTATAAAAATTTAAGTGAAGAGGAATATGAAAGAAACGTGAAAAAATTATGGAAATATTACAAGTGTTCCTAGAAGTATGATACCCTATTAAAAATAAATGTTAAAGATGTCAAAGATTATAACTAACATTAATGATAGAGCTGAATTGGTATAGAATAAGTATTTTATTTATTATTGTTATATCTATAAATTTTCTCTTTAAGAACTTAGTGCATATTTTAAGAATGTACCAAGCAGAATTTGACTGGAAGTTATGTGTTATATTGAATGTTATAATTGTAAAGGCATAAATTGGAGTTTAAATAAGAGCTGAATGGATAAAAATTAAAAGATACAAAGGTGTCATACTCCAATTAGTAACTACAGGGAAATTTTTTGTTTAATGAGAAAAGAAAATATGAAATTGAAACAGGACAGACAAAAGTATAAATATAATGATTAGAAAGATATTGAAACTTAGAAAAAGATATATATAATTGAATTTAGGAAGGAATGAGACAATTAAAAGTAAAATTGAGAAAACTAAAGGAAGGGAAAAATTATTCAGAAAATGTTAAAATAGTAATAAGATATGGAATAGAACACAAAGATGAATATGAAATTGAATTTGTATCTGTATGGAGAAGTGATAACCCGGGACCATGCTATTCTCAAAAAAAAAAAAAAAGAAAGAAATTTTACTTGTATTATGTTTTGTGAAAACCCAAATAATTTTTTTATTTAAAAAATACTCTAACATGACTGCAATTAGACTCCATTTCTCTTGGCGCCTAATTAAGATTTTGCCATTTTAAATTTTGGTGAAAGCAAATCTATTGGGGGGAATTGTCTGATTTCATTTTACCTTGTTAGATATGTTCTCTGCCACCCTAGGAAAACAAATTCATGACAATTTGGAATATTGTATCTTACCTTGTCAACACTCTCTGTTTTGGTACATGATAAAACTCTGGCTGAATCAAAGCAGAGAATTTGGGATTTGGATATCCCAAGTGATGGAGCCAATATTTCCCATCCCTTGTATAGCCCAACTGCACTATTCTTCTTAGATAATTCATTGACATCTGGACCTCATAAGAGACTGTTTACTTGACCTGAATTGGGGGGGGTCTACCCACTGGAGCAAGTACTGATAGATATATAAGTTTTGAAAGGCTGAACTTGCTTTTATTCAGACATGGAAGTGGATGCTATCTTACATGTGTTATTAATGTATGTATGTATGTATGTATATGTATGTATGTATGTATGTTGTGACTGGGAGGTTTGAGCCTGCTGTGCGCTTTGAGTCTGATGTGTCAGAAGACACAGGTTCAAGTGATGAGGAGGGTTTGGCTTTGGAATTTGAACCTGCTTTAATGGGAGATGCAGACGTGAGCCAGGAGGATGAGGAAGTGTCAGAATCACCTTCCTCTCCAGAACCTTCCACATCAATTATGCCTCAGGTGTCAGCAGCTGATCCACAGAACGTGCCAGAGTCTTTGAGTGATGATCAAACGGACGAATGTTGGGTTGATGCAAGGACTAGACGTAGGCTGAGACATCAAGCACAATTTGAAAGGAAACGTCAAATCAGAGACTAATTAGAGAGACTGACACGCCCCTTCAAGGAATATAAGGAGGAGTGTTAGCTAGAGATTCTTGTTCGGGTCAAACTTCGTTAATTACATTCGCAGTTTGAGAGAAGCCTTCTGTTTGCCTTTCGGCTCTGATTTATCGTGTGGCTCCTTATCTGGGTTTGAAGACAGTTCCTGGGAAAGCTGCCAATAATGACTACAGAGGAAAGTTAACTCTGTTGTTTCCTGATATTGTCTGCTCATGTTTATTCCTTTGGGACATTTGGACTCTCACCTTCTGGCTACAGGTGAGACAGAATATATATATATATATATATCTTCTTCTTCTTTTTCTTCAGCGTTTGTCTCGCGCTCGGGCGAGGTCCGCTAATGTCCTTGAGTACTGCTTCCACACCTCTCTGTCTGCTACGTGTGTCGGGTCTGCCTTCGCGATCTCTAGATCGGCCTTGATCGTGTCCATCCAGCGTTGTTTAGGTCTACCACGCGGTCTCGCTCCTCCGACAGTCACCTTCATTACAGATTTGATGATGGATTCTTCCTTGGCGCGGCTCACGTGGCC